>CM062820.1:640338459-640938459 GCA_031772625.1 Pinus tabuliformis | reverse complement strand
CCGATGCTTATCATGTGTTGCCTTGTACTTGGCTTAGCTCTTTTCCAGCTATTCCTATACTTCCTGGTGAATCTCTTGGATTTGTTCAATGAACTTGGTTTCCTTGTCCACATCATTGTGTTGATTAACCATGATGTCTTTACCAAAGACAAAAGCCAAGGGAGACCTTGGTGTGAAACCAAAACAAGTCTCAAAAGGAGATCGTTGTGTAGAAGAATGCTTAGCTTGGTTGTAAGCATGCTGCACATAACATAAATGTTCATCCCAAACCTTGGGATGCTTGCTACAATAACCTCTGAGAAATTGGATCATTGTCCTGTTGACTACCTCTATTTGGCCATTTGTTTGCGGATGAAAAGTTGTGTTCTTCTTCAGTTTGGTGTCCATCAATTCCGACAAACTTGACCAAAATTTTCGAACAAATTGGGTATCTCGCTCAGATATAATGGAAGTGGGTAATCAAAAATGAACCGATACATGTTGAAAGAACAACTTAGAAGTTTGTTCAGCTGTAATCTGTTTGTTACAAGGTATTAGAATATAAATTTTGATGAATCTATCAACAACAACATATAAATAGTCATGACCTTTTCTAGATTTAGGCAGTCCCCCAACAAAGTCCATGGAAACACTTTCCCAGGGGTGAGAAGGAACTGGTAATGGAGTGTACAAGCCTAGTTTTCTATTGTTGGGCTTGCTTTCAACACACATGGTACACCCTCTTACATATCTAGAAACTATCTCATGCATTTTTGGCCAATAACAAAATCTTTGCAGCTGTTCAGCTGTTTTACTTACACCAAAGTGACCTGATATTAGAGAAGTGTGTGCTTCTCAAATTATCTTTACTCTTTCTATTTGAGGAATGCATAACTTTCCCAAATGATACAAGATTTGGTCCTTGACACGATAATCCAATTCTTCTACTTGTTTTCCATGACTTAAAGTTGCATATACATCTTTAAAATCTATATCTTGAGCATACTGTTCAATGTAGCTTTCATGCAATACTGAATTATGCTTAAGTATAGTGGATGCATTTGTGATTGGTATGGACAACATATCTGCAAATTTATTGTCTATGCCCTTTTTATATCTGATGAAGAGATGAAACTATTATAGAGAACCCATCCACCTATAATATCCTGATTGTTGCAACTTAGTTTGTCAGTGAAAATATTGAAGTGGTTGATGATCAGTATGTATAACGGTCTCTTTGCCCATTAAATAATGTTTCCACTTTTTCACACTCTGTACTAATGCATACAATTATTTATCGTATGTGCGATAGTTAACTACTGTAGAATTAAATGTCTTAGAATGATAGCATATGGGTTTACCATGCTGCATCAACATTTCTCCCATGGCATAGTCACTAGCATATGTTTCAATCTCAAATGGTCTTTGAAGATTGGGCAGTGCTAGTGCTGGTGCTGTACTAATCTTTTCTTTTAAGGTGTCGAAGGCTTTCTGCTGTTTGCCTCCCAACTGAAACACCTTGTTTAATCCTGTTAAAGCATGTAAGGGACCTGCAATCAAGGAAAAGTTAGCAATAAACTTTCTCCAATATTGTGCTGCTCCTAAGAAGCTTCTAACTTCTGTTGTAGATTTGGGTTTAGGTCGGTTTAAAATGACTGCAACCTTAGAGGGATCTATCTTCAATTCATCACCCCCTACAATATGACCCAAATAATTCAAAGATGTCTTGCCAAATTCACATTTTGAGAGCTTACCATAAAGATTCTCTTTTTTTAAAATATCTAGAGTCTTCTTGACATGTTTTAAATGTTCTTCCCATGTTTTACTAAATGTAAGAATGTCATCTAAATATACAATGACAAAATCATCAATAAAAGGTCTAAGTACATCATTCATTATTCTCATGAAAGTAGTAGGAGCATTAGTTAAGCCAAAAGGAATAACCAACCACTCATACAATCCCTGCTTTGTTTTGAAAGCAATCTTCCATGCATCTTGCTCTGCAACTCTAACCTGATGATAGCCACTATGCAAGTCCAACTTCGAAAAATAAATAAATTCTTCAACTGATCTAGTAGATCATGTATATGAGGAAGGGGATAACGATTTTTGATTGTTATCTTATTCAGTGCTCAATAATCAATGCACATTCTCCATGAGCCATCTTTCTTTCTCACAAAGACGATTGGATACCCACATGGCGATGTGCTAGGTCTTATGAACCCTTTCTTGAGCAACTCCTGTACCTACTTCTTGATTTTTTCATTCTCTAAAGCAGACAACCTCTACATTCCGATGTTAGGCAATGGAGCATCATGATACAAATTAATATCATGTACTATTTCCTTTTTGGGTGGTAGACCTTTAGGTTCTTGAAATAGTATATCATATTCTGAAACAAATTTTTCTAAATGAGCTTGTTGTTTATCATTACAGCCCCCAAATACATTGGTTTTGTCAGGTTTCTTTTCCTTTACAACCATCGGTAAAAATTGTTTGTATGAATTTACAATTCTTTTCATCTACCCTGAGTTTATGTGATTATAATTATTCTTGAGTTTATGAGCTCTTACAATATATTCAATTCCATCTCTAACAAGTTGATACTTGTTCTCAGATCTATATAAAATAAATTTCCTATCATACAGGTAAGGACTTTCTAAAACAATTCTACATATATCCAAGGGAACAATATCTAGCTCAACCTCATCTACAAATGTTGACCCAAAAGAAAACCTAAGTTTACATTGTCTAGTCACTTGTAGTTGTGCTTTATCACATAGCCAACCTAATGGATATGGCTTTTTGTGAATTGTGGTTACTAATCCAAACTTCTTTACAATTGCTTCAGAAATTAAATTTACTTGTAAGCCACTATCAAACAAAGTATCAATATTTTGATGCTTGGAAATAACTCTAATATGAAAACATTCATGTATTTTCCTCTCATTTTCTTCATTATCAGTAGATTGTGCAGAATTACTAGTAAATGCTTCAGAACTTTTACCTTTTACACCTGTGGCTACAATGGTTGTTTCATCTCCTGAGTCTGACCCCAAATCTTTTTGAATAGCTGCAACAATCTTCTTCTTTTTTCCATCGTACTTCTTGGGTTTCAGCTCCGGATGCAGAATCCAACAGTGTCCGTCATCATACCCATCCTTCTTATAGTGAGTGCATGAAGATTTGGTATTTTTTACAGTATTTTCCTTCCTCTCTTTCCATTTCTGTTTTCTTTTCTCCTTATTCTTGCTTGGAGTGGGTTTTGATGATCCCCTAACTTCTGGGTTCACATTCTTACCTCTAGCCTCTAGATGTGTAGCTTGAATAGGTACCTCATCTATGCTAGTGGGATTAAACATGAGAATAGTGTGCCTTAAGTTGCTGTGTAGAGCACCTATATACTTCAACAAAGTTTCAGGTGAGTCTAAAGAAATTCCTAGAACCAAAGCTCTTTTTCTAGATTCTTGGGTGTAGCTTTGTACATTTTGCCCTTTTAATTGTCGAAGAGTTTTCTAGATCATAATGGTTTGTTGCATATAGGCTAGTGGATATAATTTATTTTTAATTGCAGAAACAAATTCACTCCAGACAGAAAGAATTTTACCATGCTTCTTCATGTCATCTTGTGTCCTGCCTTCCCACCATACCAAGACAATGCCTCCAAGGCATAGGCTGGCCAGCTGAATCTTACTACTGTCTGAATCAATTCTTTTCACCACTCTTTCCCCCATTTCTCAAAAAGGCTTCTCATTTTGTTGTTTCGTGGCAGCACATGTTACCATGGGCCAACAGTCGGCGCGCTTGACCGAGGGTCCTTGTTGCTCGGCGTTTCTCACAGATTACAACTCTTCAAGGATATTTCTGGTAAGCTCAACCTTTATAAGTCTTTGAAACTTTGGAATGAATTTTATAGAGTTATAAAAACTTAGAGAGTTCTTTTGGATCCAATTCAGATCAGTGAGGGACTACATTCGACAGTTCTGTTAGCCAAGTACACAACTTAGAAATGATGGGAAGATCAACATCAGGGACGTTCATTATTTGGCTTTGCGAACAATTCCTTTTACTATCGCAAAGTTGGCAGGTAGTGCGACACTTCATCTGGTAAATAGATCATATATGCAGTATCCACTTGAGTGCCTTGAGCAAACTACATTAAAATGGAGTGAGGTACTTCTCTCTTCGATGAAAGAGTAGCTGACCAAAGTAAAGAGAGGTAAGATGAAGAATTTTAGCTATGGTTCAATCTTTATTGCCTTTACCTTAGAGAGAATTTCGTTGATGCAACCTCAGCATGTATCATTGAGTTTGACTAGTCCCAGAGATCCACGGGTGCAGAGATGGGTTGAGTTGATGGCTCAACATGCTGGTCAATCATCAATCTCATTTCCTCCTACATTCTTTGGTTGGCTCAGTCAACAACACATTGTCATTGAGGAGCATCCATATGTGGGAATGAACTTTCACAGAGATCCATATTTGAGGCTACTAGTGGGTGCTCAATGGGGTGCTATAGGTAAATTGTTTTTACCAAATGTTTTTAATTTTTTAAGTTTCTACATGTTTTTGTGTTTTTGATGTTTCCAAGATTAAAATAAAAATGTTCTCATGCATGCAAATGTTGGTACTTTTTAGCCAATGGAACATCAACAACAGGAGGGTGAACCAGTACATAGAAATGTTAGAAGAGTAGTTCTCCAGGATTTGGATTTGACCAAGACACTGGCAGAGTTGTAGGATCATATAGAGGGGTTAACTCTCAGTATTCCAAATGTTTGAATGGAGGAGTTACTAATGAGGTTGCAACTCCATACTATTGGTGTACCAAGCCGTTAGATGAGGATATTGTGCATGATAGCTCAGGATATGAACTCTAATCATGAGCATCATTAGGTCTACTTAGGATGTTTTTCTATATGAATTTTGAGTTTTGAGGTTAGATGACCAACATGTCTTGTACACAAATTTTGTAAAAACTTTAAAAAATCTATCTATTTTACTTTTAGTGTTTTTATATATATGGTTATGTGTAATCCTATTCAACTATTGATGTGAATTGAAAATTTTACTTTTACGTGTGTCATAAATGTCTGTTTAAAACAGTTTGCTAATGAATCATTAATGTGTTAAAGTTCCTGGAAATGTGTTAATATTGCATGTAATAAAAATATCTTTCCAAGAGATGAACTCTAAGGAACATACAATATATTGTTGGATTTCAGACGGTATAAACATTTAAAAGTTGCAGTACAACAAGTTGTGAGTCCAGCCTAATGATGATTCAACGAATGCCAAGTGAAATGGCATGAAAGGGGAATTTTATCAATGAGCTACACTTAGCGATATTATTTGTAGAGCGACTGATACAAATCCCTTGAAAAATCACTAACTCACCACTTGGAGTGAATATGGCCCATGCTCCAGAAGATAGGTTCTGTGTACTACGACTAGCACCATCAGTATAACCAACAAATGGTTCCAAAGATTCTGACATCTGTAACAAATACAAATCGAATAACTTAACCACATAAAAACTCTAAAAGTCACACTGTAACACATGCACATGCCATCAATGTATATATAAAATGCTTATTACTATGCAAAATCAGGCATAGTAATGTTTCAAATACAACTTGTCACGGGGTTGCGACAATGGAATTCCATCATAATCAACTAACTCATAAGCACCTTTTGCCAAAACACGCATGAAAATATAGGGGCCCATCCATAATGGTTCAAATTTCCCTACTCCTAGTTTATCAACTTCCTAAGCATAAAGCAAGACCAGGTCTCCTTCTAAGAAAATACAAGGCTTCACATTTTGGTCATATTGTGCCTTAATTCGTTTCTTATGTGCTTTGTTAGCCAATGTGGCTTCACGACATGTTTCATCTAGATGGATGACTTATAAGAAACATGCTTCTTCATCATAAGTGTCGGATAAGAGGTCAATCGTGAGTTTTAATGACAAAATTTCACATTGTACAAGCAATATTTCTTCTATACCATGCACCAATTGAAAAGGTGTGAATCCAGTTTCATTTCTCACCGAGGTTCGTTAAGCCCACAAAGCCAAGTACAGGATTAAATTCCAGTTTTGTTTATGAACTCCTATCACTCGTTGAAGCATTCACTTAAGGATTTTGTTGATGGCCTCAACTTGTCCATTAGCTTGGGGATAATAAGGAGTAGAACTATCATGTGAAAGTCGTAACTTGGCAATCAATTCAGTCATCATATGTTTGTGAAAATGCGAACCATGATCTGTAACTATAGCTTGTGGTACACCAAACCGTGCAACCACATGGTTGAAGAAGAAAAGAGCAGCTGTCTCACCATTGTTGTTTAACGTAGGCATGGCCTAGGTCCATTTCATAAAATAGTCCACGACGACAATAATATACCCATGCCCCCTGGCCGAGGTAGGGTTACATGTCATAAAATCGATGCCCCATTTTGCAAATGGTCCAACAACAGTGATAGGATGTAGTGGTCTAGGTGGCAATCATTTTTTCCAGTCAAATATCTGGCATGCACGACAACTTCTAACATCAATAATGCAATCGTTGAATATAGTTGGCCAAAAGTAACTAGCACGGAGAATCTTTTGTGCGGTAGCATAGCCAGATAAATGTCCACCACAAGCACCATAATTGCAATCATTCAAAACTTTCTCGGCTTCCTCATGAGTGAAGCACCTCTGTAATCATATCTATCCATGATGGTAAAGAGTGTCACCAATGATCAGATAATCTTTGGCTTAGTAGCGAATGCATCGATGTTGAGAGCGAGAGGTATCGGGCTGAAAAGTTTGGGTTTGGAGATAGATTAGTATATCTCCATACCACAGGTTAGATGACGAAATTAGAAACAGAGACTCATCCAGAATTGATGGTTTCATTGTTGAATCGATATTGGCAGAGGGAAGGTCGCAAAGAAGCTCGATGAATACTAGAGATTTCTTTGATTTGGATTTGATGAATTCCAAATCAAATTCCTACAAAATGACAATCCATTTCGAATATTTTACCCTAGCAATTGACGTGATAGAATATATGTCATAGGGTTGCAATCTAAAATGACAGTGGTCTTTCGGAGCAGGATATAGTGGCGAAATCTCTGTACAACTTGGATAGTAGCCAAAGCTAGCTTTTTGACATAAGAGTATTCAACTTCTGTATCATGAGATGGCGACTCATATAATAGATCCAATATTTAGTCCCATCTTCTTCTTGGACTAAAACCATAGCAATGGTTGTATCTGTAGTAACGAGATACATGAAATAATCATTTTGATAATTAGGGGCATACATTAATGATGCTTGAATCCGGGCATCTTTGAGAGCATCAAAGGAAGCTTGTGCAACCTAGTCCCAGTGGAAGGGAATCCACTTTTTCAAAATACGAGAAAATCCTTTAACCATTTCATTGTAGTTGGGAATGAACCTCCTTAGAAAGTTAGCCTTCCCCTGGAGTCTCTATAACTGCAGTAAATTGGAAGGTGGAGGGAGATCAAGAATTTCCTTAACCTTCAAAGGGTCGAGTCGAATTCCTTCTTTATACTCTACGAAACTAAGCAAACGTCTAGAACTAACACAAAGCACACATTTATGTGGATTGAGTCAAATTTTTTAGTGTTGGCACTGTAAAAAGATAGCTCTCAGATGTTGTGGGTGATCACCCTGTTTTCGTAAATAAGCAATTAAATCATCTAGATAGGGTTGAACAATGTGTTTGATGTAATGGAAGGCATAATTCATTGCCCTCTAAAAAGTTTCCCTAGCGTTCTTCAAAACAAAAGGGAGTTTCCTATATGCGAATGTGCCCTAGGGACAAATAAAAGCAGTTTTATATTGGTCTTCTGGTCAGATATTGATATGATTATAGCCAGAAAAGCCATCCATAAATGAGAATATTTCAGATCTGACACAGTCATCAATTATCTAGTCGATAAGGGGAGTTGGATAGTTGTCTTTTGGACAAGCGTTATTAACATCCCTATAATCAACACACAATCGTATTGTTCCTAGTTTCTTCATGATAGGAACAAGATTGGAAACCTAATCAATAAGACGAATGGGGTAATGAAACCAACATGCAAAATTTTTTCAATTTTTGCTTTTATGGTAGCAACCTTCTTTGGATGAATAGGATGGAGGTGTTGTCATACCGGTTTGACATTAGGATACATTTTAATCTCATGTTCAGTTATACTAGAATCAATTCCTGGAATTTCCTCATATGACCAGGCAAATATATCATGGAATTCACGTAAAAGAGCATGATAAATTTCAAGTTATGATGGACAACAAGATTGCCAACATGGATGTTTTCTACAATTCCATGTTTGGTCAAAATTTTGATAGAAATGGTTTCTTCGATATTTTACATGTTTCATTCGTAATCAATTGTGTCTATAAATACAAAATTCAGAAGGAAATCAACAATTTAAAGGTTATTTGGTTCATTTGAAACATCTTTTATGTGATCTGGAAGATGGGGTCGATGATGATAATCTTCCCATGGTTCTTCTTCTATCATCACTGATTGGAGGATTCCTTCATCAGTAGAAAATGCATGTGAAAAAGGATTAGAGGAAGTACCATATTCTAATGAATGATCAACCCATACAATTGGTGGTAATGGATTTGGGTTTGCCACACAAGACAAAAAGATTGTTTTCTATGCAAACTCAATGGGGCTTAGCAGCATGGTTTCATTATACATATCATATTCAGAATTATTGGAAATCTTCCATGAATGAGATGAAGTGGAAGATATCATGTTGCAAGTCTCAACTTTTGCAACTTCCACCATTTGTGATGGTGACGGTAGTGAAAAAGTACCCATTAGGGAAGAATCTTTGAAGAGATATCTCTTATAGACATATTTGGGCATTGCAACCCGAAACTCATATGTCCATAAACTAAGGACTCCTTAAGTCCCTAAAAGTGTTGCTTCATACCCTAAAGGATCATGGTCAACTGATTACATCATTTCCTAGAAGTTCCACTTGAAAAACTACTCAGAACTGGCCAAAAATACACCATACAGACTGCTCCATGGACAAGGTGCGATGCATACTAACTGCCTAACTGGACAAGTGCGATGCATACTAAAATGGCCTATTGTGGGGTGCGATGAGTGAGAATAGACAAATGGAAGAGAAAATTTGCAAGGTGGATGATCATGGAATCTTCCAGAAACTTCTCCTGTGACACTTGCTTCTCTGAAGTCGCCCAGGGATGAGTAAGAGATCATGAAATCTCCAAGTGGAACCAATTGCTATCAATGGAATGACACTAATCAAAAACCCAGAGCTGAGTCACACCCTTGCAAGACATCTATATATGGATAACACATCTGAGAGATCTAGAGGCTGGAATTTTGTATTTTGTAAGGAAGTGTTGTTGGTTTGCTGAGAAGAGACATTACATTGTAGGTGATTTGCTTGTTCATGAGGTGAAGAGGGCTTCTACAACTGGGAGGATGATGCTAGATTACACAGTTGGGTTGTAATCCTCTCTTACATTACTATTAATAAAGTTCGTTGAGCCTTACATTACTAGTAATCCTCTCTTGTATTTGTGAATCTTATTATTTATGAATGCAATTGTATGGTCAATGTGTTTCTGATTCCATATTTCTTATGATGTTTTAGATAGATATGCTTTGATAGTTTGTTGTTACTTTGACTCTACAGGTACTCCTTGAAGTGAGATAAGTAGGAGAGGAGTGAAAAATTATATAAAGGAAAGGAGAAATCAAGCTAGGATCAAAGCGAGAGATCCAAGTTGGTCTTCTATTATTCTCTTCCATCTATCACACTTAAAGGAACTCTTGAAAAGCTTTCATTGTTTCTTTCTAAGATAGCTACCCATCTTAGTGGGACTAGCAGTTCGAATCGACACTAGTTTTCCCTGAAACAAAATGGTGACTCCGCTGGTGATAACATTTTTCCCCTTAATTTTTGAGTTGATCAAGTAATCTGCAACTGTGCAAGAAAGTCAATCAAAACCCCATCATTCGCGGAGGCTGGCGAGTCAACCATCTTTGACCCCAGAAATGAAACCATCTTGAGCAAAGCGTTCTCCTTTAACAGAGTCAAATTCACCTGATTTATTCGAAACTTGTGTTTCAACATCGTCAGAGACTATAGTTAGTCCAATTATTTCTGGTACATCTGCCTTTACAGAAGAAGTTCCATAGTTACAAGAGGACATTAGAACTGATCCTAGTGTAACAGTAGACACCTCTATTCCTGAAGCATCTCCACCTAGGACTAATCAAGAAACTGAATTTCACTTACCTGAACATCTGGAAGTTGAATTCTAGAATTCAGAAGGTGTCACCCCTCCAATATCTATTACTGCAGAATCTACACTTTCTTTCGCTCCAGAAATATTTTACAGACCTGACAGTCTACCTCTTCCACCTGGATTGATTACTATAGAAGAGATAGTAGAGGATCTTCCACCCAGTACTCTACTGCATTTTGGAACTGGGATCCACATATATCCCTCTATTACATAAGTTAGCTCTTTTTCATTTCAATTTCTTGTCGAATCGCTAAGAAATATTTTGGATAGACTAAACATCTCTGAACAACCCTCAAAATCTAGGACTGTGTCAACTGACACAGCTACGATGGAGCTTCCTGCTATCGTTCCTACAATGGTTGCTTGTATACCATCTATCCCGACAAGTTATCAACAACAAACTGGAGTCCAATCAGGGACTATTTTGACGACATGGTCTGTTCCTATTTCTTCATCCAGAATTTCATCTGGTATTTCTTATGTTGAAACTCAACAAGTTGATCCAATGTGTCTTCAAAGGCCAATCTACCCTTTAAGTAGTGGATTTCCACCATATGGGGGGCAGTATGCCTTTTCATTGTTCCCTCCTAGAGAACAACCATATGAGAGTTTACAACAAAATTCAGGTCAAACTGGAATAACATCCAATAGTCGGGTACCAATATTGCCTCAACAATCAAGGGTTGTATATTCAATGCAACGAGTCCATCCTGTGTTGAATATTCCCACTACACCTGCTATTGTGACTATATCGCAAGTACAAGCGCTACCTGTTGTATGTCAACCTCAAGTTCTCAGGTTGCAATACGATAGCCTCTCGTCTCAGCGATTCAATCACAACTCAGGTTAGTGCCTCCTTATCTAGAGCGACTCAGGCTCAAACAGGTACTATGACTCTGCATCTTGGTCAATCGTCCAGTATTGGACAATATCAAATGGTCCAATAACCATGGCTGGTTCAATATCAACAACTGAAATTCCAGCAATCATACCAAGGACATGAGCAACAAGTCTTTGTAAGTAATGGGCAACCACATTTCCAAAGCGGTTATCAACAACCATACTATAATGGTTATGCCCATCAACCTTATCAAAGTTACTAGCATCAAATACATTATGCTGGTATGCAAAGAGCTACTGCTCAGGTGATTACATCTTATCCTGGGTATGCTTCACCTAACCTGAATCAACAGTCGCCCTCTATAGCAACTCTAGAATTACCAGATCTAAACTGGTTGATGAATGATCCAATTGCTTACGCCCCTTGCTGGCTTGTGATTCCTCATTAGCTTCCCCATGATATTCCTAAATTCAATGGAAATATAGGTGAATATCCATCAAATCAGGTGATGGCATTCCATTTGTGGTTTTCATCCAACACCTTGAATGATGATTCAATTAGGCTTCACCTTTTTCAGTGAATGTTAATAGGTGCGACAGCTAAATGGTATATAGAATTTCATAGAGATTCATTTGATAACTTCAACACCCTTGCCACTACATTTTAACCCATTTTCAGTTTCCCATAAGGTATGAAACAGGAACAGAACTCCATACCAACTTTAAACATATGATAGCCACTCACATATCTTATCATATTCATGAGTGGCGACGTCATCTAAGAATGGTGAAGACTTATGTTCCTGATCAACTTTTAGCTGAATGGTTTATAAAGTCATTATTACCCTCTATTACAAAGGATGTGGCTAAGGGAGGAGTTGTCACTGAAGAGCAAGTCATTGCTCGTGTGCAATATTTAGACTTGATCTATACTCAGTCTCACACGCTCTATCACAAAATTCCTGACGCTCCTAGACCAGAATTTTCCATTCCTCCCCCTCCTAAATCAAACAAAGACTCTCATGTCGGTAATGGTGTGATAGGTACGATAAGCACGAAAACCACAAAGGCTACATCTAAGAAAGCCCATACAGTTTCTAGTAAAAAAGTAGATGAAGAACCTCTCACCGCGGAGGTCAATTCTATGTCAACCGACAAAGGAAAAAATCCTAAGCAACCAGGGGGCAAGAAGAAAGGGACAAACAAAAGAAGAAACAGGAGAATTCAACTCCTGAGAAACCTTCTGGAAACCCTGCTGAAAGGAAGAATGCTGGTCAGACATGCTTCATATGTGATGAGGACCATCACACAAAAGATTGTCCACATCAAGCTGAGGTCAAGAATTTCTTCAAAAAGACTTCAAATACCTCAACGGTATTGACTGATCCATTTCCAAATCCAAAAACTATCCTGATTGCGAGTGATCATGCTTCCCCATCCCAAGTGCTTATGCTATCCATATGAAAACAACAAAATGACACTTTGATATCTACAAGGAATAAGGATTATGGAAATCCACAATCGTCAAACGGCAAGGCTACAGATCAACCAAGTAGTTCGACAACAACTTCGTCAGAAGTTGTTCAACCAATCATTCCTGAATTAACAATAAAACTGCCTAAGGGAGTAGTACATAAATCAACATTTAATCCTCATGCCCGAGCATCACATAATTATAATATAGGGGAGGATCTGGCCCAATCACCATCTGCCATGTCGACACTTGAAGTACTACAAAATTGCCCCTCCCAAAAGCAGGCTTTGTTATCAATGATAGGTGGGATTGATCCGATGGATTCAAATCTAGTGGCCTTTACTCATAAAGGATATGAACCTCAGTTACCGGCCCAACTCCCTTCTCTCATACAGGTGAAAGCCCTCAACAAAACTATTCATCGAACAATCATTGATGAGGGGGCATCTACCTGTATTATGTCAATGAGTTGTTGGAAACCGTTAGGCTCTCCACGCTTGTCACAATCATCAATGACATTAAAAACGTTCGATGGAAGAACATTCATGCCGTATGGGATATTAAGTAACTTGCAAGTCGAACTGGGGGGCAAGACAATAGAAATTGAAGTTGAGGTCATTGATGGAAACCTTGACTACAATATCCTACTAGGCAGGCCATGGATTTATGCTATGGCTGTTGTTGTGTCAACATATTTTAGAAAGCTTGCATTCCCCTTTCAAGGTGGAATTACAATCATTGACCAAATGACCTTCCTCCCCAACAGTTCGCAAGTTACCAGAAGTATTCCATTGATCCATGGAAGTTCTCAATCACTTCAAAATATCGGAGTAGGTCTCCTAAAAGACCCTTCCTTAATGGGTACTTTTTCCCTCCCGCCTCCAAGTAATTTGGTGGAGGTGGCCACAGTGAAAACCTATCATACGATAACTTCTACATCATCAAAGATTAAGAAGGACTCAGACCATTTTGATAGTGTCGATAACAGCGAGGTTTTCATAGTTGAAAATCCGACTGACATGACTCAATTAAGCGATGGTGTACATTATGTACTAGGGGAATTGGAACTAGATCTTTCCTTCATGACCCCTTATGAGTTGTGATCAAAGGTCACTAGATGATAGTTCATTGACTGGTGTCAACCTCGTTAAAAAATGAAACCAAGGATCTAAGAAAAATTCCTTGTTTTATGTTAAGCTCATTAAAAAATGAAACAAGGCTAAGCAAAGTTCCAAGTCGAGTCTTTCACTTGCTCTCGTAAAGGAACCTTCTTTCCATCCACCTAATTATTAAGTAGTCTGGTGAATGTAATGAAGGTTAGGGGGCATGCACCCTTGTCTATTTTGTGGACAAACCCAATTGTAGAGATAAGTTTCCCTATAAGTTATGTGATTGGTCTGAGTGACCTTTCACCTTTGTCTATTTGGTGGACAAAGTGCAAGAAGTGTTTTGTCTAAGTATTGATAGAAAATCATCCTACTTAACCACAGTAAGTTTCCATATGGTTACTGAAGACTTTTTTTATGCTGGGGGCATGCACACCTTTTTATATAAGCAAAAATATTCAATTTCATTTTTTAGTTTTTTAGCTTTATAGTTTGGTCGTTCCTAGCTTAGATAAAAGGAAAAATAGCAATGTTCCCGCAAGGTTCAAGTTCGTTAAAAAATCAACCCGCACTGAGCACATGTTGGAACAAGGTTCAAGATCATTAAAAAATAAACCTGCCTCTGGTAAATAACCTTTTTGTGATCGCTTTGCTATCTGCCCTTTTGAACTTTGGTTGTGTTCCTTCCATCACCTCCATTTCATTCGGCTGACCATACGCTTCCACTTGATTGTTTACCCTTTTGAGGAACATCTGTGATGAGTGATTCTGATTGCCACCCTCTTCACACTGCCATGTTTTGAGAAGTTCCAAACTTACTTGGAACCAGCTGCTACCTAGAAATATCACTCGTTCCTAAAAAACGAGCCTCTTTTAAATTATTTTTAGACTCGTTAAATATAAAAAGATCATCGATCTATTAGCCTTCCCAGCGCGTTAAATTAAGGGGAACGCTATCCCTCTCATATATTTTAATCTTTTTGGACTTGAGTCATTATTAAACAAAAAGATCAAGTGCTTGTATTTGTCGGCTCGCTAAAACTATCGAAAAGTCATCCCTTTCATATTATTTTACACTTTTTCGGACTTAAGGGATTATGCCATGGAAAAGGATTGCTGGAGTCTCCTTTTCATCTGTTTTTAGACTTTCTAAACAAGAAAAGGACTGAGCTATCTTTGTCGTTAAACTCGTTAAAACAATAGTGACAAACATGTCCACCCAGACAAGAACGAATCTCATTGATGCTAGGCTTGCTAAACACAAAGTGACAGGTTTTCCTGAAGGGGAAATTACAGAGCAAGCATATGTTATCCTCCTCAATCTTATCAAAAATAAAGAGGTACTAGTCAGCAATGACTGGGGAAAAATGGGAAGAAAACTTGAAGAACTCTATTGTTAGCAAGTCGCTCTTAAACATGACACTTTCACTCCATCACCGTGATTGAGTTGGGTTGGGTTTTCATTCATGTCACCATTGGTGTGCTATGCCATCCATGGGGTTAATGCTACCAGTCCATATCAGTGTCACCAATTTGTTCAAGAGAATTCATTCAAAGAATTCACCATCCAGCAAACGCCTCATCCATTGCATTACATCCACGCTTCATTTTTCATGACCGCCATTCCTGAACCTCATATCATCAGATTGTTTTCACCTCCACAAAAATCATTTTCTTCATTTCACATCATAGATGTGCGATACATCAAGGCCATCCTATGACAGGTCACTTCTTTTCAACATCAGCTCAGTATCCAAGAAGTTGACTTAAAAACAACCCTTTCAGTACTTTGAAGCTTGCATGCCTTGATGGCAAGTTTCTCACTTTTGGCGACAGGTTTACATCAATGACCTTCGACTGAAAGACCTTGCGTGGTGTTTGACATCAGCTCATATATTCACACCACGCGAATTGTACTGTAGTACCTTGAGGGTCATCATAATTATCGGTGATCCTCTCACGTCTGTTAACAGCTTACATCATTGGCTGGTAATCAGGCGATGTCTTTCCATGTTTGACTTCAGAACATATTTTCACATGGATCGACTTGTACATCAGGTGAAGATTGTTCGAGTTTTGTAGACCCCAGATCTAGTTTCATCCATCTAAGCTGCCATATATTCAGGAAAATAAAGACATCAATTGTACACAGAAGCTGCACAAATATTCATCTAGTGAGGGAAGATGACTCTTCATGCGAAGAATCACAAGTCTGCAATAGCGGACGATTGTTTTTCCTATGTACATGAAAATGAAATTATAAAGTTGAGCATGGGAATGCCCACCTCAGCTAGATCATGAAAATAATATGATGATGATGTATTGTATTGTCTCTTATATAGGTCACCTTCCAGTTCGAATACATCGGATCCTCATGAATAAAGCATTTCACCCGACATCAGAAGATTTACGACCTCATGCTTTAGGGGGCATCTACTATAGACACATTTGGGCAGTGCAACCCCAAACTCATATGTACATAAACTAAGGACTCCTTAAGTCCCTAAAAGTGTTTCTTCATGCCCTAAAGGATCATGGTCAGTTGTTTACATCATTTCCCAGAAGTTCCACCTAAAAAAATACTCAGAACTGGCCAAAACTGGACCATGCAGACTTCTCCATGGACAAGGTGAGATGCATATTGACTGCCTAACTCACCAAGTGTGATGCATACTAAATGGCCTTCTGTGGGGTGCGATGAGCGAGAATAGAAAAATGGTAGAGATAGTTTGCAAGGTGGATGATCATGGAATCTTCCAGAAACTTCCCCTGTGACACTTGCTTCTCTGAATTCGCCCAGGGATGAGTAAGAAATCATGAAATCTCCAAGTGGAATCAAGAACTATCAATGGAATGACACTAATCAAAAACCTAGAGCTGACTCACACCCTTGCAAGACATCTATATATGGATCACTCATATGAGAGATCTAGAGGCTAGAATTTTGTATTTTGTAAGGAAGTGTTGTTGGTTTGCTGAGAAGAGACATTGCATTGTTGGGTGATTTGCTTGTTCATGAGGTGAAGAGGGCTTCTACAGCTAGGAGGATGATGTTGGATCAGATAGATGGGTTGTAATCCTCTCTTACATTACCATTAATAAATTTCTTTGAGTTTTCCTCCATATGATCTCTTATTTTTGAATCTTACTGTTTATGAATGCAATTATATGGTCAATTTGTTTCTGATTCCATATTGGTTATGATGTTTTAGATAGATATGCTTTGATAGTTTGTTGTTACTTTGACTCTATAGGTACTCTTTGAAGCGGGACAAGTAGGAGAGGAGTGGCAAATTCTATCAAGGAAAGGAGAAATCAAGCTAGGATCAAAGCAAGAGATCCAGGTTGGTCTTCTATTCTTCTCTTCCATCTATCACACTTAAAGGAACTCTTGAAAAGCTTTCATTGTTTGTTTCTAAGATAGCTACCCATCTTAGTGGGACTAGTAGTTCGAATCAACACTAGTTTTCCCTGAAATAATATTAGGGGTCTGTGAACTAACATATTGGTTCTAGTAGTCTGTGAACTAGAGGTGAAGAAGCCAAGTTGATAAATTGTTGTGACTCCACCTTTATGAGGGAAAGCGATCATACAAAAGTATGTCGAAACCACAACAACCATAGCATAAACCCAAGGTCTTCCTAGAAAAATGTTGTAGTCAAGGGGTCCATCAATGACCTCAACTTCAACAGTTACATTTTTTCCCCTTGTTCTATCTACAGGTTACTTAAAATTCCACAAGGTGTATAAGTGCAACTATAAAAATATTTTAACGTTGTAGGTGATCGTGACAAAGGTCGGGAGCCAATTGTTTTCCAGTAAATCATTGACATGATACAAGTAGATGCACCCTCGTCAATGATGGTTCAGTGAATGAGTTTATTCAAAGCCTTTACTTGGATCAGGAAAGCTAATTTAGCTGGTAATTGTGGCGTATATCCCGCATGGTTAAAAATCACCATATTGGAATTCGTTGGATCAATTCCACCAATTTTTAACAATAAAGCATGCTTTTGGGAGGGAAAATTTTGAAGCACCTCAAGTGTCAACATAGCAGAAGGTGATTGAGCCAAATCCTCTACTATGTTATAATTTTGTGATGCTCGAGCTCGAGGGTTGAATATAGACTTATGTACAACTCCCTTAGGCAATTTTATTGTTAACTCTTATGAAATGGGTGGTGGAATAGGATCAGACGAAGTCAAAGTCGAAGTATTTGGTTGATCTGAAGCCTGGTTATTCGACGATGATGATTCATTACTGTAATATTTACTTTGTGTAGACACCAAAACATCAATTTTAGGCTTAGAGGCCAATAGAATAAGCACTTGTGAAGTGGAAGCATGATTTGTAGCAACCAAATGAGTCTCTGGATTCAAAAAAGGGTCTGTCAACACAACAGATGTACTAGAAGTCTTAAGAATTTTTGAGACTTCAGAGCGGTGAGGACAACCTCGCATAAAATGCTCCTCATTATAGATTAAACATGGATAACAAGGTTTCCTAGCTGGGAAAGAGGAATAAGATGATTTCTCTTCAGTCAGAGGATTTTGTTTCTTTTTAGCTTTCCCTTTCTTGTTGCTTCCAAGTTGCTTTTCATTCTTACCTTTGTCATATGACATAAAATTTATTTGGAAGCAGGAGCATTATCAGATGCAGTAGAAGCTTGATTGGAAATAGAAATTGTTTGACTAGATGGTCTACCTACTATTTGTGTGCTTGAAGACCTGATCGCACCGTCACCGGCATGAGCATTCTTACTAGATGGAGATGGAGGAATAGTAAACACTAGTCTGAGAGCATTTGGAATTTTTTCATAGAGCGTTCCAGATTGGGTGTAAATCAAGTCTAAGTATTGGGCATGAGAAATTACTTGCTCTTCAGTAACAACTCCTCCTTTAGCCACATCCTCGATGATAGATGGCAATAAGGATTTTATAAACCACTCAGCTAAAAGTTGATTAGGAAGATAAGTTTTGACCATTTGAAGACGACGACACCACTCATGAAAATGATCAGAAATGTGAGTAGCAGTTGTCATGCGGAAAGAGTCGATAGTGCGGACACAACCGACCTCCCTAGAAGCAAAGGCTTTCTAGTGACAAACAAGACAAATAAACACTACCTTTCTCTAAACATGCATCGAGAATACAAGTAATCAGGGGATTTTAACATACCTTTAGTCCAACGCTTTGTAGTAGTCCAGCCTCTCCGATCCGGATGAGCTCCTCCTTCTCTTCGAAACCTGCATTCACTAACAAGCCAAAAGATTAAATAGAACCTGATAAACTCATAAAACAATACATATCCATCATACAGACCAAGGAGTATATGAAACAAATCATGAATAACAATCTGTTGAGAAAAATGAGTTCATTTGTATTAAGAGGAAACAAAAGGAACCATTACAACCTGAGCCTTGGTGTTGTGCAAGTCCCTCCTAGGGTCCAGCAAGAGATTTCCTTTACTTTGATCAGCTCACCCACTCTCAAATAAGGCTAGGAAAGGATGGGAATCTCTCCTCTCAAGTTTTACAAGGGAGTCCTAATTCCAGCAGCATCTACCCTTAGGAATGTTCAGCTTTCAACCTCCCCTCCCTCTAGCCTAATGCCTATATTTATAGTGCTTTAGAGGAAGTTATTTAGGTCCACCATCAATGGGATAACCCCCTCTTTGGATGGGATAGCTCCCCTCTTGATGGGATAAGTTCCTCTTTGATAGGGATACATGAACCATCTGGAGGCGCTCCATACACGTCAAAAAAGCTTCTAGAATGCTCTAGAAATGACCACAAGTAACTTTTTTGGAGTGAAACTTGCGCCTTTTGACCTTTACAGGAGTACGCACCCATTGCTTTACAGACAGAGCGTACAAGTACGCAGGTATTATGAACTTGGGGTGCGTACATGCAGGTAAGGCTAAGAGAAACTGCGTACCCAGAGATATATAGATTTTTAATGAATTTCTCTCTTTCTTGGAGTTTGACATGGAGAGCAGAGGTATGAGGCTTGCCAAGGAGGATAGTATGACAGTTGATGGAGCCATACTAACTGCAAATAGTCACGGTGACAAATTTTAGTGTAACAGATTGCCCCCTAAAGTGCGAAGCCTGTAGTAGATTAGGGTTTCATATAATCTAGGAAGGGTGAAGTACTTTATCATTTCAAGGATTATCTTGTCGAGAGCCCAGTCGGAACCTGCAAGTATTCAACACAAAATACATATATAAGATCATATCATCGCTGAGGTAGGCATTCCCATACTCATATTGAAAACTTTAACTAATTGACTATCTACTACTCTGATACAGGAATGATTTTGCAGTACATCATAATCATAGACTTTTGTAGACACAGTATGGACGCAGCCATCTGTTTATGATTAGTCTACTGTATAATGAATACAAAACTCCTCGCAGCCTGGATGGTGGAAACTAGATCCAGGGTCTTCATTTCTACTTCCCGAACAAGTACGATTCTATCCATGCGAATAAATGAGTTGATGTCGAACATGGTAGAAACCACTTGATTACCAGTCAATGATGTAAACTGTTAACAAGTGTGAGAGAGACCACCGGTGATGTCAATGGTTCTCAAAGTACCCAGTACAATCCATGAGATGTGAATGAATGAGTTGATGTCGAACATTTCACGGAATCCTTCGATCGAAATTCAATGATGTAAACCGTCGTCAAACGCGAGAAACCTACCATTGATGCATGCAGATTTCAAGGTACTGACGATTCCTAGGTCATCTTTCTAGATAATGTGCTGATGTCGATAGAAAGCGACCCGTTGCAGGCAAGCCCACAACACGAAATCATAGATCAAGTTGAAGAAATGTAGCTGTAAGGACTGACTCAGGGATGGTCAAAATGGATGACAGGTATTTTGTAGATGAATGGTTTATATGCAGAGACCTCTTGAACACATAACGACACGACAGATGGCTTGGTGACATTTGACCCAAAGTTAATACCCGGTTGAAGACTTTCAATGTGGTTTGATCAACTGTGAGGCAAAGGATTTCCCAACCCAGGTGAATGAAAAGTGTCGTGTTCAAGAGTGGTAATAAGGCTTCTTCTAAGACAAAGGATAACAAATAGGCTCATTTTTCTCTCTTTTCCCCCACCATTTCTGGCAAGTACCTCTTTATTTTTAACAAGCTTGAGGAGGATAACATATGCTTGATTATAAGCTCATCCTTCGGATGAGTCCAACTTAGTTTTGATTCGAACCCTAAGAAGGAGTGGTCCGTTCCTGTTTGTAATCGAACAAGTCCTTTACTGTGAAATTTTAACGAGTCCAGTATAGGAGAAACTCGGCTTTCTTCATTTTTAGAGAGTCTGAAAAAACTTAAGAAGACTCCAGGTTGAACTTTTTCGTAAAGTTGTGTCTCCCAAGCCTGAAAAAGTATAAAATAATACTTGAGAGAACCGCTTGATCTTGCGACCAAGGAGTACTTTCATGATTAGTGCCTCTGACCTGAAAAGTAAAAAGCGATCAACGACACGTCGTTTTATTTCCAGTATCGAGTTTGAAACGACAAAAACCCGGCAACCTTTTCCTGTTTTTACGGTCAGAAAAGAGCTATAAGGGGACCGTCTTTTAATTCCGTTTTAACGAGTGTAAAAGAAACGCTCGGCAATCTTTTCATGTTTTAGGAGTCAGAAAAGGGCTTAAAAGATGACTCTGATTTTTTGGTTCGTGAAAAATGATAATTTTCCCTGAAAGTCCTTTTGTCCTGCACAAAAACGACACATTACTCATACTTGTTTAAGATAAGCAAAAATGCATTGAAAAATATCCTTCTATGGTAAAAAATAAACAAACTTAGCATTCATTTATCCAAAAAACCTATAAAAAGACCTTCTACCATGTCATTTTTACCATTTTACTGTTGAGGGAGAGAAAAGGGCTTTTGGCAAGAAACTTCCCGTGGACTTTGCGGAGAATCCGACCGTCGGAATCGAGTGCTGTCTCTTTCAGGTATTTCACAACATCCTCCCCTTTGTTTTCATCCGTTTAGAATTTCATTTTAAGCCCTAGTTTGATTTTTTGGGGGTTTTGGGGTTTCAGGATCCGCTTTTCAGGGTACGCAGGTGCCCCATGGGCGACCTGCGTACCCCGACATTTTCGTTAATGGGAAAATGGCAGGAATACGCAACCTACCTTCAGAACAGCTGCATACCCACGCTCTGTTTTCTGAAAGCGGGGTGCATACTCTGCGCAAAGTAAATTAAAAACCCCAAATCTCAAAACTAAACCATTAATTTTTGATTTAATGAATTCTAATGAATGTTTTCTGGTGTGTAGATTGCCCACCATGCTTGATTGGCGCGAAAGAGAACACGAAGATGTCGATTTGGCCGCAATAGATCATCAACCTTCCATTGATTGTTTGAAGGCATGCGATCTCTACAAATACTGGGCCATACCTGGCATGAGGGCCCAGGTGCGATTCTTAGAATGGCTGGTTGAAAGGTGGAACGTTCAGGATCAATGCTTTTACATCGGAGGGCACCAGCTCGAGATAGAGCCCTCAGACATATATTTTCTCACTGGTTTGCCTAATAGGGGCGAGCAACTGACTCTGTCCGGGACTAGGCCGGGTGGCCAATCCCTTACTAGTCTCCGGCTAGAGTGGTGCAATAATCAGCACCAGGAGAAAGGGATAGAAATCAAATACATATCCCTGCCTGAACTTATGGTAATTGCCTTTATAGTTACCAGACTCTGCGGCACAGCCGCTTTGCATATTGCCACCGGGTCCCAAATGCGGATGGCGATTGATTGCTACCGAGGCACCATTTTCAACTGGTGCGATGCTGTGTTGGCCAATATGAAGGGCCAACTGACTAGGGCAAAGAACGGGCAATTAAAGACCTTTGGGTATGGGCCTCTAGTTGTGAGCTTTTCCCTAGAGAGGGTTCTGATGCTGATCCCACAGCATCTCACTGTTGCAGTTGGGCCTCCTCGGGAGCCAAAGTTGATGCGATGGGTTGCGGTGATGGCCTAGCATCCTGATGAGGGAGCGGGAGTTGTCCGATTTCCTGCGGGTTACTTTCACTGGTTGGAGGACCAGGTCTTTGCGATCCAGGATTTTCCTTATGCCGGAGTGGATTTTCGCGGTGATCCGGACATGGTTCTTGCACAGGGAGAACAATGGGACGACAGAGGTACTTCATTTTTTCACAAGTTTTTAAATTATTTACTTTTTTTTTTATATATATATCGTCTCAAAACTGACAGTGACAATTTTCAAAATGCAGATGTAGGTCCACAACGTCCGGCCAATCTCTGGCCATTCGAGAGAAGAATACCAGTTGCACCAGCACCGGCCCCATAGGATGCGGCCGCAGAGACCTTAGCCGAGTTGGAACAGGACCTAGAGCGTCTCACGGCGGACATACCAGAGACGACTATAGACGATATTCCTATCCGACTTCAGCGCTATGTGGTCGCAGTCCCAGGACCTTCCAGGAGGTTCTTGTGTAGGGTAGCGCGGGCAGTGGTGTCGTATAGAGAGCACCACCAGTGATTAGCTAGTCACTTTTTGTAGACACATGTGACATTTTGGTTTTTTGTACTTATCATTTTTGCCAATCATAAGGTGTTTCTCAACCTATGATCGAAGACGATGTATATTTTTTGACACACTCCTATCTATATATATATCATTATTACCGGCTTATCTTGTTCAACATGTATGATGAAATGTTTTTAAATTTACATTTATGATTATCGCAAATGTCTGTCTGACATTCGAGAAGCAATTGCATCTGCTAATGTATTTAATGACCTTGGAATACGCTGATATTCAATGTAATCAAATTCACGTTCCAAGAGACGCACCCTCAAAAACAATCTTAATAACACTGGATTTCTAATAGCATAGACTCTATTAAGCTGTAATACAACGAGTTCAGAATCTAACCTCACTATCAAACTCCGAATCCCAAATGAAATAGATTCAGATAATAACTCAATCACTGCACTGTATTCTGCAATGTTATTTGTTGTTTGACCGAGGCTCACCCCATGCATAGAAACTAACTCGTCAGAGGGCGAATAGATAACCCAGGCTGTGGAAGAAATATTCCGTGTATTACGACAAGCACCATCAGCGAATCCAATGTACGTTTGGAGAGGCGTCGACATCTACAATATCAAGTGTAAAACCAAGATAAGCCAGAATAACGACGAAAACACACTTTCTAAGCTAAGCACACTGTCTAAACTAACAAACACACCAGCTAGAAAGAAAAATTAACCTAACTAAAATCTCCACACCCATCATTTAAGCATAATACCTCTTTAGGTAAAGTCCATTTCTGGGTTTACCCAAAGAGTCCCCATCAAAGTCAACCAGCTCATAGGCCCCTTTTGCTAGCTTTCGCTTGACAATGTAGGGCCCATGCCACATAGGAACGAATTTTCCAGCACCTAATTTATCGTTAGCTTGATCATACAATAGCACTACATCTCCTTCCGAAAAATTTCAAGGGGTGACATTTCGATCATACTGAGCTTTCATTCGTTTTCCGTGAGTCTCGATTGCCAAAGCAGCGTCACGTCGAGTCTCATCTAATTGAGCTAAGTATAATAGACGTTTCTCCTCTTCGAAAGTAGCTGGAAGTAATTCGACAGCCATTTGAAGTGACGGGATTTCGCATTCAATGGGCAGCATTGCTTCCAAACCATAAACTAGTTGGAAAGGAGTGAACCCTATTCATGTTTTCACTGAAGTTCGGTACGCCCAAAGCGCGGAAAATAGCATGTTGTGCCAATTCGACCGATGAATACCAATGATTCATCGGATCATGATAACTAAAACTTTGTTGATAGACTCAACCAGACCGTTTGCTTGGGGATAATAAGGAGTTGAGCTATCGTGACGCAAACCAAGCTGGCCTGTAAGTTCTGTCATCATAATGTTTCAAAAATGGCGCCCATGGTCAGTGATTATCGCTTGCGGGACACCAAACCTAGCAATAATGTGATTGAATACGAAAATCGCAGCTGTCTTGCCGTCTGCCTCGAATGTAGGCATCGCCTCGACCCACTTAGTAAAATAATCAACCGCAAGGATGATATACGCATGCCCCCCAGCCGAGTGAGGGTTACATGTAATAAAGTCAATACCCCATTTGGCAAAAGGACCAACGAAAATTATAGGGTGGAGAGGAGCAGGTGGTGCGCACATCTTGCGATCAAACACTTGACAGTTGTGGCATTTTCGGACCGCAATGATACAATCTTTAAACATGGACGGCCAGAAGTAGCCAGCACGCAACACCTTCTGGGCTGTGGCATACCCAGACATATGACTGCCACACGCTCTAGAATGACAGTCATTCATAACCCTTTCTGCCTCTTCATGAGTTAAGCAACGACGAAAAACCAAGTCCGCCCCACAACGATAAAGAGTATCTCCAATAATTTTGTACTGTTGCGACTGGAATTGAATTTTTCGACGTTCCGACTTTGAAGCTTCGGGCCAAAAGGATTGGGTTTGGAGATAGACGATTATATCCCCATACCACGGATCTAAAGTGCTGATGAGAAACAAAGATTCGTCCGCAATGGGTTCTTCTGCCACAGTTTCCGTGTCAGCACGCGGGAAGTCACACATCAACTCTGCAAAGACTAAAGATTTCTTAGACTTAGATTTTTCAAATTCCAAGTCGAACTCCTGCAGGATAACGATCCAGTTAGAGTACTTGCCCCCTAGCAATTGTTTAGTCAAAATATAGATCATAGGGTTGCAATCTGAAATGACTGTAGTTTTACGGAGAAGAATGTAATGACGAAAACGTTGGACAGCCTGAACGGCTGCCAAGGCCAATTTCTCCACATGCGAATATTTTAGCTCAGTGGGATTTAACGTCCTACTAAGATAATATATCACATGTTCCGTTGCGAATTCATCTTCCTGAACTAACACCATTCCAATAGTGGAATGAGAGGCAGCGAGGTACAAAAAGTAGTCTTGGTTGTAGTTGGGAGGATGCAACAACGGTGCATGGGTCAACGCGTGTTTAAGTGCATCAAAAGATTGCTGAGCTATCCCATCCCAAGAGAATTGAGCGTTCTGTTTCAACAACCGTGTAAAACCTTTTGTAACCTCGGCGTAGTTAGGAATGAATCGGCGTAGAAAGTTTGCTTTCCCCTGCAAACTTTGGAGTTGGTGCAGACTCGAAGGAGGAGGCAACTTGATGATAGCTTCTACCTTCGAGGGATCGACGCAAATGCCAGCTTTTGAAACTACAAATCCCAGCAATCGTCCCACTTCTATACAGAAGACACATTTGTGTGGGTTCAAACGTATACAATAATGCCTACACCTCATGAAGATTGCTCGTAAATGGACAAGGTGATCAACTCGATGTAAAGAATGAGCAGACAAATCATCGAGATACGGTTGCACAATGTGCTTGATGTCGTGAAATGCATAAGACATCGCCCTTTGAAAAGTGGCTCCGGCATTTTTAAGCCCAAAAGGTAATTTGCAATAAGCAAATGTCCCCCATGGACAAATGAAAGCCGTTTTTGGTTGATCGGTAGGTAGAATATTGATTTGGTTGTAACCGGAAAAACCGTCCATAAAGGAAAATATTTCACTGCCGGCACAATCATCAATTATTTGATCGATATAGGGCATGGGATAATTGTCTTTTGGACAAGCACGATTAATATCCCTATAGTCGATGCATATTCTTATTGTTCCTTGTTTCTTGTTAACCGGAACAATATTCGATACCCAATCCGTTAACGGGATCGGATAAATGAAACCTACTTTCAACAGCTTCTCAACTTCTGCTTTAATCGCAGCCACTTTCCGAGGGTGTATCTGACGCAGACGTTGCCGAATGGGTTTAGCGTCCGGGTAAGTCTTGATCTCATGAACAACAATGGAGGGATCAATTCCTGGCATTTCCTCATAGGACCAGGCAAACACGTCACGGAATTCTTGAAATAGGGCCTTGTATGTTTGAATTTCGTCATCTGTACACGAGGCACCTATATGAATGTTCTCAACAATTCCAGTTTTGACTGAAATGTCAATGGCAATAGTTTGGGAAATGTTTCCCAAATTCAACTCTGAATCAGGGTGTTTCATGGGATTCTGAGCGTCCTTGATATATTCAGCCGTAAAGATTGATGAAAAATCATTTTCAAAGCCATCACCCTCAGGTAAAAACGAAGATCTATGATGGAGATCTTCCCATGGTAGATCGTCTACACTTAGGATTTCGCGAAGTTGTTCGTCAGATGACACAACTTCGGGAAACGCTATCCGTTCTGAGGTTGATGTGAAAAGTGACTCCTCACCGACCACATTCATTTGGTCGATTTGGGTTGAACGCGGGTCGGTAAAAGACTGCACGGCTTCATAAGCAATTTCATATGGACTCAAAGGCATAGCATCACCGAATGAGTCTATCTCAGATTCAGATGGGACAATCCAAGGATCATCGTAAATAATAGTATCTGACGTAATCATATGAATGAATGCGAATGAAGGGTCTGCGTTGATTGGAGGAAAAGGAAAAGTTCCCAGTAAACCGGAGTCTTTAACTAATCCTACGCCAACATCCTTATAAGGGATAGTCGTTTTACCGACATGCTGGATACTCTCTGAAGAGGCTGGGTCGGATGAAAAGAAAGCTAGCTGGTCTATTGTCACGATCTTGCCATTATGTGGAAACTTTATAACTCTGAAGACCGATGAGACGACCGCTGTCATAGCGTAAGACCAACTTCGACCCAAGAGAAGGTTGTAGTCTAGAGGGGCATCAACCACCTCCACATCTAGACTAACGATTTTTCCTTCAACCCCTATAGGAAAATCCTGTAAAACGCCAAACGGATGGAACCCACGGCCATCAAAGGCCTTAATAATTGTCAGGGATTGGTTCAGCGAAGGAGAACCAAGCGATCTCCAACACTGAATCGACATAATACACGTGGAAGCTCCCTCATCAATTACAATCCGATGAATAGGCCTGTTTTTGACTATCACTGGAATCTGGAAAGCCATCTGATGAGGGAGACGCGGTGTACTATTTTCTAGATCAAAGATTATCAGGTTCGGGTCCTGAACATCAATAGCTCCTATAGCCGACAAAAGTAATTTTCGTTGTGCTGGCCATGATTGCAGCACTTCTAAAGCCGACATTGCTGAGGGTGAAACAGCTAAATCCTCAACAATGTTGTAATTCTGGGCCGCTCTCGCATGTGGATTGAAAGCAGACCTTCAAAGTACACCCTTGGGGGGCGGTTTGATTACTAAGTCAGGGTTAGGTTTCTCGATCTGTAGTGGATCGGAACCGGGAGTTGAGGTTGATGGATTTTATTGAGAAGATTCTGCTTCTTTCGATCCATCAACAGGACTTTTACTACCATAATCGTGTGATCGAGTCGCAATCCGTACATGAGACATCATCAATATGGGTTCTTCACTGGCACTCGAGGAAGAACCTAACATCTTACTCTCCTGCTTTGGAAATGGATCTTTCAAAACAGCAGGAGTTGGGGAACCCTTGACGATTTTCACAACCTCGGCCCAATGAGGGCAATCTCTTGTAAAATGATCCTCTTCACAAATAAGACAAGGATATCGAGGTTTGCGCTTTTTGTCATTGGTTTCTGACTTTTCCTTTTCTCCTTTGGAGCCTTGTCTGCTTTATCCTTCTTCTTGCCTTTCTTTTTCCCACCATTTTTTGATTTAGCCGTAGATGAATCTACAACGTGAATATCAGCGGAAATTTCAGGAGAAGATTCTCCTGTCGGGGAGTCTGGTAAGGTTATAATGGGCGAAGAATTCTTTGAAGACTTCTTCTTGCTTTTAGTATTTACCGTACCAATCATGCCATCAGCAGCATGAGACCCCGAAGGAGCAGCAGCAATTTGATTTGACTTTGGAAGATCTGGGATCTTTTCGTGTAACGTACCCGACTGAGTATAAACTAAGTCAAGGTACTGCGCTTGAGCAATTACTTGCTCTTCAGTAACTACTTTGGCCTACGTCTTCAGTAATCTTCGGTAATAATGATTTAACAAACCATTCAGCTAAGATTTGGTCCGGGATAAAAACTTTCACTAATCGCCTTCGACGTCTCCATTCATGAATATGATCGGAAATATAAGTGGACGTCGACTGTTTTAATGAAGTTAATAACTCGGTGCCATTATCATACCTTACCGACAACTGAAAATGTGTTAAGAACGAGGTAGCTAACTAACTAAAATTATAAAAAGAGGCCCGTGGTAACTCAATGTACCACTTGGTCGCGAGACCAATGAGCGTACACTGAAAAACACGTAAACGGATCGAATCATCCGAGATAGAATTTGAAGCACACCAGAGGTGGTAAGTCATCACATGATTTGATGGATCCTCTCCAGACTTACCTTCGAACTTGGGTATGTCACAGGGCAACTTATTTGGCATTGGCAGCCAGAACGGAAGATAATTTATTGGATCGTTCATTAGGCGCGTCAAGTCTGGTAAATCCAAAGTTACGATAAACGGCAATTGCCGATTAGGATCCCTAAAAATCTGGGTCACAAGACCAGTCCCAGGAGGAGGATATCCTGGATAACTTGGAATAGGTATCGCATTCGGGATATTGTATCCTCCTAGAAAACCAGGATTAATGGACCGTACTGGGGTTGCTGAGGTTGTTGATAAGTGTACCCAGGATACGGTTGATACTGGTAAACCGGTTGTTGGACAGCGGGCCCGTATTGGTACTGTCCCTGGTACGGTTGATAAACAAATTGTGGTTGACTAGTGACAACCGTACTTAAACCAGGCTGCCCCACAGGCATCTGAATCGTAGTTTGAATCGTGGATCCAGACAATGGTAAAGATGACTGCGGAGTAGTGGCAGAGACAGTAGAAACCGGAGCTGTCGATACTCCAGAAGTAAGTGTGGTGGAAGGAGCAGATGTTGCGGTAGTTGCAGCAGTCGTTTGAGATGGAGTACTAGGTGCAATTGGCGACTGAGTAACTACCGAAGGTATAGAAGTTTGAACATTAGACTGGACTGGTTGCTGGGATGGACCAGCAACTAAGGGTTGTCCAGCTTGAGATGACAATTGTACGCTTGGCTGCAATACCTGTTGAACTTGCGATGGATCCCACACTATGTTCATTCCGGGGTATTGCCCCATGACAGGTTGAGGATATTGAGATCCATAACCGGATTGAGGGTAGGATTGATAACTGAAAGGCACAGTTCTTGTACCTTGAACATATGATTGACCTTGAGGTGGTTGATAACCTTGACTCGAGTATTGACCTTGAGGTTGATAACCTTGAGGTAAATACTGATACTGGGGTTGACCTTGACCTTGAGGTTGATACCCTTGATGTAAATACTGATACTAAGGTTGACCCTGGGGCACATATTGAGGCTGGGGTTGACCTTGAGGAATGTATTGTATTATGGGTACATACTGTCCTTGAGGTTGACCCCCAGACGCAACTTGTGTACCTTGAGGTTGCCCCCCAGGCGTTAATTGAGGCTGCCCCCCAGGCGGTAATTGGCCACCTTGAGATTGAGAACCGGGAACTGAACCTGACATCATGTAAATGTCCCCTACACCCAACGGTTTATTACCATTATTTCCAGCTAATAAGCCATGTTCAATGGGTTGAGGAGATGCTCCCGCAAAAGTACCAGAAAGTGACTGATACCCGGAGGGAACAGAAGGACCGCCGTACAAGAAAGATTCAGGAGATTGAGTGAACACGGACGACTGACCAGACATATTTACAGGATTATAAATACCTCCGGATGGATAAGGAGTACGAGGTGGAGAAAAACTTATCCCTGAGTTGTCTAAATAATTAGTTAACGAAAGGTACCAAGTAGTACTTCTAGGTGGACTGTAAAAGATAGATTCACGCTCCCTTAGATCAATAGTAGGTTGATCTTCAAGAATAGGGCCGCCTACTTCTTCTTCTGGAGCAAGTTCTTCAATAGCTATCAAACCAGAAGGAAGATTTTCGGTGATGACTCTTTCTACCCTAGGTGAATCAGGAACACTAGAAGTTGGAGTAACAGGTTCAGATATTTCAGGTTCTTCACCTATATCACTAGTAGATGAAAAACTACCAGCAAGCTCAGAAACTGTAACAGCTTCAGGATTATAACATGTTTCTAGACTTTGGTAATCTGGATGGACTACCAATGAAGACTCTCCTTCTTAAGGTGAACCTACTTTACTGCCACTAGGAGGAGTTACAAGGACTTTCAAACCTTCGTAATGACTCGAGACCTCTTCAAGAGGTTCACCCCGCAATCTACGGGACTTCCTCAACAAATCGGCCACGGTAACAATCTCAGGAGACTGGCCCCGAAGTCTACGGGACTGTCTCGGTAATTCCGCCACAGTTAAAACTTTTAACTACTGCACACGCAAACAAAATAAAATCTCAAAGAAAACCACCTAAAGTCTCTAAAGAACCAAACAAATTTGAATCATACGCCTAAAGAATCTAGGGCGTCAAACCATACACAAACAGTAGCCTTCTGGACCGAAAACACTAGTTGGTGATGAAGCCCAACATCGCCGAATTCAGTACAGAAGTGGTGGGTGGAACAGTTACCCCGACAACCTGCTTAATGAATAGACCGGCACAAGTTCCTCCACTTTAACCGTCTCGAGTGAAGTGAACCCCCCGGAAAATCCAAGTGAGTCTAGCCGACGTCTGCTCCAGGTACAGTGGGATCTTCCCTCCACCGTCACCTCAGGTAGAATCCTAAAGATAATGGTCACTAAGGTTACCAACAGCAACAAATACACCTGGGGGAACAGTCTACGTTCCGACAGCACGCAAGGGCAGAGTATCAAGCTCAATCCCCTTGCCGGCTCCTTGACAATAATCCAAGGTTTACCGACAAGTGACCCCTGGCTCCTCGACAATGGTTAATCCGAGGTTTACCGTTTGTAATACGTGCGTATCTGGCTTCGTTCCCAACGAGGGAGGATTGATCCCCTCACTGGTTGGGACACGAGCTCGTGCTTCTCCTTTAAGAGGAGCTTTCCCAGAGTATAAATGCAACAGTTGGATTTATCCTACCACAAGATAAGCTACTTGTTTGGTTTTGCTATCTTGGAGAGTTAATTACTCTCCTACTCCAAGACACTAGCCTGATCTATATTGGTGTTTCAGAGCCCTAGTAAATAAAAAGTTACTATGTTGATTTTACTTTAAGCATTAATTTTTATGGCTTTCTTTAAGACAAAAGGTAGTGGAGATGAAACTGATGGTGTGTAGACTCGACCGAAATCCACTAAAAAGATGCACTTAGGATGATTTATACTAACTTTTTCTTTTTCAATGAATTCCCTAGCTAAGAGAGTTGGAGAATGCAAAATTTATAAAAGACAACTTTCTTGGCAAAGACAATCAAAGAAACAATCTCTTTATCTTTTCCAAAACATACAACACATGACCACTAATTATTCTACGAAAATTCCTTTTTCATTCAAAGACTCAAATGCTACCAAGCAAACTTTTCTTCAAAAGATATTTTTATATTTTTCCTAATTAATAAAGCATGTAAAACTTATTTTAACAAAAATCAAAGTTAAAAAAGCTATGGCAATCAAATCAACTCAATTTCACTCAAAAGCAAATGTAGAGAAATGCACCTAAAAACTAAATCAAACGAGGCAAAAACCTACTAAAGATGATTCCTGGATGTTTTACTCAATCAAAATGCAACTAAGGACTAGTTAATGCAGAACCAAAAACCAGTCAAAAACAAAAATCAAAATCTTTTGTTCTTTTTCTCAAGAATAAAATTCAAAGTTAAATCAACAAAATTTTTCGAGATTCGCAAAGAGAAGACACAAAGGTAGGTCTCTCACAAGGATGAATTCTATGACAGGCCCGACTCCTAAGAGGGTTGAACAAAATCAGGGAGATCCAAAGTTTGACAACCTCTAACGCCAAAGTCACTACAGGACCAATTAAAAATCAAACCCTAAAGCAAAATCTCTATGAATTTCACTAAAACTCTCGACACTCACGAAACAAGCTTAGGTGAAGATTTATGGCAGAAAACCAGTGGATCTGGGCAGAAAAAACAAATTAAAAACAAAATCTAAAAGGCAAAAAAGAAGAAAATTGAAATTTTCTTAAGTTTGACAGGGTACGCAGGCAACCTGTTTGCACAGGTGCGGCTACGCTCTGTGCACAAAGCTGCAGTGCGTATAGGTACGCACTGTGCTCAACGCAGAGGCTGTGTACTTCTAGTAAAACCAAGAAAAACTAAAATCTAATTTAACCCTAAGCTAGCCCACCCAAAAACACAGTCAGACAGCCAAAAACCAGCAAACAAATGACTTTTCTCAGATCAAAATTTCATACAAAAGAAAAAACATTCACATCAATGGATTCCCCAGTGGAGTCGCCATTTTGTCATGCGGAAAGAGTCGATAGTGCGGACACAACCGACCTCCCCAGAAGCAAAGTCTTTCTAGTGACAAACAAGAAAAATAAGCACTACCTTTCTCTAAACATGCATCGAGAATACAAGTAATCAGGGGATTTTAACATACCTTTAGTCCAACGCTTTGTAGTAGTCCAGCCTTGCCGATCCAGATGAGCTCCTCCTTCTCTTCGAAACCTGCATTCACTAACAAGCCAAAAGATTAAATAGCACCTGATAAACTCATAAAACAATACATATCCATCATACAGACCAAGGAGTATATGAAACAAATCATGAATAACAATCTGTTGAGAAAAATGAGTTCATTTGTATTAAGAGGAAACAAAAGGAACCATTACAACCTGAGCCTTGGTGTTGTGCAAGTCCCTCCTAGGGTCCAAGAAGAGATTTCCTTTACTTTGATCAGCTCACCCACTCTCAAATAAGGCTAGGAAAGGATGGGAATCTCTCCTCTCAAGCTTTACAAGGGAGTCCTAATTCCAGCAGCATCTACCCTTAGGAATGTTCAGCTTTCAACCTCCCCTCCCTCTAGCCCAATGCCTGTATTTATAGTGCTCTAGAGGAAGTTATTCAGGTCCACCATCAATGGGATAACCCCCTCTTTGGATGGGATAGCTCCCCTCTTGATGGGATAAGTTCCTCTTTGATAGGGATACATGAACCATCTGGAGGCGCTCCATACACGTCAAACAAGCTTCTAGAATGCTCTAGAAATGACCACAAGTAACTTTTTTGGAGTGAAACTTGCGCCTTTTGACCTTTACAGGACTACACACCCATTGCTTTACAGACAGAGCGTACAAGTACGCAGGTATTATGAACTTGGGGTGCGTACACGCAGGTAAGGCTAAGAAGGTAAGGCTAAGAGAAACTGTGTACCCAGAGATATATAGATTTTTAATGACTTTCTCTCTTTCTTGGAGTTTGACATGGAGAGCAGAGGTATGAGGCTTGCCAAGGAGGATAGTATGATAGTTGATGGAGCCATACTAACTGCAAATAGTCATGGTGACAAATTTTAGTGTAATAGCAGTAGTCTGTTTAAAGTTGGTCAATAGTTCCATTCTAGTTTCATATCTGATGGGTAACTAGAAGTGGGCTAAAAACGTGGTGGCTATGCATGTGAAGTTATCAAATGAAGCTCGTCGTTATTCAACATACCACTTTGTAGCTGATCCAGGTGGATATTGGTGGCCACCTGCCAAATCCACTTGGACACCCACCATTGTTTCTCTCAGATTTTTTAGTTTCCTTACTTGTAGAACAACTTACTATTTTTAGCAGTTTTTTGGGTCCTGAACATCCAGAGCCGTTTTGAGGCCCTAAATGACGTTTTTTGGGAAAACTAGGAGCAACATGGGTCCATGAAGCGATGTTTCTCTTCCCAAAGTTGTATTTCTCATATAGATCTTTCTAACGAGATATTTTTCACGTCAAACAAAGATCATATGCCAAAGTTATGACCCCAGGAAGTTGATGTACCAATTTACCCATACGGGGCCCATAGTTTGGCATTTCATCTTCTAGGGTTTTTGGATGTTTAGGGTTTTCCATTGTTTCTCAACAATAAATAGGCCTTCGAGCCTCATTGTAAGATAGTTCAGAGGCATGTAGCCGCCACATCTCTTCTCAGAGATAAGCTACCATCGCCCTAGCTGGTTTATTTCCATCTCTGTTTGTAAGCATATTTTAGTATTTTACATTAATGAAATGAAGTATTATTTCTTCTACATCTCTGTGTTTATGGTTATCTCTATAATTTGTTACGTTCCTATTTAAATCCAAATCAGTGGTATCAGAGCCGTCTCCTTTTCCTCTCTGTTTTTCTTTTCATGTCCCCAACGAGGTTGGGATATAAGGAGTTAGGGATTGAATGGGTCGACCCTTTGCAAGAACAACCCCGCAAATCCCGATGGCCTCCCGTGGCACATTGAAAGAAATACAATGGGGCAGTAGACCTTATCAAAATCTTGCTCGAAGAAGAACTTGAGTGACAAAGGAACGTGATGATGGACAATTTTTCCCAGATCCTTCAGCGGCTACCTAGAGGCGACTCATTAGCTTCCAATAGCTCCTCTAGAAATGCCACACCCTTTAAGGTACAAGTTAATTTGGAAATCCCCATCCTCAAGGATCAAATAGACACAGATGCCATAAATAAATGGTTAAATCTACTAGAGGGTTATTTTTCTATTCATGATTTTTCCAGTCGGGAAAAGATTATTTTCGCTCTTCTCAAAGCAGCCCCCCACGTCATGGACTAGTGGGAAACCCACTGTGAGCTGAAGGATGAAAGTACAAGCTCACTATTTCCAGTTGTACCCACTTTGGATTCATCCTGGGATGCGATCAAGGAGCAGTACTACCATGTCAGAAGCTATGAGGATTGATACATAAAGTGGACCATGCTGCAGTAACGAAGGGACCAAGACGTACCAGATTTTACCAATATTTTCCATACCCTTTGCACAAAGTTGGGTATCAAATATTCAGAGCAGCATTTGGTACTCAAAAACCGTAGTTTCCTGCACATGTACATCTAGGAAGAAATAGAATTCTTGAAAATCCCCTCGCTCGACAAGGCATACTGATATGCAATCAAGGTCGAGCAAAAGTTTAAACAGAAGAAGAGAGACTTTGGATCTGTGAATTCAAAGCAAGAGAAAGGTGCCCCGAAACTATAGAACAAAGAACAAAGCCAAGGCAGGACAGCCCAAGACAACCCGCCAAAGTTGCAAGCAAAGAACAGCACCATGAAGTCAAAAAAGGACACAGGAAAGTGGTGTGAGTTCCATAAGAGCTCCACTCACAACACAAGTGAGTGTTGGGCCAGGCAATCACTGGTGACCGAGCTAAAGGTTTCAGAATCAGATGCATGTTCTGACTCTAAGTCAAAACCCAAAAAGGGGAATGAAAAAGGGAAGCAGATTATCAATGCAGAGCACAATGCCACTGTTGCCACCATGAAGATACAGAAGGAGGAACCCAAAGATCCAGAGGAGGAGGAGTGTCTCTTCCACTCCCATATGTGGGTAAAGGGCTCCCCGCTACAGTTCATTATCAACAGCGGGAGCCAAAAGAACCTCATTTTGGCATAGGTCGTGAAGCGGTTGGGCTTACTGACCACAACACATCCACAATCGTACACCATCAGGTGGCTTCACCAAGGACGGGATCTTCGCGTGAGCCAACAGTGTCGTCTTCCATACAACATCAAGCCCTTCACAGATGAGGTATTTTGTGGCATTGCTCCCCTTGAAGTTTGTGATGTATTATTAGGACAACCATACTTGTGGAAGCGACATGATGTGTATGAATCAAGGCCTCGTGCTACAATTGTTACATTGGGAAATAAGTTGCATAGGATACTGGAGGTAGCACCACCTACCACCATCTCTTTGGTTACTGCAAAAAAATGTAGTAAGCTCCTTACCAAAACTGGGAAAATTGTTTTCCTAATGATATGCCCTCAAGGAAAGAAGAAGACAGTGGCCACGACCTCCAGACAGGGTCCCTCTACATGACAACTACAGATGGACAAGGTCGTGGAGGAGTATGAGGGAATCTTCACCTCCCCCACAGTTGTTCCTTTGAACTGTCAGGTCAAGCACTCCATTGATTTGACCCCAGGCGCGTCACTGCCCAATGGACCAATCTATCAGTGCTCCGTTCTGGAGAACGATGACATCAAGAGGTAGATTGAGGAGTTGCTATAGAAAGATCACATTCGTCTGAGTTCATCACCCTATGGGAGCCCGATCGTGTTGGTACAGAAGAAGGATGGGACTTGGAGACTCTGTATTGACTATCAGGCGCTGAACAAGATCATTATTCGTAATATGTACCCGATCCCATGGTTTGATGACCTCCTGGACCAACTAAAGGGGGGAAAATATTTCAGCAAGATCGATATGAAGTCAGGATGATGTCACCAGGTACCAATCGAACCCTCTAATGTGTGAAAAACTACCTTCAAAGCCAAGGAGGTCCTTTTTGGATGGTTGGTTATGCCTTTTGGATTGACGAATGCTTCTGTAACCTTCATGAGGCTAATGGATGACATCTTGTGGCCATTCACCAACTCATTCATAGTGGTATACTTGGATGACACCATGATCTTCAGCCAGAGTTGGGAACAACACCTCCACCACATTCGACAGGTTCTCCAAACACTGTGGCAACACAAGATATGTGCCAATTTGGAGCAATACACTTTTGGAATGACCCAAGTTCAGTATTTGGGACACATTATTGATGAACAGGGGGTGCATGTCGATCCCACCAAGATCCAAGTCATTCAGGATTGGCCATCTCCAACCACTGTGACAGAGCTCCACATCTTTCTAGGTATTGCCAACTTCTACTGTAGGTTCACGTTCAGGTTTTCTGATATCACTTGGCCCTTGAGTCAAGTCACAAAGGGAGGAGCGAAAGCAAAATTCTTTTGGTCTGAATCTCAACAGAAAGCATTCATAGAGTTGAAAGATTGCCTATGCACGACACCAATGCTCACGTTACCAAATTTGCAACAACCATTTGAGGTCAAGACAGATGCCTCTGACTATACTATTGGGGTAGTCCTTACTCAACATGGGCATCCAGTGGCATATCATAGTGAGACACTTTTAGACACAGTCTAGAAGTATCCCACTTATGACAAAGAGATGTATTCCATCATGCAGGATTGCCGACAATGGAATCATTACATTTTGGGGAAGGAAATGGTCATCCACATAGACCACTGACCCCTGCGGTTCATGCAGACCCAAGGGAAATTACAAAATGATCGCCATCAGAAGTGGTCTACATACTTGCAACAGTTCCATTTGAATACCAAGTATAAGAAGGGTAGCACCAATATTGTTGCATATTGCCTTAGTCGACCATCAATCATTGCGTTAACCACCATGCTCAACTCTTGTGGGCACGAGACTTCTGATTGGCCACTTCTCTATAAAAGTGACCCAGAATTTGGCCACACATACCAGACACTCTTGGAGGGTCAGTGTGTTCCAGATTTTCACCTCCAGGATGCCCTGTTATGCCACCTGGGTCACCTTTGTGTTCCTTCAAGCGATCATGCCAAGATGATTTGGGAGGCACACTACAGTCGGGCTACTGGTCATTTCGGGTCGAGAAAATTGTGGCAATACTGCAAAAGTATTTTTATTGGCCGAATCCTTGATAGGATGTCGGGAAGTACATCAGATCATGCATTGCCTGCATCATTGGCAAACTGACCCTCAAGAAGCAAGGCCTCTATACCCTGCTGCCTACCCCTAGTCAACCTTGGGAATCCATCTCCATGGGTTACATGTCAAGCCTTCCTTACACTAAGCATGGAAATGACTGTGTTTTTCTGGTCATCAGCAGGTTCTCAAAGATGGCCATTATGGCAGCCTGCAAGACGAACATCACAGCAGAAGCCACTGCTAAAGTCTTCCTTGAATCAGTGTGGGTGCACTCTGTGATCCCACAGTCCATCATCTCAGATCAGGACAGTCGGTTCCTCAATACATTTTGGTCCAGTCTCTGGTTGATGCTGGACACCAAAATCACTAAGTCCACAACCTTCCATCCTCAAACTGATGGCCAGACAGAGGTTGTCAACATGATGATTGTACGCATTCTACACATTTACAACTCAAAGCATCCACGCACATGGGACAAGAGCCTCCCCTATGTTCAACACAACTACAATCACGCTCTTCATAGCTCAACTGGCCACAACCCTTTTCAGGTGGGCTTGGGATTCCAACCACTATGTCCCATTGATGTGGCCATGCCATTTGCAGCTACTCACAAAGATTTGGCTCATGTCCAGTCTGAAACAGATAAGGCAACCAAATTCATTGAGCACATCCAACATATTCGCCAGTAGGTCCATGACATTCTGGAGAAATCAAATGCCAAATATAAGTAGTGACATGATCAACATTGGGTTCCACGCAAGTTTCAGGTGGGCGACAATGTCTGGTTGCATTTGCAAAAGGAACGCCTTACTGGAGCCTATCAGAAACTGAGACCACTCCGATATGGTCCTTACACCATTACCAAGGTTGTGGGAGACAATGCATTTGAGCTCAACACTCCCCCATTCCTTGGCCTGCACCCAGTGTTCAATGTGGACCACCTTCGGCCATACTTTCCACCAGTACTAGACACATCATAGACTATAGAACAACTCACACCCACAAAATTAAATCCAAATCAGATTGAGCAAGCTGCAACTAATTGGATCATGGACACACAGTTCAAGCACACTTGCCAACAGAATATCCAACTGTATCGAGTTTTCAAAGCAGACCAACTCCTTCACTAGGGCAAGTGGCTCACCAGGGACCAAGTTCAGCAGAAGTTTCATCATCTCATGGAGGAACTCAACACAATGGGGACCATTGCTTCCTTGGGGGGGGGAATGATCCAGGTGGATATTGGTGGCCGCATACCAAATCCACTTGCATCCCCGCCATTGTTTCTCTCATCATTTTCAGTTTCCTTAATTGTAGCACAACTTACTACTTTTAGCAGTTTTTTAGGTCTTGAACTTCCAGAGCCATTTTGAGGGCCTAAACTAAGTTTTTTGGGAAAACTGGGAGCAACATGGGTTCATGGACTGATGTTTCCCTTTCGCAAGTTGTAGTGCTCGGACAATTTTTTCTAACAAGATATTATGTGTGTCAAATGGAGATCATATTCCAAAGTTACGACATCGGGAAGTTGATGTACCAATTTACCAATACAGGGCCCACAGTTTGGTGTTTCATCTTATAGGGTTAGTTTTTGGACGTTTATGGTTTTCCATTGTTTCTCAACAATAAATAGGCCTTCGAGCCTCATTGTAAGATAGTTCAGAGGCATGTAGCTGCCACATCTCTTCTCAGAGATAAGCTGCCATCGCAATAGTTGGTTTATTTCCATCTTTGTTTGTAATCATATTTCAGTATTTTACATTAATGAAATGAAGTATTATTTCCATTACATCTCTGTGTTTAAGGTTATCTCTGTAATTTGTTGCATTCCTGTTTAAATTCGGATCAATAGCCAGACTAGTAAGCGTTCATTGGAAAAGACATATTCTAACTATATCATCATTCAGGGAGTTGGATGAACACCATAAATGAAACATCATAACATGGTTGGACATGTCTTCTCTAGGGTTTCCATTGAATTTCAGAATATCAGAAGGCAATTTATGAGGAATCATCGGCCACCAAGGTGCATAAAGAATTGGATCATTAGTAAGTTGATTTAAATCCGCTAATTCAAGTGTTGCGACAAAAGGCAACTATCTGTTTAGGTTAGGTTGAGCGTAACCAGGGTAATATGGAATTTCCTAGGCAATAGGCCTTTTCATACTAACATAAGGAAGTTGTTGCTAGTAACCTTGATAGGGGTAAGTTTGTTGAGAGAATTTGGTATAAGGTGGTTGTTGGGCACCAGGATAAATTTGTTGTTGTCCAAACCTAGCATAGGTTTGTTGACCAGGATCTGAGTAAACTTGTTGTTGACCAAACCCAACATAGGCTTGTTGACCAAGTCCAATATAAGTTTCGTATTGTTGGAATTGATGTTGTTGATATTGTGGCTACCATGGTTGTTAATTTAACAATTTTTTCCCAGCAATGTAAGTTTGGCCAAGTTGTGAATAAATTAAACTAGTATAGGTCTAATTCATTCCAATAAATGGTAAACTGGCCTAAAGTTGTTGGATTCTAGGTACAAATAATTGTTGTAAAATGACCGAAGAAGAATGAACCTATAAACCTGAAACTTGGGGGTCATAGGTTGAAGGACTAGTTTGCAAAAGTTGAGATACAACTAACTGAGCTTGCGACTATGGTAAAGTCATAACGACATGCATAATAGGTATGGGTGAAACAAATTGCATTGGTTGTGATGGATACATAAGCCTTGGTTGAATGAGCATTGTTGACTGCCACTAACAAGCAATCATTCCAGGCTGACCTAAAGATGACGACATACTGCCATATGGATGCCCCCTAGAAAATGGAGGATAAGGAGGTTGTGCATATTTTTCTCCATATGGGGTTAATCCAATGTAAAGTGGATACATTGGATGGTAACCAGATGGGCCAGCTTGATATTGACTTGATAGATCAAACTGTTCAGTATCCATAAGTGAAGAATCAGGTAGAACATATGTAGAGGACATGGGTGAAGAACATGGACTAGAAGCAACAGCTAAGTGGGTTATGGATAAAGATTGGTAACCTGGTGGGATGGACAGAACACCATACAGATGTGACTTAGGTGTTGTAGTAAACATCGAAGAAGTAGTGACAGTAGATTATACCGCAATTGTAACAGATGATACAATCTGGGATGTTGATTCTACCATAGTCAAATGTCCTAATGAATCAATAGGAGTCTAAATGTAACCAATCTCAAAAGGAGCAGTAAAATGAGGAGTATAAGAATAAAGATAAATCCTAGGTCCAAAGCAAGTTGGAGTTTTGGGTGTTTCTTCTTCAGGTTCCTCTTCAATTGAAATCAAATCAGGTGGAAGGATTTCACCATCAAGTTTGTAATAGATTTCTGGTATTTGACTCTACATTAAAGGGAGAGTCTCAATCGTTATAGTTGTCTGAGGATAAACTGGTCGATCCTCTTCTGGTATGGGAACAACTTATGATTGTTCAACTTCAAGATCCAAGTGTTATGGTGAACGAACAACAGGTTCACGGTGGGCCTCTTGAACAAATTCTGGTTGAACTATGATAGGTTCAAGATCAACTTCTGGTTGAATAGATTCAGATTCAGAAGTAATTTCTTGTTGAACAATTTTGGGTTGAGAATCAACTTCTTGTTGGAAAACTTAGGTTACTGTTTCACTAAGTTTGCTTTTAATGTCCTTAGGTAACTGTAAAGGTTCCAATTCAATAACAGATGTACCAGTAATTGTAGGAGTAATTGGAGTCATAGTACTTACCAGTATAGGTGATTTTGGAAATTTAGATGAAGAACTAGAAATTTGTGATGTATTGGATTTAGTTAAACAAGACTGCTTTCTTTGGCTAGGTGTAGCTTCAGGGTGTAAAGGAGGTTTACTCACTACCGTCCACAATGGCTGATTGATTTCATTACAAAAAGAAATAAACAAAAAGACGATAATCTAGGCAAAATGATTACCAAGCAACTATGAACTACAATATACTACCTAAGTAAACCGAGGACTTAACATACATGCAAGCAATCTCCCCAAATGTTGTGCTCAGTGTATCAGAGTGTACAAGGCGGCCGACTCGGTTACCTAAGGATGGATAGAAACCTAATTTAGTCCTCCCAAATATACCCGAAAGTATGTGGAGGTCCAATCCCTTTTAGTGCTGTCTAATGTGAAACTACACAGAGAGAGCATTCCTTTATACTTTTCATACTATAACACTGCCCTCTATACCTGAAGGTACGTGAACGAGTTGTGATATACCTACGTAAGTGGAATGAGGTATCACACTTAGAATGTATCACAGAAAATTAATGACAACTGCTATGTTTTACGACACTGGAACACATCTCTAGCCTAGAACCTCTAAATGTTATTCATTAGGTGAAAATGCTCCATTAGGTTAATTGACATAAATTTTAAGCTGATCTTGATTAAGAGTTTGTCTTTCAGGTTCATCGCGAGATGTCTTTGAAATTTCTAGAATGAAACTATGATGAGAAACATTCTTTTAATTTTATTTGAACAATGAAAACCTTAACTACAAGGGACAGAGAAATCAAAATGTTTAATCAAAGAGCAAAGAGCACATCTAATGCAATTTCCCTATACTATTCCTATAAGCACACACAAACCTCTAGATGCATAATGCAAGTTTCTCTTTTCAATTCCCTTAATGTTTAGATGAACAAAAGGAAACTAATTTCACATACAATCAATCAATCCTTTTCGCAAGAAATTAAGACTTTACGAAAATTCCTTTTTTGAAAGAAATGAAGACTTTACAACACTTCTTTTTCAGAAAAGATTAATCGACTCTAAGCTAATTTTGAAAATGGATTGACAATGATAAAGAAATCATTTAAGAAACACTAAACAATCAAGGCCAAGGTAGGACTAGGAGGAGAAATACAACTTGATTTCAGAACCACAAGAATCATTGATATTTCAACAAACAAGAGCATAAGCAACTTTGGAAAAATCAAATGAAAGGTGGGATTTTTAGCCTAAGAGGAATCAGCGCAGGCCAGAGTGGCTAGGGGCTACTCTACAACATATTGTGTCAAGATCAAAACTGCACTGGTGCCAGAAAGTAAAATGAAGAGACATTCAAGAAATTTTTTTGACTAAAAACACTTCAAACAAACTGAAATAAGATCAATAAATTCAAGCAAAGTCTACTAGTGATTAGTTAACGAAAAATATATTATAGATTGTGTGAATTTTCTTATGTTACTTAGTGCAACAGATCGAAAAGATTGTGAATAACATAAACACATAAACAATTTGAAAACACATTCAATCACATCAACACAACCAAATTTAATAAAGGAGTTTGCCAGAATTTCTGGCTATGTCTCTTGGTCCTTTCACTTCCAGTGCTGACCTCTTTATTTTTTCTTCAAAATGTTGTTATAGGTATGAGCTTGAAAATAGAGTCTCAAATAAGAATATTCACCTCACCACTACATTGAGTTCGAAATTTCAAGTCACACGAGCATAAAAACAACCATTTTTGGCTGCTATGACCTCCATGCCCCCTAGAATGGTCCAAAACCACCCTTTGTTTGGCAAAAACTACCTCGGCCTACATAAAACCACCTCAAAATATGCATTGGTGGCAGGGCGGGTTCGACACCTATAATGGTTTATTAAAAAATTTGTGGCTTGGTTAACCAAGTCCCACCCTTCAACATGTTGGTTAGCGGAGTTATCCGAAGTCGTTTGTATATAAGGTTTTGGAAGGTCAAGGATTCGAAACTCCTGCTGACCATTCCACTGTTATACATTCGATAGCAATAAAATTTATGTTAACTTTGTTGTTTCATTGGTTATGTTTCGGTGATATGGTATTGATATACGATATGTGGTTGCAATTTGCAGTGAATGTGGGATAATGAGATAACATAAAATCAATGGACCGACGGTCGTGGGGTTGACCCCGACTGTGCGACCTTTTTTCGGTGACTCCAACCAGCTCACCATAAATACAACCTTACTGTGAATCTAAACAAGCCCTAAAGTATCTCGTCCTATGTGGTCCTCTAGTGAAAATGTTGACACTCCAGGAGTTCAGGGGTTCAATCCTCCCTGATCCACAAAATTTTGGAAATGAGGCCAAATTGGGAAAAATCTAGGCTACCACGTGTCAGCATCGGATTGGCACATATGAATCAATCACAAACTGCCATGTCACCTTCTTTGCGGACATCATCTAGGACTTGTGGCTTATTCCCAGGTTGACACGTCTCCCTGCTGACATAAGAATTGACTTGGTTAACGGTTGACCATTGACCTGATTGACCTTTGACTTTTTACTTTTTTTCCCTAGTTTTCCACAAAATTTGAATGGCTCTAACTTCTCCATCCTGACTCAGATTTACGCACCGTTCACACTGTTGGAATCATATTGATGATAAATTCGACTTGATCCCACCTTCATCTGCATTTGAATACTTTGATCATAAGGCAAAACTGAATCCATTTTGGATCAATCCTCCCCACTAGAAGCATTTGTTCCACCAAAAGTTGGTTTTAGTTGTCGAGTAAGTGAGGATAAATTTCCCTCACTTTTCCAATCTCCATCCATCATGCTTTACTTTGATTTGTACCCTTGAGTCCAACTCGAAGATACTCAACATTTCCCTGTCATGAAGTCCTTATCCTCTTGTCATGAACTTTGTCCTCCCGTAGCTCATTGAGATACTCGGGAAAATGATCTTCAACGGGAGGTAGTTGAGCTTGCTCTTTGGGATATTCAATCAATGAAGGCTCATACAATTGCAAGTTTTCAACATTTACGATGGAATAGATCTACATATAAGCTGTTAGATCTAGGCGGAAAGTATTTTCACCAATTTTGTCAAGTATTTTGAAAGTACCATATCTAATTGGTTTCAACGTTTTACCTTCCCCTTGCAGTGTTTCTTTGCTGATGTACAACTAGACTTGAACACCAACTTGAAAATTATGCTCAACTCGAGGCTTTTCATGTCACACCTTATACTTTGCTTGGCTTCTTTCCAATTGTTCCCATACTACCTAGTGAATTTCCTGGATTTTTTCAATGAACTTGGTCACTTTGTCCACATCACTATGTCCATCAACTGTTATGTCTTTACTAAAGACAAAATCCAAGGGAGACTTTGGTATGAAATGAAAACAAGTCACAAAAGGAGATCTTTGAGTAGAGGAATGTTTTTCATGGTTATAAGCATGTTGCACATAACAAAAATCCTCATCCCAAAGTTTGGGATTCTTGTTGCAATATCCTTGAAGCAATTGTATCACTGTCCTGTCGAGCACTTCTGTTTGACCATCTGTTTGCAGATGAAACGACGTGCTCTTCTTTAACTTTTTTCCATTGACTCCCATAGACTTGACCAAAATTTCCTGACAAATTGAGAATCTCAATTGGATACAATATAAGTGGGTAACCCAAAATGAACCCATACATTTTGAAAGAAAAACATTGTAGTTTGTTCAGTGTTGACCTGTTTATTAGATGGTGTCAAAGTACACATCTTACTGAACCTATCCAAAACTACATACAAATAATCATGACCCTTTCTAGACTTTAGCAATCCCCCAACAAAATCCATGGAAAAACTTTCCCGAGGACGAGAAGGAATTGGAAGTGGAGTGTATAAGCCTAATTTTCTATTACTTGGTTTGCTTGTAGCACACACAGTACATCCTTTAGTATATCTAGAAACTATCTCATTCATTCATGGCCAATAGCAGAATCTTTGTAATTGTGCAACTATTTTACTTACCCCGAAATGACCTGATATGAGAGAAGTATGTGTTTCTTGAACTATATTAACTCTTTATGTTTGTGGAATGCATAACTTTCCCAAATGATATAAGAGTTTGCCCTTTATGTAATAATCCAATTCTTCTACCTACTTTTCATGACTTAAAGTTGCATATACATCCTTAAAATCTGTGTCTTGAGCACATTGTTCAATATAACTTTCATGAATTACTGAATTATGCTTAAGTACTGTGGATGCATTTATAATTGGTCTTGATAACATGTCTGAAACCTTATTATGTATGCCCTTCTTATATTCGATAAGAAGATGAAATTGTTGTAGGAAACCCATCCACCTGTAATGTCGTGATTGTTGCAATTTAGTTTATGAGTGTAAGCATTGTAGTGGTCGATTATCTATATGTATGACTATTTCGTTACCCATTATGTAATGTTTCCACTTTTTAATGCTCTGAACTAATGCATAGAATTCTTTATCATATGTAGGGTAGTTAACTACTGTTGATGTGAATGTCTCAGAATGAAAGCATATAGGCTTTCTGTGTTGTATCAACACTGCCCCCATGGCATATTCACTTGCATTTATCTCCATCTCAAATGGATGCTGAAGATCTGGTAGTGCTAGTACTGGGACTGTACTGATCCTTTCCTTCAATGTGTCGAAGGCTTTCTGTTGTTTGCCTCCCCACTAAAACACTTGTTCCACACTTTTCAAAGCATGTAAACGAGCTGCAATCAAAGAAAAGTTAGCAATAAACTTTCTCCAATATTGTGTTGCCCATAAGAAACTTCTAGCTTTTGTAGCAGTATTGGGCTTAGGCCAATTTACAATGACTTTGACCTTACAGGGGTCTATCTTCAATTCACCACCCCCTATAATATAACCCAAATAATTCAAATATGTTCTTCCAAATTCACATTTTGACAGTTTTACATAGAGATTTCACTTTTCAAAACATCTAAAATCTGCTTTACATGCTTTACATGTTCACCCCATGTCCTACTAAAAACAAGAATATCATCTAAATAGGCTATTACAAATGAATCAATGAATGGTATAAATACATAATTCATGGCTCACATGAATGTAGTTGGAGCATTAGTTAAGCCAAAAGGCATAACCATCCATTCATAGAGTCGTTGCTTTGTTTTGAAATTAGTCTCCCATACATCCTATTCTGCAACTCTAATCTGATAGTAGCCACTTCGCAAGTCCAATTTAGAGAAGTAAACTACATCTTTTAGTTGATCTAACAAATCATAAATACGGGGAAGAGGATAAATATTCTTTATTGTTATTTTATTTAATGCTATAAAATCAATGCACATTCTCCAGAAACCGTCTTTCTTTTGCACTAACACAATAGGTTATTCACACGGTGACGTGCTTGGTCGAATAAACCCTTGATTGAGCAACTCCTGTACCTGCTTCTTTATCTCTGCATTCTCTAGAGCTGATAACCTGTACATTCTAATGTTAGGTAGTGGATCATCTTGCTACAAATAAATCTCATGTTCTATCTCTCACTTGGATGGATGCCCTTTAGGCTCTTCAAACAAAATATCATAATCAGAAACAAGTTTAACTAGATCTACTTTCTGTTTAGGATTACAGCCTTGGAAAGCATCGGATTTATAAATATCCTTTGCTTTTACAATCATAAGTAAAAATTGTTTACTTGAAATTAAAATTCTTTTCATCTGTCTTGAATTTATGAGAGAGAAGTTATCTTTGAGTTTATGAGCTCTTACAATATATTCAATTCCATCCTTAGTGAGTTGATACTAATTTTCAGTTCAATAGAAGATAGCATTCCTATTGTACAAGTATGGACTTCCTAATACAATTCCACATATGTCCAATGGGACTATGTTTAATTCAACCTCATATACAAACTTTGACACATTAGCAAAACGAAGTTTACATTGTTTCGTAACTTGTAGCTTAGTTTTATCACACACCCAACCTAATGGATATGGCTTTTTATGAGGTTTTGTTTCTAGACCCAACTTCTTTACAATTTCCTTAGAAATCAAATTTACTTGTGACCCACTATCAAATCAGGTATCAATTTTAGTATGCTTGGAAATGACTCTAATGTGAAATAGCTCATTTCTTTTCCTCTCATCATTATCATTATCAACAGAATGTGAAGAAGTACTTGTAGATGCTTTAGAATCTTTACCTTTTATACCTGTAGCTGTAATTGTTGTCTTGTCACCTGAATCCGATCCCAAGTCCTTTTGAATAGTGGCAACATTCTTTTGCTCTTTACTCCCAAACTTCTTAAGATTCAGTTCCAGATGCAATGACCAGCAATGTGCCTCATCATGTCCTTCCTTCTTACAATGAGTGCATGAATGTTTATCCTTCTTCACAATGTTTATTTTATCTCTTTCCGTTTAATTTTCTTCTTGCCTTTATTCTTTCTTTCAATAGGTTTGGATGATTTCCCAACATCTTGGGTTACATTTTTGCATCTAGCTTCTAGATGAGTTGCTTTAACCAATACATCATCTAAGCTAGTTGGATTAAACATAAGTATGGTATGCCTCAAATAACTATGAAGACCACCTATGTATTTCAACAATGTCTCTGGTGAGTCCAATGATATGCCTAATGTTAAAGCTCTCTTATGGAATTCCTGAGTATGACTTTGAACACTTTGACCTTTTAATTGGCATAGTGTTTGCCAACTCATCATTGCTTGTTGCATATAAGCCAAAGGATAAAATTTCTTTTTAATGGAAGAAACAAATTCATTCCATGTTGAAATGATTTTACCATTCTTTTGGAGATCTGCTTGTGACTTACCTACCCACCATACAAGTGTGGTTCCTCCAAGTCGTAGGATACGAAGCTGGATCTTCTTCCTTTCTGAAAAAACTTTCTCCACCCTGCAATATACTTAATTTTATCTTATCCAATTATCAAGCTTTTCAACGTTACTTTCTCCATCATAAATTGGGAAATCAAATTTTATATCTAATTTGATCAAATAGGATTTCTTTTTCTTCTTCTTAGAAGGACTAGATTTATGAGAAGAGGAGGATGATGACAATAATGGTGATGATGGTGATGATGGAGGAGATGGTGGAGGAAGCATTCCTTCCTTTCCCTTATCTTCTTGATATTTAGGTGATGAAGTGCCTCCATATTTGTTCTTCTTAAACTCACGATACATCTCTTCCACCATTGCATGTATCATCATGAAACTATCCAAGAATTGAGATTTTAATCCAAGTGTAGTTTCTTCTGCCATCCTTCTTTGTGAAAAGACCCTTCCAATCTCTATATCCACCTCAAAAAGTTCACCTTCACCTCGTTCGAGCCTTAACCTAGTAAGCATTCAAATCTTCACACAATCTTGTCAGACCTTAAAAAACATGCTGCTCTGATACCACTTGATTCGTTAATGAAAAACGTATTATAGACTATTTGTGAATTTTCTTATGTTACTGAGTGCAACGGATCGAAAATATTGTGAATAACATAAATGCATGAACAAGTTGGAAACACATTCAAACACATCAACACAACCAAATTTAATAAAAGAGTTCTCCACCTCGGCCTACATAAAACCACCTCGAACTGTGCGCTAGTGGTAAGGAGGGTTCAACACCTGCAATGGTTTATTAAAAAATTGGTGGCTTCGTTAACCAAGTCCCACCCTTCATCATGTTGGTTAGCGGAGTTATGCGAAGTTGTTTGTATATAAGGTTTTGGAAGGTCGAGGGTTCGAAACCCCTGCGGACCATTCTATCATTATACATTGGATATGTGATATGATTTTTGTTAACTCCACCATTTCGTTGGTTATTTTTCGGTGATATGGTATTGATATACCATATGTGGTTGCAATCTATGGTGAATGTGGGATAATGCGATAACATAAAATCGAAGGATCGATGGTCATCGGGTTGACCCTGACCGTTCGACCTTTTTCTAGCGACTACAATTGACTCACGATAAATACAACCTTACTACAAATCTAAACAAGCCCAAAGTAGCCCATCCAGTGAGTCCTCTAGTGAAAATGTTGCCACTTCCAGAGGTTAGGGGTTCGATCCTCCCTGATCCCCAAAATTTTGGAAATGAGGCCAAATTGGGCAAAATCTAGGCTACCATGTGCCAGCACTAGATTGGCCCATGTGAACCAATCACAAACTGCCACATCACCTTCTCTATTGACATCATCCAGGACCTATGGCTCATTCTCGGGTTGACACGTGTCCCTGCTGACATGAGCATTGACTTGGTTTACCGTTGACCGTTGTTACTGAGAAATTCTTCTTTTTGCCATAACTTTCTCATACGGCGACCGTTTTTTGAACCGTTCACGGCGCCAGAATCAGGAGGACGAGAACTTTCCATTCGTTCCACTTTGAACCAGTTCTGAGCACTTTAAATTTTGAGCATTTTACGATACTTAGGACATGAGAACCTGATCACACCTCCCCATTAGGAAGCTTTTGGACCCCAAAAGCCTTCAACTACCTATTAAAGAGGTGAGGGTACAGCTCCCTCACTCTGTCCACCTCCATCCACTTTGCCTTGTTCGGTTTGCTGCCTTTGGAACCAACCCGAACATAATTTACACTGCCCCTCCTTGAAGTGTGTGTACTTATGTCAAGGATTGTATCTTCTTTCAACTCATCTAAGAATTTTGGTGAGAAATCTTCTATAGATGGCAGTTGAATAGCACTTTCATGATCAGCAATCAAAGGAGGTTCATACAAACATAAGTTCTCCACATTGACAACAGAATACATTTGCATGTAGGAAGGCAAATCTAATTGAAAAGCATTATTTCCAACCTTCTTGAGGATTTTGAATGGACCATAACGAATAGGCTTCAGCTTTTTACCTTCTCCTTGCATCCTTTCCTTACTAATGTACAACCATACCTCATCCCCTTCTTGAAACTTGTGATCGACTCTATGCTTGTCGTGTCTTTCCTTGTACTTGCCTTGACTCTTCTCAAGCTGTTCTTGAATTTGCTGATGTATGTACTGAATTATTTCAATGAATGAATGAGCTTTGTCAATATCACTATGTCCCTCAATGGCAACATCTTTCTCAAGAATGAAATCAAGAGGTGATTTTGGCAAGTAACCAAAACAAGCTTCAAACGATGAGGTGTTTGTGGAAGATTGCTTGGCACGATTGTAAGCATGTTGTATGTAGTGAAAATGTTCATCCCACAGCTTGGGATGCTTGCTGCAATATCCTCTCAAGAGGTGCATAATGGTTTTGTTCACAACTTTTGTTTTTCCATCTGTTTGTGGATGGAAAGCAGTACTTTTCTTCAACTTTGTGTCCATCATCTCCCATAGGTTGGACCAAAAATTCCCCACAAATCTGGAATCCCTCTCACTAATAATGGAAGTAGGCAAACCAAAGTGAATCCATACACGATGAAAAAATAATTCAGCAGTTTGTTCAGCAGTTATAGTTTTCTTACAAGGCATAAGTATACACATTTTGCTGAAACGATCAACTACTACATATAAATAATCATGCTACTTTCTAGATTTTGGCAAACCTCCTACAAAATCCATAGAGATGCTCTCCCATGGTCTAGAAGGTATCGGCAAAGGAGTATACAAAACAAGCTTCCTATTACTAGGCTTTCTGGTAGCACATAATGAACATCCTCTTATGAACCTTGAAACAGAATCTACCATGTGAGGCCAATAACAATACCTCTGTAGATGTGCAATTGTTTTGCTTACACCAAAATGGCCAGCAATAAGAGAAGAATGAGCTTCTCTTATGACATTTATTCTCTCCCCCTGTGGTATACACAACTTGCCCAAATGAAACAGCAAATGGTTATGCATATGATAGTCATTTTCCTCTACATGATTCCCTTTACTCAAGCTAACATACACATCTTTAAAGTCATCACCAGATGCATATTGTTCTATGTAACTATCATGTACAATGGAATCATTCTTAAGTAAAGTAACAGCACCAATAATAGGCCTTGAAAACATATCAACAACCTTATTCAAAGTACCTTTCTTGTACCTTATTACCAAATGGAACTGTTGCAAGAAGCCCATCCATCTGAAGTGTCATGACTGTTGTAACTTTCTTTGTGATCGCAATTATTGTAAGGGTTGATGGTCGGTATGTATAACAGTTTCTTTTCCCATCAAATAGTGTTTCCACTTTTGACGCTTTGTACCAACGCATACAACTCCTTATCATATGTAGGATAATTTACAACAGCACCATTAAAAGTTTCAGAATGAAAAGCAATAGGCTTACCATGCTGTAGAAGAACTGCACCCATGGAATAATCACTAGCATCGGTTTGTATCTCAAATGGCTGTCTCAAATCCGGTAATGCAAGGACCGGAGCTGAACTAATCTTCTCTTTCAAAGATTCGAAAGCTTTTTGCTGCTTGCCTCCCCATTGGAAAGCATGCTTCACACTTTTCACCGCATGCATAGGAGCTTCTATAGAACAGAAGTTAGAGATGAACTTCCTCCAATATTGAGCTGCACCCAAAAAACTTCTTACCTCTGTTATGGATTTGGGAGTAGGCCACTTCACAATAGCCTCAATCTTAGCAGGATCAATTCTCAAAGCACCTCCTCCTACTATGTGTCCCAAATAAACCAAAGAAGTCTTTCCAAATTCACACTTTGACATTTTAAGAAATAACTGATTCTTCTTCAAAACATCAAGTACTTTCCTAACATGCATGACATGATCTTCTCTAGACTTGCTGAAAATTAAGATGTCATCTAAGTAGACGATAATGAAATCATCAAGAAAAGGACGCAAGACATCATCCATTACCCGCATGAAAGTTGCAAGTGCATTGCACAAACCAAACAACATCACAAGCCACTCAAAGAGTCCTTGTTTGGTTTTAAAGGCTGTCTTCCAAATGTCACTTTCTTCAATTATTACTTGATTGTATCCACTGCGCAAGTCTAGCTTAGTGAAATATCGAGCATCATTCAGCTAGTCTAGCAAATCATCTATCCTGGGGAGTGGGTAACGATTCTTTACTGTTATCTTGTTCAAGGCCCTGAAATCAACACACATACGACAAGTGCCATCTTTCTTTGGAATCAATACAATAGGTGACCCACATGGCGAAGTACTTGGCCTTACGAAACCCTTGTCCAACAAGTCCTTGATTTGCTTCTTTATTTCAGCATTCTCCATAATAGACATGCGGTACATGCCTATGTTTGGAAGAGGACAATCTGGATGCAAATGGATTTCATGCTGAATCTCCCTCTTAGGAGGTAAACCTGTTGACTCATGAAACATCTCATGATACGCATCAACTACATCATATAGATCTGATTTAAGTTTTGGATCACAATTGTCAAATGACTCATGATTCACATCAACCTTGGGCTTAATCATAAGAAGAACAAAATTCTTACTTGAATTGACCAACCTTTTTACCTGTCCTGCATTCACCATCGCTATATTTGTCTTCTTGCGATGAGCTCTAACAATGAACTCCTTGCCATCTTTGAAAAGATGATATTTGTTTTGATGGCGATGAAAGATAGCTTTCCTATCAAACAAGTAAGGACTTCTAAAAACAATTCCTGCTATATCAAAAGGTACCACATCAAGTTCAACTGTGTCAATAAAATGTGCAGTAATTGCAAAGCACAATGTGCACTTTCTTGAAACTTGTAAATTTGCATCCTTGCAAATCCATCCAAGTGGATATGGCTTCGGATGTGGAACAGTCTCAAGTTTAAGCTGCCTGACCAAGTCCTCTGAGATAAGGTTTGCTTGTGACCCACTATCAAAAAGTGTGTCAATTTTAGTATGTTTTGAAATCACCCTCACATGAAATAGTTCAATTCTTTCTTCCTCATTAGGAGCTTGTACATGGAAGTTTGAGGTACTAGTGCTGGCTTGAGTTTCAATTTCTTTTTCCTTCAAGTTTTTCAAACCCATGGCTGCAATTTTAGTTTCATCCCTTGAATCATCCCCTAAATCCTGTGGTGTAGATGTAGTAGCAGTAGTTTTCTGTTTCCCTTTGGATTTGTTAAATTGAGTTCCTTTTTTCAGGATATAATTTCCAACAGTTTTTCTCCTCATGGCCTGGTTTAGAACAGTGTTTACAGATCACTTTCTCACTCTCCAGTTTGATAGATGCATTCTTTTTACCCTTTCCCTTGGAGGTTCTCTCTTTGTTTTTCCCCTTGGGGGGCTTGTTTCTACCCTCTTCAAATTTGTTTTTTCCCCTTGCCTCTAAATGGGTAGCTTGAACACAAACCTCGTCCAGGCTAGTAGGATTAAACATGAAGATGGTGTGTCTAAGGTAGCTATGCAAGCCATCAATGTATTTCAGCAAGGTTTCCTGGGTCTGTAAATCTACCCCTAACAAGAGAGCTCTTCTCCTGAATTCTTGGGTGTAGTCTTGGACACTCTGACCCTTAAGTTGTCTGAAATTTTGCCAGTTCATAATGGCTTTCTGCATGTGAGCAAGAGGATAAAACTGTTTTTTAATGGCTAACAGAAATTCAGGCCATGTTAAGGTAACCTTACCAAATTTCTTGATCTCCTCTTTAGTCTTGGCCTCCCACCAGACCAATGCTGCTCCATCCATTCTCAAAGAAGCCAACTGAATCTTTGTGGCATCATCATGCATATTCTGGATCCCCAAGTAAACTTCCAACTGCCTAATCCAGTTGTCAAGCTTTTCTGCATTCACTTCACCATTAAACATAGGTAATTCAAATTTTACATCAAGCTTCAAAAAAGGACCTTTTCCAGAGGATCTATGCTTATGCACAGAAGAAGAAGACGAGGATGAAGATGAAGAAGGTGACAATGGGGGTGGTGGATCACCATTACCTCCATGTCCTTTCTTGGAATGATCATCATCCTTCTTACCCCCTGAAGAGCCCTCTCCTTCCTGTGGATGTTTGGACCCTTCTCCAGCCAATTTCTCATTTCTTTCTTGGTACAATATCCTCACCATTTCAGTGAGGTCCAAGAAAGCCTTTCTGAAGACTCTTTCTTCTTCTTTTGGATCCATGTCTGCAAGAATTTCTCCTTCATGTGCAGACATTCTTGAAGCTTCTGCTAAGACTCTTGAGGGTGAAATTGAAGGTGGAGGTGATGGCTCTCTGGCCTTCCTTGACTGAGGATTCCCTCGTTCTCTAGTCAACTGTCCTTCCCCTCTTTTAAGTTTCAACCTGGTAAGCATCAATACTTGCAAGACAGTTAGAAGATCTTTGCACAAAACCCTGAGCTCTGATACCAACTTGATCTGAATTTGAAACTACTTGTAAATTGTTTGCAAGGTATTCAATTCATAAATATACATGTTTAGAAGATGTCCATGTCTTGCAGAACGAAAACAAATGAAATTTTCAGCTGTTCATGACCCATTTAAGCATAGCAGATTTATTTCCTTTTACTATTTAACACACTAAAACGATTTTTTCCTGCAAAATAAATCAACCGCAGATGCAAAAGAAGTTGATAAAGCAGTTCACCCCTCCTGGGCTACATCTGCTGGCTCCAAAGCACCCAATTGGGCTTGTCCTTATTTTAATTAAATGCTCAAATTGAATATACAGCTGAATAGAAGCATCTACAGGTGGAATAGATGATAAAAATGGATTCAGAACACTTGAATCCTTCAGGATTGACTACTGGTTCACCTCCAATGGATAGCTGCAACCTTATACAGTCTTCACAATACTGGGCCCTAGTGGCTCCTAGAACTTTCTCGGCTCCAAAACCTTTGAAAATGACCTCAGATGGCTGTAAGACCTACACCAATGGCTTCAGAAGGTCGAAAATAGCCAAAATAATAATAAAAAAAAATATTCATCCAAAACCGCCTTTCCTAGCCAAAGTTATGGCCATTTACTCCCAACTGCCAGCTGCCCCTACAAAAACTCCAGCTAACTTTAGTTACGTCCAGATAGGCCCGCCAAATATGGCGGGCCCGCCAATTTTGGCGCTCCTGCCAAAATCTCTGCCAAACAAACCGGGCATTAACTGGTTGTTAAAATTGCATGTGACCGAAAATCTGGTTGGCGGTTAGCATGGGATTTCGCGTCAGGGTTAGGAGCTAGGCCACGGTTTTCGGCACCCGGTCATATGGTATGGGGGTTGGCTGCTTAGGGGCTGGCCCCCTTCATTTCCCGCCCATCTATAGTTTTAAACTTTAAAAATATTTCATGCCGCCCACATAATATGTCTGACTGTGTTGGTGCAATGGTAAAGCGTTGGATTGTTGTTGATGAGGTCGTGGGTTCGATTCACAATTTGACCAAATTTTTTTTGAACATAACTGCTGACATCACCCAGGCCACGTGGCGGCCTCTGAGCCTGCCACGTGGCAGCCTGGGATTAGTTGGCCAACAAGGAATATTCCTTGGAATATTCCACGGAATATTCCCTGGAATATTCTTTTTTTAATTAATTTTTTTTTTTTTAAATTCAAATTTCCAATGTTACTGAGAAATTCTTCTTTTTGCCATAACCTTCTCATACATCGACCATTTTTCGAACCGTTCATGGCACCGGAATTAGGAGGATGAGCACTTTCAATTCATTCCACTTTGAACCAGTTCTGAGCACTTTAAATTTTGAGCATTTTACGACACTTAGGACATGAACACCTGATCATGTATCAAGAGAAACAGAAACAAAAAACGATCAAAGAATACAATATCTATCTACTATAAATCAATGGAATCGAAGACATTGAAACACATAATCATCATAGAGATGAATAAAAATATGAGAAAAGAAATAAGCTCTTTATTAATGTAGAAGGAAGAGTATCACCCGATATAGTTCGATCTTGTGCCACTCCTCCAGCTTAATGACAACCCTCTCCACATCAAAAGCACACCAATCCAACAACATAACATTGCTTAACATGAACTCGATTCTCAGACCAACAGAATTTCCTTACAAACTTCAGATTCTAGCGCCTCGATCACTATGATGAGTGCTCAATTTATAGGAAATGGGGGTGGTTTTGTCATAAATGAGGGTATTGAATGGCCTTCCAAACCTGGAGTTAGTTTCCATGGAGGAAGGGATAATAGGGTAGGAGGTTAATGGATCGTTAGCCTATCCAATTTCGAGCTCATATGAGGAGATATGAGATGGGATCTTTCTAAAATCATCTAGAATGAAGGAATATTCCCAGAGCCCTATGCAAATTTCACTCAATCACACTGAGTGCAGGTCAAAGAGGGCCTAAGTGCATTATGGTGCAAGCTGGAATAGGCTTGCATGCTCTGCAATGCAGTTACCACTGACCAAGGCTATGCTGGTGTCCCAAGGAGGCATTTCAGCAAGGCTTTAGGCCAGGAAACTTTCATAGATGGAAGGGTTCAATGTGATGACTTGTCTAGGGAAACTAACAAATGAATTCAGGTTTGATGAGCCCTAATAGTATTGATATGAATGTTGGGAGTGATGTGCCCATATAGACATGTAACACATGTACAATCCTTTACACGCTATGCCTCTGCCCATCTGGTGAGATACTCTGTCGCAGTGACGATGTAGCGCACACCTATTTTCTTACCAAGAGGCTAAATCAGTCCTAGAAAGTCAATAGCCCATTTCTAAAATGGTTGTAATGACACTTGAGGATTTAGAGTTAGCTCGCCCCTTTGTGATGGCCTTCCTATTCTTTGACATGCATCACAAGCCCTACAATATTCTTTGGAATCTTTATGCAGCGTAGGCCACCACAACCCAATGTGCAAAATCTTCTGCGTTGTTGCTTTTCCTGCATAATTCCCTCCCACAAATCCTCTATGAGCTTCAGTGAGGATGCTATTTTGTTGAGAACCAGGCATATATTATCAAAGTATCTCATCTGATCCCATCTTATACAAATGTCTGAAAATTATAGAAAAAATTGTCGTGCGCACTACCAACTCTTTTTTTCGTTGATTGGTGTACCCTTCTGGAGCCGTCCCTATAGTCAAGAAGTGGATAATATATGAAAAGTGATTATCTCCTACATGCACCATGAAGAGCTGCACATCGGGCAACCCTTCCTCCAAATTATTAGGCTCCTCTCCTGTCCCAATGCACGATAGATTGTCAGGTCCTACATTCAACCTTCCTAGTTTCACAATTACCTAAAAATCATATTCTTTGAATAACCACAACCACCTGCATATTTTACCCCCCAATACAGGCATAGTGACTAGATACTTCAATGCAGAATGGTCTATGCACATCTTGAAATTTCTGCCCAGCAGATAGTGTCTAAATTTTTGGAGCAAGTACACCATAGCCAATCCTTCATGCTCTGTTGTCAAATAATTATTTTCAGCCTTTGACAACTTTTTGCTCGTAAATTCTATAGGATGATCCATCTCTCCTTCACCAACCTGTGTCAGCACTACTCCCAACGCAATACATGAGGCATCAACGTCCACATGGAATTCCTTCTTCTAATCTGGGAGAAGCAAGATAAGTTTGGTGACCATCTTTTCTTTCAATAAATCTAGACTATTCTGACATTATTAATCCCAGCAAAATGTAGCATCCTTCTTTAATAGCTTCATATGTAGGGTAATCTGAGCTTATGCCTTGATGAAATTTTGATAATATCCTGTATGGCCTAGCGTTGCGCATAGTTGTTTAACACTCCTTGGAGCCTCTATATTGAATATGACTGTGATCTTAGCAGGGTCCACCATTAGTCCTTGCTTGCACACCACATGACCCATCCAAATCCCAAGGGAAGACATAATAAGCACTTCTTCAGTTTTAGCACGATATGATACCTTCGACATATATCCAACATTAAGTGTAGACTAGATACATGGCACTTTACTAACCCAAACATTCTCCAATCATCAAAATATACCTCCTCTAATTTTTGAATAAATTCTCTAAACACCGCGATGACTACATGAGAGAAGATTGCCGACGCATTATTGAGTTTGAAGGGAATCACTTTGCACTGAAAACATCCCCATTCTGTCACGAAAGTCTTTTTATTTCTTTCTTCTGGTGCAATCTTGATTTGATGGTATCCATAGAACCCATCAGTAAATGAGTAGGCCTCCTGTAATCCAACACTATCCAGTACCTCATCAGCAAATGGTGTCAGGAAATGATCGTGAACAAAGGCATCATTAAGATTTCCTAGATCTATGCAAATCATTATCTCTCCCTTCTATTTATTTTCCTGAACTACTATTGGGCTCACCCAATCAGATTCCTCCACTGTTTCATAATACCTACCTCAATCATCTTGTCCAATTCCAAGTGGACCTTTTCCTTGTATTTGGGATTAAGATGATATGGCCTCTACTTCACGGGCTTCATGTCTAGTTTCAAAATTATTTTGATCAGTCCCAAATTTCCTATGATGCCTTTCAGGTCTGAAAAACTTGTAGGAAAAATATCCTGGTACTCACACAGTATCTCAACAATTTTTTCCATTGTGGCATCATCCCAATAATATCTGATCTTCACGAATTTAGGCTTTGCCTCCGTAACAATGTTTACCTACCTAGTCTTCAATGCTGTAGTGATATCCAGGTTCTATATCTGCAGACCTTCAGTCTCGTGGATACCTTCCAACTCTGGCATATTGATATTTCTTGGATCCTCATCCTCCTCTTTAGCAGTCACATTATAGCATTCCAGTGCATGGTGGAACTAGGTGCTCCAATTCGGTTGAACCAATTCGAAAGGATCCTGCGGAATTCAGAAGATCGTTGCTTTAAGCTCCTGCAATGCCTCATCAATTCTTTTGAACCTGTCTTCAAATCTGATGGTCATCAAAAACTCTTCTCTTAAGATATCCCACTCCATGGTGTCATGGCGGGGCTCTGTTTCCAAATACCAATTCCTAGGGGTTATTTCTAGAGTGTGACAGAATAAGTGCACCCATTATGGCTGCGGCTCCATTCCGTAAGCTTTAGTCCAATTTTTCCAGATGATTGTGCAGATCATTAATTCCATCATATTTCTCAATTAAGCATACTTTAGGATGACCAAATCACCTCTTCATCATCCTCCTGTAATCACGCCACTTAGAAAAGTTGTCTTTGTGCGTACCCCACAATCGAGCGGGCATAGCGCGCAGTTCCAAGTCTAGCGCCTGGAAGCTGTGATCCTCTGGAAGTTATCTTTCAAAAGCATCCAAAAATTTATCTATGTTAGTTAAACCATTGTAATAAGGTAAATTTATTATCTTCAACGATACACAATGCATCGATTTGGTGATCATGTTGCAGTGCAGTGTGGATACTTTGTGCAACCTGTTTTGCCAATGTTCCAACTATTCGTCTAAATCCAAGGTACAAGAACTTTCGTATTCCCATGCAGTCTATCCATCAGCAATTGGATTGAAACAATCTTGGTCTCATGCAATAATTTTATAGATTTCATCCAAATCATCATCACTTTCCTCATAATCATGAACCGGTTCACTATAGTGCAGTCCTTTTGTAGGGTACTACAATGCGGAGTGATTTTATTTCAAACGACATTGTACGCTTCTTCAAGATGATTACGCCATTCATATCAATAGCCCTGTCTATTCCAAGGAGTCTGGTGTATGGATTTATATAATCAACAATTTCTATCACTTCAAAATCATCCAGTGCACATGCACCTTCTATATCTATGGTAACTCCCTACAATCATCCCATGGGGATAATCTTCTACTGGTTCACCATCCTCAGTTGAATCAAAGAGAACTATAGCGCAGGTCTCCCCATTCTCTCCTAGGTATATTTAGGGAATACGCTCATGTCAGACCCCAAATCCAAAATAACTTGGTCCATCTCATAGTCTCCTATTTGTGCAGTAAGCCTCATCTCGTGCCTTATTCTTGCCTTATGCTTACCAATATTTCGGGCTATGCGGGGTCCATCAAGAGAATTATCCTTACTGGCACACTTTTTTATCAACTCTTGTAGTCCTTTCTTAGCCTTGTTATCATGCAGTAGCTTCATACAAGTCTTCAAGAAGGTGGTAAGCACATAGGGGTCAACCTCTGCAGGCAGCTTGTCCTCACTTCCTAAGGTAGAGGCATCAGCGAAGCTTTTCTTCACTTCTATGAACATTTCCTTCGCATGCTCTAGATCAAACCCAACCTCCTTTTCTGGACCCTTGCAACCCACCCATTTTCTTTAGGTTGTTTCCCTTTATCATCACTAGTCGTCATTCTGCTTCGCAACCCAATATTCACATTTGGATCCTCCTTGCGAGGCTTGACCCTCATCATCTGTAAGTTATGTGTAGGTTGCTGAGGCTACACCTTATTTTCTTACATTTTAGCTATCTTCATAGGGCATTCTTCTATCGTGTGGTTGAACTAAGTGCAGTATCGACATGATGGGCATGTTTGGATCGTACACTTTTGCGCGTAGTTCCCTGGTGTTCCGCAATTATTGCAAATGACTTTTCCACGACTTCTACGAGGTCCTCCTCCTCCTCGACCTTGTCCGTGCCATTAATATGGAGGCCAAATTTCTACTTTCATTTGATACATGAGCGTCCTGTCCATCATTAATTCATATCTACAGAAATGACACTCATCGTGGCCCACTGATTTACAGAAATCACAGAATAATTGTTGTGGTGTTTGCACAAAATTTTGTAATAAGTGATAATTTTGGGTTACATGTTTTCCTGCCACCTAGTAGATAGCACACCGTAGTTTGGGCCTCGCACTTGGTCATGCTGGAACTTCCTCCGTTAGAGGCACTGGCCCCCCTCCTATGATGTAATTTGTGAAGACAAGGCAATGATCTTTATCATGCCCCTTGTTTTTACAGTTGAGACACCAAACTTCTTCACGCACCAATAGCCATGCCGCTTTTTCTTTTTCAATCTCTGCAATTCAAAGCCAAGGTTCTACAGTTCTACATGTATCTTTTGAATCCACAATGAAGCATCCTAAGTATAAGTTTCATGCAATCTCATCACAATTTCCATGGCTTCCTCTTGAGTTCCTATCTTTTGTTGTGATAAAGAAATCCTTAAGTGGGGTAGGAGTGCGACTATAAATCAATCGTGGTGTTGACTATATGTGAGATTCAAATTATCTTCATGGATCCTGCACTTAATTATTTGATCTAGCTCCCATAGTGTTTCACCGGGCCTCATCATGATTTCCTTAAATCCAATTACCGATTGCAAGGCAGATTTAGGCTTACCGAATTCCTTGTTCAAATTGGTCTGAGTATCTGCCAATGATGCCAATGATTATCAGTGCAGTACCTAACATACCATGTCAGCACGCAGTCCTGCAGAGTGGCGACTAACTACGCCTTATTTATATTATCATCCGTAATTTGTTGTGGTGCCCACATAGCGTTCGTAACAAACCAAAACTTATCCAGATCATCACTTCCTAAGCCCTTGAAAACTGGTAACTTCATTATATTCGACATTTTGAATGGTGACGGTGTTGGTGGTGGTGTGTGCGAAGGTGGAGGTGGTGTGGATGGATGAGGTATCCACGAAAAAACCTGCCTTATCAACTGGATAGCGCTCTGTGGTGAAGCTTGTGCTACTCCCTCATCGTCACTCATAGGAGGTTCAATCAACGGGATATATTTAGGGCTTGTTCTTCCCCTATCCCTGAAGAGCTTCCCACTTCGTGTAGCTACAAACATAAAGGCAGTGGCATAACCCATTTTGCACACAACAACATCTTAATCCAAGTATTCAAAGATCTCAAATACTTACTTCATTGTCCCTTGAAGAAGCATCACTCTGCTTCATTGTAACTAACTGAGGTATCAACAGTGAACTCTATAACAAATCCTCCTATGATTTGATCAAGCCAATGATCGAATGTGCACGTAATCTTCTCTTCAGAAACACTCAACCTTTGCATGAGCTCCGAGGTCCACACTATCAGACCGTCAAGCCTCCACCTTCCTTGGCCATCTGCCAATTTAGCGATCCACTCATATAGTTCGATTGGGAAGGTGCATAAGAATATTTCATGTATTTATATGTATAAATATCTATCCAACCACTGTTATTTTGTTAGGAATGGATTACGTTTTCTTGCGCTGCGGATTCATGGAGCTTTCTATCCAACCACTTCTTAATTTCCTTCTTGGTCAGATTCCAGTGATGCAACATCACACATCTCTTTATGCAGATCCTAATCCTGGCAAAAGAACCATTTTTTGGCTTAGGGGTTCCTAACCCAAGTTCAGAGTTAGTTTCACAAAACAAATTCCCTACACTACTAGCCCTTTTGGCATCAGTCTATTGTGTGTGGATTGAAGTATCACCCAAAGCAGTATAGGGGGATGTTGGAACCAAGTTTCTGCCCCGAGACATGATTGTGGTGTCCTTCTGTGACCTAGATCTACCTTCGCGCAGATCTTTAAGTGATTATTTCTTATGGATGTAAGTTCCTTGAACCAGCCTCTAGACCTCTGTGAAGGTCTATGACTTCCTTTTTCGAACCTTGAACATGCCAATTACCTACTTACTTGCACCTTAGATTACCCTTAGATTAGTAATTACTAAGAATTACCTAAGTGTTCGATAACTTTAACAGAAAGCGTTATGATCTTCATGTAATCACTTAACATAATTGCATTTAGATAAAAATATAGATCAAGTAAAGTCGTGCATCAATACATCATTATTTTATAAAACCATCATTCATCACAACATATAGCACATTCATACGTAACAGAAGTAAAGGGACTAAACACAAGAATTTCTGGAACAATCTTCTTTATTGATATTCAAAAAATGTTTACGGACTCAAAACTTCCCTACACACTCAGCTGCAGGGGTCCACACACTCACTTGGGGGCACTATTCTAGGCCTTTGTGCAACTCAGCTATAGAGCCTTTCCCTCTTCTAAGACTTATTTCTCTGTGCTAGACTTCTTCGATCACAGCCATAGACTTCTTCTTACTTCATTGCCTTAGAATCTCTAGGACATACCTATTTATACAATCCCATGGTCCGCGGACCATGGGTACATCTCAATAGCCAACTCAATTATACATAAAGGAGGGTAAAAACCCTTTCTGACTCTTAACTAGCTACATGATCCGTGACCATAATTTGCAAAGACTTTTCATCATTTTACATCAAAACATGGGCTTTTGCCCTAAACCTTACCCCAGGGGACCCCATCCCAAAACATGGGGTACCTTGTTGAGACCATATAGGGATCTCCTGAGTCTACACACATGTTTCTCCCTGTTATATGTCTCAAATCCCTTTGGCTTATTTTTGTACATTTCCTCCTCAATGACGCCATTTACTTCTCAATGACCACAAATTTGGACTTTTACTTCTCGATGCTCCCATCAGCTATTTGATTCAATTTGTAGATCCATCTGGAACCAACCACTAACTTGTTCTATTATCTTGGCACCACCTCGCATACACTATTATTCATAATGGACTCATAATCCTCCACCATGGCATCAACCCACACTAGCTGAGAAATGACTTCCTCAAATGAAGAAGGCTCTGACTCAATGAGATTTGTCATGAGGGCCATATACCCAATGTACGTGTCTGGTGTCTCATGCATCCTGTATGAATCTATTATATTACATGGTTCTCTTCCTCCCCTCTATGGAATATTCTAGTTGAGTGGGTGCCTCCACTTGGCCTCTTGTCTAGTCTTCCACTTGTGGCTACTCCATAACATCCAAAAGATCTACATGAGGCTCCTCCTTTGGAGTTAGAAGCTCCTCCTTTAGTGGGATATTGATCTCTCACTCTAGAGAGAATATCATAGCCTTATCCTTATCAAATTTGACATGTCCCCTCACTGTTGTCACCGTGAGTGAGGGAAAATACACTTGGTCATTATGTGGTGTCTCTATGTATCCTACAAAGACCCCCATATTATTTTTAGGCTTACGTTTCTTCCTTCTATCCTTGGAAACATGACAATACACAGTAGCTCCAAATATTCAAAAATGAGATATGTCTTACTTTCTCCTAGAGAAAGCTTCTTTGGGTGTGATCATGCGAAGTATTCTATGAGGGCTCTTGTTCTGCAAATAAATTGCGGTATTGCATGTTTCTAACCATAGATGCAATGATATACCCTAATCATATAACATGTCTCTTGTTTCTTCCACTATGCTTTTGTTCTTCCTTTCATCCACCCTATTTTTTTGTGGTCTATGGGTTGCTATAAATTCTCTTCTAATACCTTTGTTGGCACAAAATTCCTTGAAGGTGCTAGAAACAAATTCTCCTCCATTATCACTTCTCAAGGCTTTTAATTTATGGCGGGCCTAATTTTCAACCAATGCTTTGAATTCAATAAATTTTGAGAAAGCTTCTTCGTTCTTCCGCATGAAGAAGATCCAAGATTTTCTATAAAAGTCGTAAAAAAAATCACATAATACACATGTTTTTCCATAGATTCTATAGAAAATGGTCCACATACATCAGATTGGACTCACTCCAATATTACTCCAGCTCTGTTATCTTGGCCCTAGAAAGTGGATTTGACATATTTTCCCAATGTGCATCCCTTGCAGACATCATACTGGTCAAGGGTGCATTTCAAGAGATCAGTGGTATTCTGCTACATGATTTTTAAGGCCCCATGGTGTAATTATCCCATGCGTCTATGCCAGAGTTCTCCAACATATCATCTATGCACCTTCTCTGCCTTACTACTTAATGCAGTGCAAGCTTCCACCTCAATTTTGTAGATATTGTTCACTCTAATTCCAATCTATTTCACTTTCCTAGTAGCTACATTTTTCAGAAGGGATTTCCCCTTACTAAAAACAACATCATAGCCTCTATCCTCTAATACATCTCCAAATATCAAGTTCTTTTGTAACCCATGTACATACATAAGAAATTTTATATGAAGATGGGAACGTGACTCCCTCTTAAAGGTAAAAGTTCCAATTCCTTTGGTATTGTACCACCCATCATCACCAAGTTCTATGTGCATATGGAGATCCTTATCGTCTAGGTTATTGAAGAACTGTTTCCATCCTGTCATATAGAACAAGGAATTTAAATATAGATACCACACACTCCCCATTATAGTTCTCGCAATGCATGAAATTAGGTGAAGTCTAATTCAAATTGTAAGGCAAGTGCTTCACCTCCTCATCCTCCTCAACGCTTCTTGTGAGACTTATTTTGTGGACGCTTTGCTACATAGTGCCCAAATTCGTGGTAGTGAAAACAATTTATATTGCTTCCTTCCTTCTTCTTGCTACTTTTCTAGCTAGACTCTGGCTTTCTTTGGGCTCTCTTTCCCTTAGTTATCTATCCCTTCTCAAACAAGGAAAAATTACCTTCATCCTTAGCTTTGGATGTTACTCCATCTCTAGTGTTCCTTCAGATTTCTTCTTTCACCAAATTGGAACAAAGTCTCTCCCAATTTGATAATTTATCCCTTCCATTTACAAATTCTTGGTAGTTGTGTTAGGATTTTGGAAGGCCTAAGAGAGCTAGGCTCACTAGTTCTAAAGACGGTATATTTTCTCCAACTCCTCCAAGCTCATCTCAACACTGAGTGAATCTGGAGAAGTAGTGTGGAATGGTTTTATTTTTCTACATGCAAATGTTTTTGAGCTTATCCTTCAATGCCGATTTCTTGGCATCACTTCCATTTTTGAATAGCTCAATAAGGGTCTTCCACATAGAAAAATAATTCTCTTTTCCATATAAATTCGAGACTATGTTGTCCCTCACACCCTCTAGCATGATCCACCTAGATTTTGTGGTATCCTTCTTCCATTAGGCTAATTGTTGTGCCTTCCATAATGTTGGTTTTGGAATGTCAGTTTTGGTGTACTCCAATGCTCCATTACCATCAAGTATAACTTGCATATTGTCCTTCCAAGCTATGAAATTTGAGGCTCCCTATAGGGCTTACTCTAATCTAAACCTGTTCAAAGACATTTTTCCACATGAAATAAAACTACTTCACTAAATCTGCAAACTAAAATTTCTGAAATAGAAGATCTATTGACTTGTTTCTAGCTTGATTTCTACTATGATACCATGTAGAAATTAATAGAAATTTGATATTGTTGATGAAATTGAACTAAAATCAAGATATTACAAATTTACTGTAATTTTCTGTGGAATGGAAATCACAATTTAGAATCACATTTAATGACATGCAACCATCAAAACCACAAGAATATAATGATTTACAGGGGAAACCAACTGGAAAAACTACTCTACTACTTTTCTTTAATGGGATGAGAATGAGAAACTATTACAATGTCTTACTTTAATCCTGAAGCACACCCTACACTACAAACATGTTCTCCTATTGTCGTGCTCTAGCCAACACTTGAGGAAATTAGCTCCTAAAAATAGGAATTTCCTCCTATTTTATTGTGCAATTCCCAAGGAATGATTTACCTTCTTAACTACCAAGCTTGTACACTCAAATAGTATACAATTGAGATAATTATAATGTTCCTTTTCCCACACTCCAGCTAGGAAATTCAAATTCCATGCATTTCTAGGTTATTTTTAGATGATTAACTAGTTTAACTAAGAGATCATTGAGTTAATAATAGTTCTACTACTCATCTAATCTTCAGCTAACTCAACTAGCTATTGAGCTTAGTTAACTAAGTTCAATTGAAAAAAAACTAAACTAGATTGCTACATTTTAGAAATCACTACATGCTCAACTCTACTTCTAGCCTATAACTTGAATTTTCCAAGGTAACTAGTAGACAAGGCCATGTCACTCTAGCTAACTGCCATCCAAGTCATCCTACTGATGTGGAAAATAAAATTACTCAATTTGAGTAAGGAAAATCCAAATTGAGCCTTTCTTGCTACAATTTATAACAACTATGGTACCATGATGTTTCTATAGCTTCTAATGTAAAAGGAAAAATCCTACAAGCGACATCATTGTACCATACCTTTAAGGGCTGTAGATATCATACCTCTAACATCTATAGATGCATGTAAAAATCATCGATATGATCTTTTTCCTTAGTTTTATTATTAGGACTGAACTTTGATAACAAATTTTCTAGATGTCTGGGCATTCTATGAAGGATATCAAGAAGAGTGAGTGGCCCTTCGACCATCCAATCCAAGTTTTGATGAGTCATATCCTTGTCTCTTTCCTCGTCCTCCTTTTCTAAGACTAAGAAACCTTTTCCGTCATCTTATAAACCATTTCTAAACTCAAAATCAGCTCCCAATTGTTGATGGGTTGTGTTATATTCTTTCCACGACTAGCCCACATAGTTAACCGGGGGGTTAGAAGGGGGGCGGAGCCCCCCCTTCGTTGTGCTGATTGCATAGCAGGGGGATTCCAGGGGGTTTGAGGGGTGCAAGTAACCCCAGTCTATGGGGTCCATGGGAGCACCTCGGAAAATTTTGGTTTTGGAACCTATGTTAGGTTGGGCAGACCCACCTATGGTTTTGTGCATGATTTTCGCACATGTTTTTGGACGCGATGGTTTTCAGTCCATGGTATTGGATGCTTCATCATGTATAAATATGTATTGTAACATTGAAAGGAAAATAATGAAAAATCAAGCTGGTAGTCCTGGTTTTGGGATCCAGGGGAAAATCTCTGTGTATATGTGTTTTATGTGTTATGCTCTCGCATTGTTTATTTTATGTGTTTTAAAATTCATATGCAGGTAATTTATGTACGGTGTTAAAACCTACAGTTGGTATCAGAGACTATTTTGGCTTCAAGGGGATGCCTTTGTTGCTGAGGGGTTTCGCTCGGGCTTGTGGTTGACCTTGTTCAGTGGGAGATCTACGGGATCGATTCTAGTGGTGAAAAAAGATGGCAAGCACTGGAATGATAGTGATCGAGAAATTTAATGGTCAGAGTTTTGAGTTGTGGAAACTCAAGATGGAGGATTTGTTGGTGGATAAAGATTAGTGGATCATAGTAGATCCCGGTATTAAAACAACGGGAGTGTCTGAAGAAGAATGGAAGAAGTTGGATCGGAAGGCAAAGAGCACAACATGATTGTGTGTCTCAGATTCAGTATTGTTGAATATATTAGGGGAAGTTACGACGAAGGCTTTGTGGTACTAGTTAGGGACTTTGTACCAATCTAAGTCTTTGGTAAATAAACTGTTAATGAAGAGAACGATGTATAACCTGAGGATGAAAGATGGAGACTCAGTGATAGAGCATCTGAATGCATTTAATATTGTGGTAAGTCAGTGAGTATATGTTGATACTAAAATTTCAGATGAAGATAAGTGCATCAGTTTGTTGTGTTCTCTACCAGATTCATGGGATAGTTTGGTTATTGCAATAGGTAGCAATGCAACTGCCTTGCAATTTGATGAAATAGTCTCATCCTTACTGACGAAAGTGATGAGATGGAAAAATATGGAGAGCCAAAATGGTGATGCCTTGTCTGTATGAGGACGGTGATTAGCCTCATAAATGGGTAATTATATGGGCTCATTTTACCTCCTAGCCTAGTTAAATCAACCATTCTCTTAGCTTATTGTATGATTTTCTGATTATATTTATGCTTATAGAGTGAGTTGTGTTAGTTATGATGCCATGTGGTCTCATATTTATTTAATGTAGATTATTGATAAATTTTGAGGTCAAAGTTAATGATCTAGTGGACAAATGACAAAAATAACTTGAAGTGGACAAAGGAGAGGACTTACAGGAGGGAATCCCCCTAATTTATTACTTCTCACTTATAATTCCCCCTCATTCAGCTCGAAGTACAAGCAGCCAAGTCATGCACTGGAAGGCAGCCGAGCAAGTGGAGGATGACTGATGATTATCTTGTGTTTTGCGAGCCAGGCCTCCCTGATTTTAAGGAAGCTATTAGTAGCTTCATTTGTATAAGTAGAGAGGTATAGGACCTCACTAGGGCCAGATTTTTGTTGGAATTTTGTTTTATTTTTACTTATGCAAACTCTTCTCTAACATTGAGCTTATTATTTTGACAGTTCCATGTAGTCTTGTTATTGTTTTGGAAATAAAGATGGAATCTTTTTTCAGCTAGCACTGAATTACCTCAGAGGGCTGAAGCTCTTATGTTAGGGCCCAATCCAAGTAGCCAAGATCCTCTTTACTTGTATTTGTATGTTTTATTTCAGTTTGTAGATTAGGTTGTTGTTAGATGTATTTCTTTTATGGTTAAGAATAGGTTGCTTTTGATGATTCAATAGTTTGCTTCCATTTGTGCTTTCTATAGTAGGTTAAGCAATGATAAAGAAAAGATTGAAAAGGCTAGTAACAGTGCCTTGGCCTCTCTTCCTCCCTTTGCGACCATGATTTGAGGCAAAGACCCTCTTGCTACCCCAAAAACATATATTTTCCTCATTCATAGGACTTCTAGTGTTTGCAGCTTCTTAGTTGGTTAATAGTCTAGTTTTCTTTGCTTCGGAACTTCTTCATCATGCTCACTTATTTATTTAAAATGGTATTCTTTCATGATTTCCTTTCTTGTAGCATTCCTCAACATTTAATTTCATAGATCATAGTTTAGACTAGTTTGATGCAAAACTCTGTTTTTCTAGATGCACTTATTTCATTGCTTGCTTAATCACATTGGTTGATTGTGAGTTGTTTATGCAACATATCTCTTCTAGTAGTAGGCCAGCCTATCAACCATCCCATCCTCCATCTGATCTAAGACCTATAGGTCGCCCAAGTCTCCACTCAATTCTGCCTTTGTTTCCTGCATTTTCCATAGAATTCCTTCCTCCCTCGAGAAAATCCAATCATCTTTCTCTCTCCTAATGATTCGTGGTAGAACCTAGGTGTCCTAAAACTTCATTCCAACCTTCATCCACCTTTCCACCCACTCTCACAACTTCAAAATAGTGAAAACTTCTCTCGGCCTCCTCCTGTAGGCCTCTTGTAGAATGTTGTTTCTTCTCTTGTAGATTTCCTGTGTCCTCCTATAGATTTTCCTATAGGATTTCTTTTGAAGGCCGAGTGTGGGAAAAGCCTCCAGAAGCCCACCTGAGACCTCCTAGGACCCAACCACACCATCGCTCAAGTCCCAAAACCACCCTTCAACACCATCAATTCGTTGCCACATTCACACACAATAAATTATATGCATATCAAATTCACATAAAAATACATAAAAATCCAAAAAAATGTTTTTTGCTCATTTACTTCCAGAAATAACTTAGTTAGATGTTGTTTACTTCTTTGAATAGATAATGGCATTCTTTTCATGGTTTTCATAGTTCTTTCTACAAAAGTATGATTAATTGGTTAATTAGGATTTACTTGGTTTGCTTTACATTTCAGTCTTTCTCCTTTCTACAGTTAGAGTACTATCTATAGACTAGTATTTCTGTCCTTTCATCACATATAGAGCTTCTTCTAGAATCCATAGAAGTTGTCTTGAGCTCCTAGTGATCTTGTGTCGGCTAACCAAGCGACAACCTGCAGTAAGAACTAGTACTTGTGCATACAACACCGTCACTTCCAAGTTTGTTATGAACTACCAGGTTGATAAGAGTAAAGTAGGCAGCCCATGAGTTGCCGCATTATTGCCACAATACTGGTGCTCACCATATTTTTGGCATTGTTGCTGGGGAAGCATCAAAGTATTCTGTGATTACTACTTTCTTCTATTTTTTATTGCAACATTCTGCTAATAGTTTATTTCAGCAAAAGTAGACAAGTCCTTCTTTTCCTTCAGTTCTGCATTTCCTTGCTTTCCTTTTCAATTCTGCAAATTTCATTTCAGCAAGAGTAGACTAGTCATTCTTTTCCTTCAGTTTTGCATTTCCTTGCTTTCCTCTTCAATTCTACAAATTTCAATTCAGCAAGTTCATTTCAGTTAGTTACAATTTTTTTTGTTCAATAAATTTCAGTTTTGGAGGTACTTTCAGTGTGGGGAAAAAGAAACAAAAACCAACCAAAAAGATTTCCTGTCATGCCTTGTCGGAATAGAGATAACTCTGGAACTTTTTTTCCCGACATCCCCACTACTTCACACGGCCAACCTTCTCTCTTATTCGGTGGGTAAGATCAAGAAGAACCCTTAGGTGAACAACCAGACATATTTTAAGAACCTATAGGCAAATAAGAAGAAGAAAACATTCCTTTGGAGCCAATGGCTGAACATAGAAATGCTAGGGGGAGTGGAGAGAGAATAGAGGGTACCTTTCCCATTCGGGAGACCAATGGGAACATCCAAAATGAAGAATATAATCCCTTCCGCCATACCTCATTTCCATGGTTTGACTACAGAAGATCCTGACACATTTTTGTTTGATTTTGTTGTTATCTGTTGAGCCTATGACTATGAAGAAGATGAGCAAAAGTTGAAACTCTTCCCTTCTACTCTCAAGGATGCAGCACTGCACTGGTTCATGGGATTACCTAGCAATAGCATCACAACTTGGGCTCAGATGCAACAAGCCTTTAACAAGTATCAAGACTATTGTAGGTCAAAAGATACTAAAGAAGAAATTTTCTGAATGACTATAGGAAGTGATGAGTCCCTGGAAGACTATGAGGAGAGGTTCCAGCTCAGTTATAAAAGGGCCGGGTGTACAATTGACCCTAAGTCTCTGAAGTTGGTCCTACTCAGGGGAATTTGGGAAGATATTTTAGACACCCTCCATCTACTGGCCGAGGGAGACATCTACCAACTATCCTATTTAGACATAAAGACTGTTTTTAGGAACCATTGTAGAGAAGCTAGAAAGAAAGGTAGGGGGAGTCAACCCATAGCTAGTACCTCTTCATCTAGCTCATCCATTAAAGGAGAAATTGGAAACATGTTGGAAGAATTCAAGAGTGAGATGTTGCAGACTCTTGCCATGCAAATGGATACCCTACATATCAAAAGGAAACAAGAGGAAGTAGAGAGGGCTTTGGCCATTTTTTTCCCTAGATGCACTAGGAGGCATCCGAGGAATAAATGCCCATTGAACTCTATAGACACTTGTTTAGTCTGTGAAGAAAATCATTCTACAGACAAGTGCCCTTCCTTAGCCAGACTTAAAGTTGTATATCAGGGGGCTGAGGGAGTCACTGAACAGCTCTATTACATAAACCAAAGAGGGCCGCATGGACCTAGACCATACTAGTAGGGGATGCAAGGGACATCTCAGGCATACTACAACCCCAACCAAGTCACTTCCATACCTTCTTAGGCCCCCCTGCTCATACTTCCTAGTCCACACCTCCTCCTTGGTCCTTCACATCTCAATATCATGCCCAACTAGCCACCCATTCATTTCAATCCTATGCTCAGCCACCACCTCAATGGAATGCACCTCATCAGGGGTGGAGGCCCCAGTATAACTATCTTCACGCTCTTTTGCCTCCACGACCTGCCTAACCATGACCGTTACCTCCTGCTCCTTCAAAGTAACCCCAAATGCTTACTTAGCCAAATCTGAACCTGAACAACAGACAGGCTCAGCAAGTGTATAGTTGGGAACCATCATGCCCAACTTATGCTTTGGAGATTCACGAAGTTAACTTGTGATTTGGGAAAGTTCTCCTAGATAGCTAGACTTCACCCAGGGAGATTGAGGAGGATAAAGACGAAAGTGAACCTAAATCAACTCCACACTTTCCTGAGAGATTATCCGTGACAGCCCAACCTACCCCAGAAGAAATTGAACTCCTAGGAGAATTGAAACATTTATGTGTGAAGATACCACTTCTCCAAGCCAAAAAATATGTGTCTATCTACAATAGTTTGATAAAAGAGAAGTGCTTTAGGCATCCAGGAAGGCACAAGAGAGATGCCCCAACCATCAATGTCATAGGGCAGCTATCCGCCCTGATGTTAGGGAAGGTAACCTATCCAAAATATTTGGACCCTAGAAGCCCAGTAGTTGATGTGCACATCAATGGCACCATGATCCCACACACCTTGATTGGTCTTGGAGCTGCCATTAATGTTGTGATGAAGGACACAATGCTCAAACTCAACCTCCAGGGCTCCTTGAGGAAGACCATGACCACGCTGCAGCTTGCAGACCACTCCATTGTGACTCCTAAGGGGATTGTGGAAGATGTGATGGTCTCCATTGATTCTTCGAAGTACCCTGCTGATTTCTTAGTTCTCTAGCCAAAGGAAAATCTCTTTAGGTATCCTCTCATTCTAGTAAGACCTTGGTTGGCTAGCGCTGATGCCTACATCAGCTGTTGAGCTAGGAACATGACCACAAAGAACAAGCACATATCCAAGCAATTAATCCAACATCCTCCTACCCAACCCTTGCTAGAACATGATCTACCTCTCTGGTTGGAGGAGGAATGTGAGTATGAAGTCTATTTTGCACCTCTTTTTGCATCATAAATCACCATGGGGGGGAACCGCAAGATGAGGATGATATGATTGAAAATATGATTCAGAATCCACATCCCAGTGTATCACCATTAGAGGACATAGTAAGAGAAACCCAAAACAACCCCTCAACTGATCTCTCTGTGGCTGACTCCACCCTTCTCCATCTTAAGAAGATATAGTTCAGCCTAGAAAGAACCTTCAAAATCAATCCATCCCTATCCACTTCCTAGGAGAAGGAACTATGTAGCTTGCTGAGAAAACGCCTAGATGCCTTCACCTGGAGTTATAAGGACATGAAGGGAGTGCACCCTTCAATATGTACTCATCATATGTACATAGAGGAGGATTGAATCCATCTAGGAAGCCTCAAAGGAGGATGAATCAAACACTTAAAGATATTGTTAAGGAAGAATTGCAGAAATTTCTTGATGCAAGATTCATCTATCCCATCTCTGACAGTGAATGGTTCTCTCCCTTGGTGCTAGTGCCAAAGAAAAATGGTAAGTGGAGAATCTGTGTCGACTATTGGGAATTGAACAAAGCCACTAAAAAGGACCATTTTCCTTTACCTTTCATAGATCAAGTGTTAGATGGTTTGGCAGGGAAATTTTTTTTCTCTTTCCTAGATGGGTTTAGTGGGTACAATCATATTCAAATCAGCCGGAAGACCAAGATAAGACCACTTTCACTTGTTTTTGGGGTACCTTTGCATACCTGGTCCTTCCTTTTGGTTTGTGTAACGCTCCAGCCGATTTCCAAAGAGCGGTACTGAGTATATTTTTTGAATTAGTTCATGATGCATGATGAATTTACTCCTTATGGCTCTGACTTTCAGGATGCTTTATCTAACCTAGGAAAAGTTATAAACAAGTGTATTGAGATGAAATTGTTCCTTAGTTCAGAAAAATGTGAATTTATGATGATTGAAGGGATCGTGCTAGGTCATTCAATATCTCAATAAGGACTGCAGGTGGACCCCAACAAAATTGCCATCCTCCAAAGGGTCCCAACTCCTCAAGAGGTGAGAGATGTCAAAAGTTTCTTAGGCTTAGCTGGGTATTACCAGAGATTCATTAAAGATTTTAGAAAGCTAGCCTCTCTTTTGTTTGGCCTCTTAGGTAAAGATGTTGAGTTCATATGGTCAGAAAACTGTCAAGAGGCCCTAGATACCTTGAAGAGCAAGCTCGTGACTACCCCAATTCTGAGAGGCCAAAACTAGGCCCTACCTTTCCACATTCACCCAGATGCCTTGAACAAAGAAATAGGTGTAGCCTTGGGACAAATTGATGAAAAGTTACCTTATGCCGTATACTTTATAAGAAAGAACTTGTTAAAGGCAGAGTTAAACTATACAGTGACTGAGAAGGATCTCCTAGCTGTCGTACATTCCTTAAACAAATTCAGACATTATATCACAAGGTATCAAACTTTTGTGCACACTGATCATGCTATAATTATATATTTAATGAACAAACTTAATGTAAATGCTCACATTATTAGATGGTTTCTTTTACTGCAGCAGTTTGACTTGACCGTTATTGATAAGCCTGGTAAAGAAAATGTTGTCGTTGACTTTTTGTCTAGAGTAAATTTTCCTACAGGTGAAGAAGGAATGGTGGATGACCAAATGCCAGATGAACATCTATCTTCTATCTCAGTACTCTCTCCATGGTTTGCTGATATAGAAAACTACTTGGTTTCAGCATAATTCCCACCACACTTGTCCTCAAAAGAGAAGAGCAAAATAGCAAGGAATAGCGCCCCTTTCACTTGGACTAGGGGCAATCTCTTCAAACTCAACCCAGATCATATCTTGAGAAGATGTGTCATGGAGGAGGAATACTTTGACATCCTCTCGACCTACCATGATGGGCCTTGTGGAGGTCATTTTGTAGAAAAAATAATCGCCTTCAAGATACTGCAAGCAAGCTACTACTGGCCCACTCTTCATCAGGATGTGAGGAGATATACCAGCCAGTGTGATTGGTGTCAGAGGATGGGGAAACCTACTCCAAAGGATGAGATGCCCATGTAGCCTCAAGTGACCTTTGAGCCATTTGAGAAGTGGGGCATGGATCTTGTGGGTCTTATCAAACCTCCTTCAAAGTAGAAACAATACATCATTGTGTGCACCGATTACCTAACAAAGTGAGCAGAGAAAAAATAAATCAAAGCAGCGACCGAGGAAAAAGTATCTGAGTTTTCGAGAGAAAACATATTCTACAAGTTTGGGTATCCAAGAGAGTTGGTCACAGATCAAGGCAGTCAGTTTACTTCCAATTTTATTGAAGACCTACTCACACATCATAGAATCAAGCATAGGACTTCCACCCCTTACCATCCACAAGCGAATGGGTGGGTGTAGGTCACTAACAAAGCATTGGAAGGGATCCTGACAAAGGTAGTGAGCAACAGCAGAAAAGACTAGGCTAACAGATTAGTTGAGGCCACATGGGCCTACAACACAACATGGACCACTACAGGGTTCACACCCTATCAATTGTTCTATGGGAAGAAGGCTTTGTTGTCAATAGAATTTGAATTCAATACCCTAAGGATGGAAACTTAGCTGGACCTAGACCTTAGCCATGCACAGAAAGAAATATTACTTCATCTCAATGGATTGGATGAACACAAAATGCAGGCCCTTCTCCATACAGAGGTAGTTTAGCTTCAGAGATAGATATGGCATGACAAAAATATTAAGGAGAAGCAATTCCAAGCGGGAGATTGAGCACTAATCTATGATTCAAGGTATAAAGATTTCAAGGGCAAGATAAGGACAAGATGGTTGGGACTCTACACTGTGGAGAAATGCAATGACAATGGTTCAGTTCTGATCAAAACCATTGATGATGAAACCATCCCCATGCTTGTCAATGGACACCGGTTGAAAGTCTATAGGAAACCCCTCTCCAAGCAAGAGTTAATTGAAGATTTGAATAAGACAGTGATGGTAGTGGAGCATGTCTTAGCCTCCACTACACCCATTCACTGAAGAAAAAGAAAAAAATAATAAGGACTCAAGTGAAAACCTCCATGAGGCACTTGAGTCCCATCATTGGGTTGAAAACCTCTTCCGAGGTGGCCCAGTGATGTCAAAAAAGAAGAGATAAAAATAATATCCATGGGTGAAAACCTTCCTTGGAGGCACCTAGGGCAGGCAATCAGGGTGAAACCTCCCTGAGGCACCCTATTTTTTTCAAAAAAAAAAAAGGAGAAAAAGAAAAATGAATTTTTAGTTGCATTGTAGGTTTGCAGGAGGACTACAGGAAGCAGCAGAAGGTGCTAAGGGAGCCCTGAAACCAACACCAGCACCCATCCTACCTTCCCACACCTTTCTCCATCATGCTTAGCATTTCTTTCACCTCATTGTGCTTCCTTTTCAAAAATTGTGTTTTCTACAAGAGGTTCTATGTTTTCTACAGGTGGCTCCTGTAGGAATTACAGAGAGCCAGAAATGGATATAAAATGCAGTTTGAGGGACATGGAAGCTTCATGAGGAATCTATAAATCCTTCTATAGTCTTCAAACCTCCTTGCCATCATTTCAAAGCCTGCATCACACCCCAAGCATCATTCTTCTTCCTATCCAAGAAAACACAGAAAAAAACAGTTTTTCAGGAAAAGAAAAAAAAATAAAACAATAAGAAAGGAACAGCACCATCCACCTCACCTGAAGCCTACCTATTACCTCTCCATCTCTATTTACATCTTTGGCATCATCCTCACAACTCCAAGCATAGAAAGAGCTGAAGATTCAAGGGGAGAAGCAACTACAGGAGCTCTTGTATGAATTCCTATAGCAGTTGATCCCATTAAAATCCAGCATCAACAACAAGAGAGTGAAAACATGAAGGTGGAAAAAGACACCTGAAGCTTAGATCTAGCCAGAGAAGAACCTACACAAGATACAACAACACATCAACAAGTAGAGAACATGCATCAGTGGAAGCAAAGGCATGCAACAGAGAGGGAGAGCCATAACACCTCACAGCTAATGCATTTGGATCCCAGGTAAGTAATGAACCTGCTCCTCTTTTTGCATTCATGTAACTAGAAAGCATGCAACAACAGTGATATGGTTGGGGTTGAATGAGGGAAAGGTGGCTAGTTAACTTGGTAGCCTTCATCTAGTTGACTCCACTCATCCGAAGATGTCGCCCACACGTGCACACAATCAACTCAAGAAAGATTTCAAGGACAGGTAGTGGAGGAAGAGTGAACTCCGATGCAATCATGAGGGATGATTACGAGGAAGGGCAATGATAACAAGGCAGATGGGGACCAATGGTCTGAATATAGCCAACGTATATGTTGCCAGCTCACCCTCCATCACCAGAAATATCCATAAAGGTCAATAAGTACTCCTCTCCAAGCATTCTCACCACCTTTTCCTTCATTCTCTCCTCGAAACTCAGCTACAACAATTTCTCTGTGGCCCCACAGCCTCATAACCATCATTCTCCATTGATCTCTCCCATATTCCTACTCTCGGTGTTTTCTACAAGAGCACCTACAGGAATTCTACAGGAGGGACAATAGGCTTCTATAGGAGGGGTAGCGAGTTGTTTGAAGGCACAAAACACGAGTTTTCACACAATTCTCAGGTTGAGGAGGTAAGTTCCATGCATACCCCCAATGAATATCAAAATATGCAAGAAGTGGTTTAAATTCGAGGGTGAAATCAAGCCTTTAGGTGAATAAAAAAAAATCTGCTTATTTCTTAAAAAAAAACACAGTCTCTCTGTTTCTCTGTTTTCTTCAGAAATTGTTGTCTCCATCTCCACATTTGGTTTCCCAAAGAAGCATAAAAGAAAAATGACAAGAGGTTTTATGAAGAAGGAGCCCACCAACTCCTCCAGGCTCCATGCACATCCCCAAGTAGTGGACATATTCACAAGATCAAATTGCATGAACTTTTTCAGAAATTCTGAGGGTTTGATGAGGAAATTGCTCAAGAATTTTCCCACTCTTTGGTCACTCACACCAGAACACCCCCAAATTTATCAGTAGGGTCACTACCCTTCCTTTTGGATTAACTTGGAGTAAGGATGAGAAACCAATTGGCTAGGCTGTTAAGAAAAACTTCTTCCAAAACAATGAAACACCTGTAGAGGATAAAAATGGCATTAGAAGGGCTAGCATACCATATCCTTGGGATGAGGTTAGCTACCAAATAATCGAATATATTTCCTGTTAGGGGAGGTATAGCATTGTCTATGGTTACCACTTTATAATTCTTCATGAATTAAGGTATGGCATGGACACTGTAGCTCCTCACAAGCTCCACATCCCCTACTTCCTCCTGCAGTCTCTCATTGACTCCAGCACTAGAGTTCAAGCAGGAAATTCAGAGTAGCTAGCTCACCATGGGTTAATCAAAATTTTAGTGGAAGAATCCCTCCATACATTTACACTCCCTATAGCACGGGAAATCTTCTGAAACATGACAATTGAGGATGACATAAAGACCCTAACCTATGATATCAGTCCTACTACCAGTGAGAAGGAAGAGCAGCAAGGGGGAGATGGTGAAGCAATTGGTGACTTAGCATCATAAGAAGGGAAGAAGGAAGAAACTAAGATAGAGTAGGAGAAATCTGAAGAAACAGAGAAAAAATATACCGGAAAAGAAACAGAAGGAGGAGAAAAAAGGGTAGAAAAGAAAGAACAAGGAGAAGTGTCCCCTAAGAGACTATTGGAATTATGATATAAGTGTTTTCCTTGATGGAAACTCACTCAGAGGTTGATACAGGTGATGGTAACTCAATCAGAGGACAGATCTTAGTACAACAGGTGAAGAGAGAGATATACGCAGGTTCATTGTGACAAAGCCACGTATACACGCGGGTTAGACGTTCTGAAGACGCGTATGCGTATACATGCACTTTCACGCAAGGAAAAGTGCGTACATGTGGGAGAACTTATGTTTTGGTCCATGGTATTTAGTCCTTGGTATTTGAACCTTTGGTTGTGGACCATAATATCTCGTCTAAAGTGTTGATCCCAAGTATTGGGTCCATGGTATTGTTTCTACATGGTTTTCGACCATGGTATTGAGAGAAGCCTAAACCTATATAAGGAGAAGATCATTAGGAAAAGAATGTGGAGCAAGGAATGGATGTCTGATGAAGTGTGAAGATCTAGTATGTTGGTTACGGGTTTGTGATGCTTGGCTCAAGTGGGAAATGACAGCGAAGGTATAAGTAATTATCTTTATATTTGTATGTGGGTTGTCTCTGGTGAAAGCGCATATACACACGGTTTTGATATAGTCAAGTAGCATATGCTTTATGAGATTTGGTGTTTCAGGTTGCTATTGGTTCTAGTTGTTGTTGCAGAGTTCTGGGCTCTGGTCTGTGTTCTGGTAACTATGTTTTGATGACAGGGTTTTAGTGATTCAGTATTAGGTGATTTATGATGCAATTATAAGTTGATGATTGTATTGCAACAATGATTGTTTTTTACTTGTGGATCCAGTCTGAATATTGATGAAACGTGGTCCCTGGAAGAAAAGAAGGTTGTAGCCTTCTATAGGTCAGCACCTACATACTAGCATATCAGCTAGTACAAGAGTTAAGGGGGTTGTAGCTCCCTTCCAGAAGAAGTTGGAGAACGAGAGAGGGTTGTAGCCCTCTACAGTTTGCAGCCTGCGTGCTGGTAAAGGACTGCATCAGTACATTGTAAAAGAAGTTTCTTATTAAAGGAAGATAGAAACAAATTGCAGCAGGTGGTTTTCACCCACATTGGGTTTCCACCTTATATCATGGTTTTCATGTGTGCTCTTTATGTGTGATGATCTATTCTGTTTACTGTTCATATGGTTAATAATGTTTTGATGCATTCACTGAAGATGAACTAACTAAATCATAAATTTTACTGGATGTACGCTAGTTTGTTTTAACATAGTCGCGTATATACGCGGTGATATTTAACTGAAGTAGCGTATATGAATCAGAATATGAAAATGGAAAAGTGTTTGATTTGCTAATACTGATTCACCCCCCCCCCTCAGTATTATTTCCAACACTCCACATCCCCTACTTCCTCCTGCAGTCTCTCATTGACTCCAACACTAAAGTTCAAGCAGGAAATTTAGAGCAGCTAGCTCACCATGGGTTAATCAAAATTTTAGTGGAAGAATCCCTCCATACATTTACACTCCCTATAGCATGGGAAATCTTCTGAAACATGACAACTGAGGATGACATAAAGACCCTAACCTATGATATCAGTCCTACTACCAGTGAGAAGGAAGAGCAGCAAGGGGGAGATGGTGAAGCAATTGGTGACTTAGCATCATAAGAAGGGAAGAAGGAAGAAACTAAGATAGAGGAGGAGAAAGCTGAAGAAACAGAGCAAACAGATACCGAAAAAGAAACAAAAGGAGGAGAAAAAACGGTAGAAAACAAAGAACAAGGAGAAGTGTCCCCTGAGACTCTAGAAAGAGAGGCAGCAGCTGCTCTCACTACCCTCAGTACACCCATCAAGCCAAAGCAGAAGAGAAAAGGGTAGGCCTCCATGTATTTTAGGGCTAGGAAGAGCACAAGAATCAAAACAGGGAAACCCCAGCCTTCTTCAAAAGTGCCAATTATAATTGAATATTCACCCTCTACCTAAGGAAAGGAATCCCCTTCTGAGGCATCTACCACATACGAGAGGGGGACTCCTAGATCTCCCACATGGAAAGAAAAGGTAGAACTACCAGACCCAAAAACAATCCTTCAAGAGGCTCAGATAGTTCTACAGGAGACACTGTCAAAACTACAGGAGACCCAAAAGTTGGAGAAAGAAATGGTAGGATAGCCACAGGTAAAGGAGGAAGAAACAGAGCTACAGGAGCCTGATCTTCAGCCCAGTCTTTCCTCCTGCTACAATCTGCTTGAGGGAGGAAGAATAATTCCACAAAAATTTGCAATTCCACTATTTTTTGAATTAGAGAAAGAGAGAATAAGAACACATATGTGGATGAAAATAGCCAAATCTAAAGGAGTTGAGGATATTGGCCATATGGAGAAAAAACTGAGAGAAATGGGCAAAGAGTTGAGTGCTATCAAACATAGGCAAGCAGTTACAAGAAGCCAACTTGAAGCAGAAAATGAATTGCTAAGGAGGTAGCTGCAAGAGAAAAAGACCCAGCTGACATGCATTCCCAGCTTATCCATGGAGGCATTGCAATGTAGAACACCAGCAAAATCCTATGGCCTATATCTCAAGGACCAATGGTTGCAATTTCAGATAAAGACTTTGTCACAAAGAGGCACAATGGCTTTCCAAGATTACAGGCAGTTTATGGACCTATGTGACCAAACCATATCAGAGAATAAGGAAACGATGGCAGAATTCTACCTAAATAACATGGCCCTCACAAACATGAATGTGTGGGACCCCAATCCCAGGCTAGGGGACCTGCAAGTAATGGCCATGGCCTCATGGATGAACCATGAAGAGTTAAGGGCAACAGGAGTAAGAAGATTGATGATAAAAGAGTAGAATGAGCCATTAATGATCAGAGCAGAACCATCAGATCCCATGCCACTCATCAGCACATATAACCTGCTTGCCAATAATCCTCAGATTTCCCCTAGATATGTAAGTGAACAGGCACAAGCCACTGCACACTTTGAGGATATGGAAAGGCTACTTGGGAATGATTGTGTTCATGCATGTATGAGGAGATGCAACACCTTACCACATAGTTTGCAGATCAGGGAATATCATTCCCTAAAGAGGATGAAGGAGGCATTAAGGAGAGTGCCAATGTACAAGCGCTCCATGCAGAGGCTGAAGGTCAATTGGATTTGCCTAAAATTGAGTCCCCCACTGCTGCTAGGCATGTTCAAAGCAAGAAGAGAAGAAGAAGAGTAGGAGCAATGGGAAGAGATAGACAGGAAGGTAGGATTCTGTGACAAGGAAGAGGAGATCACATCAGAAGCATGGGATGCTAGGGAGGCCACCAGGGCCATAAAAGATGAGGAGATGGACTAAGTTGCTCAGAGGATGAGCAACACTTTCAGTAGAGGGTGATAATGAGCCTCACAAATGGGTAATTGACCACTCTCTTAGCTTATTATATGATTTTTTGATTATACTTATGCTTATAGAGTGAGTTGAGTTAGTTATGATGCCATGTGGTCTAAGAGAGTGGTCAAATTGACCACTCTCTTAGCTTATTGCATGATTTTTTTTATTATACTTATGCTTATAGAGTGAGTTGAGTTAGTTATGATGCCATGTGGTCTAAGAGAGTGGTCAAATTGACCACTCTCTTAGCTTATTATATGATTTTTTTTATTATACTTATGCTTATAGAGTGAGTTGAGTTAGTTATGATGCCATGTGGTCTAATATGTGTTTAATTTAGATTATTGATGAATTTTGGCGTCAAAGTCAAGGATCCAATGGAAAAATGGCAGCAATAACTCGAAGTGGACAAAGGAGAGGACTTATAGGAGGGAATACCCCTCATTTATTACCCCACACTTCCAATTTCCCTTCATTCAGCTCAGAGTACAAGCAGCCAAGTCATGCACTAGAAGGAAGCCAAGCAAGTGGAGGATGACTGATGATTATCTCGTCTTTTGGGAGCCAAGCCTCCTTGATTTTAAGGAAGCTGTTGGTAGCTTCATTTGTATAAGTAGAGAGGCCTAGGGCCTCACTAGGGTCAGATTTTTGTTGGATTTTTGTTGTATTTTTTCTTATGTAAACTCTGCTCCAACTTCGAGCTTATTATTTTGACAGTTCCATGTAATCTTGTTATTGTTTTGGAAATAAAGATGGAATCATTTTTGAGCAAGCACTGAGTTACCTCAGAGGACTGAAGCTATTGGGTTAGGGCCCAATACAAGCAGCTAAGATCCTATTTACTTGTATTTGTATGTTTTATTTCAATTTGTAGATTAGGTTGCTGTTAGATGTATTTCTTTTATGGTTAAGAATAGGTTGCTTTTGATGATTTAGTAGTTTGCTTCCATTTGTTCTTTCTATAGCAGGTTAAGAAGTGATAAAGAAAAGATTCAAAAGGCTAGAAATAGTGCCTTGGCCTCTCTTCCTCCCTTTGGTAACATGATTTGAGGCAAAGTCCCTCTTGCTGCCCCAAAAACACAGATTTTCCTCATTTATAGGACTTCTAGTGTTTGCAACTTTTTAGATGGTTAATAGTCTAGTTTTCTTTGCTTCAGAACTTCTTCATCATCCTCACTTCATTTACAATATTCTTCTTTCATGCTTTACTTTCTTGCATTATTCCTCAACATTAACTTTCATAGATCATAGTTTAGACTAGTTTGATGCAAAACTCTGTTTTTCTAATGCACTTATTTCATTTCTTGCTTAATCTCATTGGTTGACTGTTAGTTGTTTATGTAGCAGACTCTTCTAGAAATAGGCTAGCCTATCAACTATCCCATCCTTCGTCTGATCCATGCCCTACAGGTCACCCAAGTCTCCCCTCAATTCTGCCTCAGTTTTCTATATTTTCCATAGAATTCCTTCAGCTCTCTCCTTGATAAAATCCAATCATATTTCTCTCTCCCAATGATTCTTGGTAGACCCTAGGTGCCCTAACACTTCATTCCAACCTTCATCCACCTTTTCCACCCACTCTCACACCTTCAAAATAGTGAGAACTACTCTCGGTCTCCTCCTGTAGGCCTCCTATAGAACATTGTCTTTTCTCGTGTAGATGTCCTATGTCCTCCTGTAGATTTTCCTGTAGGCTTTCTTTTCAGGGCCGAGTGTGGGAAAAGCCTCCAGAAGGCCACCTGAGACCTCCTAGGACCCAACCACACCATCCTACATCCTCTCAATTCCCAAAACCGCCCTTGAACACCAACAATTTGCTGCCACATTCACACACAATAAATTATATGCATGTTAAATTCACATAAAAATACATAAAAATCCAAAAAGATGTTTTTTGCTCATTTAATTCCAGAAATAGATTAGCTATATGTTGTTTACTTCTTTGAATAGATAACGGCATTATTTTCATGGTTTTCATAGTGCTTTCTGCAAAATTAGGATTAATTGGTTAATTAGGATTTACTTGGTTTGCTTTACATTCAAGTCTTTCTCCTTTCTGCAGTTAGAGTAGTATCTATAGAGTAGTATTTCTCTCCTTCCATCACATATAGAGCTTCTTCTGGAAACCATAGAAGTTGGCTTGAGCTCCTAGTGATCTTGTGCCAGCTGACCAAGTGACAACCTGCAGTAAGAACTAGTACTTGTGCATACAGCACTGTTGCTTCCAAGTTTGTTACGAACTACCGGGTTGATAAGAGTAAAGTAGGTAGCGCAGGTGTCGCAACATTATTGCTGCAATACTGGTGCTCACCAGATGGTCCCAGAACAGAAACAAAAATAAGTCGTCGAGTGAGAGATATAAATCTAGAGGGAGATCTAAATCTCCAGGAAAACCTATAAAGGTGGTGTGCAAGAAATGTGGAAAGGAAGGGCACTACAAAAGGGACTGTAAATCTAAATCTCCTGGAAGAGGAAAGGGATCTGATGATGCTCCTTCTGCAGAGGTAAAAGCCACCTCAGAGAAGGTGGGGATATGTATTTGGCTTCTTTAAGTACACATGTAGATCATGAGGTATGGTTGATTGACTCAGGTGCATCCTTTCACTTCACTCCCCATAGAGAGTGGTTCCGCAACTATGAGAAATACAATGGTGGTGATGTCTTCTTAGGGGATGATAGGAAGGCTAGAATCATTGGTTGCAGAAAAGTAAAGTTGAAGTTGCAAGGTGGAAGGGTTAGAACACTTTTGAGTGTTCTGCATATTCCTACATTGGCCAGAAATCTGATTTCTGTAATAAAATTGGATGATGCAAGTGTAAAAACAATGTTCAAGAAGGATACCTGTAGGATGGTTCGGGGAGCACTGGTATTGATCTGGGGACTTTGGATTGGAACTCTATAAAAGCTGCAACTTAGCATGGTTGTTGATGGGTGCAACAATTCTGTGGTTCTTGAAAGTGGAGCAGAAAATCTAGTGGTCTCTAGAGATAAGATCATGTTGTGGCATCAAAGGCTTGGACATATTGGAGAGAAGGGCCTTCAAATACTTGATGGTAAAGGTATGGTAGAAGGTATTTGCAATAGCTCTTTTGGATTTTGATTTCTGTGAAACTTATGTATATGGGAAGTAGAATCGAGTGAGTTTCCCCTCTGGTGGTAAGAGGGTAAAACATATATTAGAGATTGTGCACAGTGATGTGTTTGGACCTGTGAAGGTTCCATCACTGGGTAAGTCTATGTACTATGTATCATTTATAGACGACTTCTCAAGGAATACATGGATATGTTTCCTTAAAAAGAAATCTGAAGTCTTTGACAGGTTTAAAAAATTTAAGGCTCTGGTGGAAAACCAAACAAAGAAGAAGATAAAGGTGTTGAGGACAAATAACGGTGGAAAGTTTTGCAGTAAGGAATTTGAATAATTCTATAAGAAGTGTGGTATAGCATGATAGAATACTACTCCATATACACCTCAACAAAATGGAGTTACAGAAAGAATGAATAAGATGTTGATGGAAAGGGAAAGAAGCATGCTCAGTGGTGTTGGGTTAAGACAAGAATTCTGGGCAGAGGTGGTTGAGACAACATGTTACCTGGTCAATAGATCATTTTCATCAGTGTTGGAAGATAAGACTCCACAAGAGGTATGGACTGGTAAGAAACCCTCTCTTTCACATCTGAGGGTATTTTGATGTGATGCATATGTACATGTTCCAAAGGAGAAATGAACCAAGTTGGATAATAAATCTGAAAAGTGCATCTTTATTCCGTATAAGGATGGTTTAAAGGGTTATAAGCTTTGGAACACAGTAAAAAGGAAGGTTGTGTATAGTCGAGATGTGGTGTTCAGAGAGGTGAAAGATGTTATTAAACATGAAGTCCAACCAAAGGAACCTGAGAAGATAGAGTTTGAGCTAAAGGAGGAAGAATCAAACTCTACCGCAGAGGAGGAATCAGAAGATGAAGAGCCACAAACTCTGGGTGTGAGAAGATGAGTTCGAGAAAGAAGGCAGCCATAAAAGTATAGTCCATCTCCTTTTTGTTCAAATTTTTCTTTATCTATTATTGATGATGATCCCAGAACTGTGAAGGAAGCAGTAGATTCAGAGGATGGAAAACTCTGGAAAGAGGCCATGGTTGATGAAATGGCATCTTTGTAGAAAAATGAGGCTTGGGATCTGGTGGAGATTCTGGCTGGAAGGAAACCCATTGGCAGAAAATGGGTGTTCAAGAAGAAGAAAAATGCAGAAGGTAAGGTGGAGAAATACAAAGCTCGGTTGGTAGCAAAAGGTTATTCCCAGGTGCTAAAAATTGATTTTGGTGATATCTTTTCTCCTGTTTCCAAGGTAACTTGTATTAAATTACTTTTATCTATTGTTGCTGCTTTTGATTTTGAGGTAGAACATATGGATGTGAAGACAACTTTTCTTCACACCGATCTGGAACAAGAGATCTACATGAAGCAACCTGAAGGCTTTGCGATGAAGGGTAAGAAAGAACTGGTATGCAAGTGAAAGAAGTCTCTATATGGGTTAAAAAAGTCACCAAGGATGTGGTATCAGAAATTTGATACATTATACGGGGACTTGGCCTCACCAGAAGAAAAATAGATCATTGTGTGAATTTTAATTTAATTGGTGACCGTGTTATTTATCTGATCTTGTATGTGGATGATATGTTGCTGGATGGAAATGGAAAAGAAATTATCCAGGGTTTGAAGACCCATTTGTCCTCCAAATTCGACATGAAAGATCTTGGTGCTACAAACTATATTTTTGGCATGGAAATTAAAAGATATTGGAAAAAGAGGAAGCTCTGGTTAAACTAGAGGATGTATGTTGAGACAATATTGCAGAGGTTTAATATGCAGGATAGTAAACTGGTGAAGGTTCATATTCCTATAGGTGTAAATTTATCTGCTGAATAGTGTCCCAACACATAAGAAGAGGAAGAGGACATGTCCCATGTTTCACATGCAAGTGCAGTTGGTAGCATGATGTATGCGATGGTCTGTACTAGACCAAACATTTCACATGCAGTGGGACTATTGAGTAGGTTTGTGTCAAAACCAGGGAAGGAGCATTGGACAGCAGTGAAGCAGTTTTTCAGGTATTTGGGTGGCACTAGTGATTATGGTTTGTGCTAACAAGGAAGACCAGGATTGGAAATAGTGTTGGATATTCATGGCTTTGTTGATGCAGACTAGGCTAGAGATCTGGATCAGAGAAGATCTACAAGTGGGTATGTGTTTAACCTATTTGGAGGTGAAATCAATTGGATGAGTATGAAATAATCTGTAGTGGCACTATCAACTACAGAGGCAGAATACATGGCAGCCACTCATGCAAGCAAGGAAGCAGTTTGGTTGCAGAGATTGTGTTCAAATATGGGGTTAGTACAGGGAGCTATAAGGATAGAATGTGATAGCCAAAGTGCAATTTTCTTGGCAAAGAACCCTGCATATCATTCCAAGACAAAGCACATTGATGTTCAGTATCACTTTGTGAGGGATATGATAGAAGAAAAAAAAGTGTTGCTGGTAAAGGTGGACATTTTGAAGAATATTACAGATGCATTGAAAAAATATGTGAGCTCTGAGAAGTTCTCTTGATGTAGAGAAACAATGGGCATTGCAGGGCTGGATAAATGACTAAGCTCTCTTGTGGCCCCCTGTGGAAAGAAAACAACAAGTAGGAGAATGTTGGGTTGGGTTATATTCTTTCCATGACTAGCCCACGTAGTTAACTGGGGGGTTGGAAGGGGGGCGGAGCCCCCCCTTCATTGCATCGATTGCATAGAGGGGGGAGTCACAGGGGGTTTGAGGTTTGCAGGTAACCCCACTCTATGGAACCTATGTTAGTTTGGGGGGACCCACCTATGGTTTTGTGCATGATTTTCGCACATGTTTTTGGATGTAATGGTTTTCTATCCATGGTTTTGGACATGATGGTTTTCGGTCCATGGTATTGGATGCCTTGGCATGTATAAATATGTATTGTAAAATTGAAAGGAACATAATGAAAAATCAAGCTAGTAGTCTTGGTTTTGGGATCTAGGGGAAAATATATAGGTATATGTGTTTTGTGTGTTATGATCTCATTTTGTTTATTTTATGTGTTTTAGAATTCGTATGTAGGTAATTTTTGTACGGGGTTAAAACCTACAATTGTTCTTCATTAGAAATAACAATATCTTCCTCATACTCTTTTTGAATGGGAGGAAGCATCTCCTCTTGGATTGTGTCTTCTGAAGACTCTACTAACTAGTCAAGGGTTGTGAAAACTAATTCTTCCACTGATGCAACCAACACAATAGTGTGGGTTAGTTTTTCTTCTTAGGGTGATGAAGAATATTGTGAGGAACATGGAGTAAACCGATATCTTTTGCATACTAATGGGTGGTAGTTCAAATTGCCCAGAGTTGTTTGTATGTAACCTCGTAGGTCAACTTTGGATGAAGTTGTGAAGACCCTCCTACTTTAGGAATAGGATTTGGGATAGTTCTAAAGTTCAATGATTAGATCTATAGAGTTATCAGCCATAAAAAACCTGGTGGCCCTCCTTCTAGTGCCAGACTGTTGGTAGTGCTAGATATTGCTAACGTATCAGGGATCTCCCTGATATAGGGTCCAAATTAGACCTCACGTCATTTTCTGTAGGATTTCCATCTAGAAATACAGCTCGACTACTATTTACTTAAAGGTTTTCCATGTATTAAGAAAATAGTACTGTTTACTTAAAGGTTTTCCGTGTATTAAAAAAATAGCATGAGAGAGAAGCACACATGTGCTTTTGAATGAGCAAGAGAGTGTGCCTTGTGAGTGTTCAATTGAAGATGTATCAAGGTTCATTCCCTGCATAGGGGAATCAATTGAGCCTCTAAAATAGAAGTAATAGTACTAATCTAATGGATACACATGCACATAGATGTGAAAATAGTTACAAACATTATAACACATTTCCAACAAGTTAAGCACCAAAGTCATCAAAATAGTTCAATTACTTCAGTACATGTTAAAGCCAAAATGAATCATAAACATTAAAATAATAGTCTTAAAACATTGACAATGCATGCATGAAAATGTGTCAGCCAAAAGGCTTCAAGTATTAAGCAAAAATTCTAAGATACCCGAGTACAATGAACATCAAGCTCTAATAGTGGAGTGTTAGAGCCACTACCTTCTCCCCAAAAGTAATATATATATATATATATAGTGCCTTGTGGGAGAAGCCAAGTTTAAAATTCCCTTGCGTGAGTAATGAGGATCCTTTTATAACTTTAGGCGCGACCTTTCATATCATCGTGACCCTTGAATTTGAAAATTATAATGACTTTTGGACTTATATAACCTTTGGACTTCCGAATGACTTTTGGAAGTACATATAACGCTTGGTATTACATGTCTTTTGGGCTTGTATATATGGCATTTTTTTCCATACATGACTCTTGGATATCCACTTCTTTTTCTTTGCAATAATTACATGATTACATCATCACGTGATGAGAACATGATAAGTCACTATCAATGATGACTTCGACTTATAGTGACTAATGAAATTGACTTTACTTAATGGTGACATGGTTGCCACTCATGTCTTTTCTCTCAGATGGATATTTTAATCTTTTATTTCTTCAACCTCCAAAATATCTTTGATCTTATGGAGTCTTTAGGGTGCTTTGATTATCAAGACTTTTATGTGTTGTTTGTTCTTAAATCCTTCCTGTGGTTTCCTTATTGTCCTGATCTTTTTCATGCATCCTTTCCATGTTTCTCCTAAAATACATGTAATTGCAATCACACATGGAAAGCAAACATCATCTTGAAAATATCTTATTCCAACATATTTCATGTAGAGTTTTTGTTCATGTCTTACTAGTGTTCTCGGGAAGAGCAAGGAGAGATTATGGCTGCAAAGGCACACTTTAAAAGGCTGAAGGGATGAAGATAGGTAGCTTTAGGGCTTCAGGATGTGCTCATGCAATCAATAGGAGAGAGATAAACTCAAGGGAGGGTGCAAGGTTGATGTCCAAAGGATTAAGTATGAGGATTTGATCTTCCTAAGTGTGTCATGTGCTCAAGGGAGACAAGGAGAGAACACGGCGAATTTTTGAAGGCTAAATGAAAAGGCTTTGGGGCTTTAGGATGCTCTCATGTGCTCCAGATAGATGACAATGGCAAAAATTTCATTGCTTAAGGCTTTGGGTTAGGTTATGGGTCTTCAAAGTGCACTTGTGCAGTCAAGGAGGGTGCCTTGGTTCGACTCAAAGGAGTGTGCTCAAAGGAAGACTTGGTTCTTTAGCTCACAATTAAGAACAAGGAAGGGGACGGATGCTTAGGAGTGTGTTATGCACTCTTGGGGGAGTAGGGTGCAATTTAAAATGACAAGGAATTACCACTTAAGGCTTGAGAGTGCGATTTTTCACTCCTAGCCTCAATGGGTTAACTTTGCAACCAAAATTTGTCTAAGTTTGGAAGATAGAACAAGGGGCATGCATAATGCATTTAGACATAGAATCATGTGTGATCCATACCAACTCATCAATAAAACTTAAATAGACCTAAGCAATGATGAATATACATCAAAACACCAATTTACAAACACCTCCCTAGTACAATGGAAAAAGTGTGTGCGACTGCGACAAAAAGTGTTGTTTTGCAACAAACAAAGGTGTCATGACCATCAAATGTACTAGAGATTTTATAATCAATGTGACGACAATTAAGAATGGTCAAGAAAACTTTGAAACTCATAAAATGAATAACAATGACACTTTATGACCAAGGGGACACTTGATGAGATAGTTTAGTGGGCTCCAAAATTTAAATTTAGTGAAATTTTGGAGGTTTTTGTAGTAGCAACAACACTTGCTGACACGCTAGGAAAATTTTAGATTCTCTGTTTAAGAATAGTGTTTTAGTTAGAGGGTCAACTCTTCAAGAAGTATTTTTTTCAAAAATTGGATTTCCTTGGCATCCCCTCTCGACCCAATTGTATACATAGCACCTCACTTCACTCTCGCTTTGTCCCAACACACAAAATATATGCCACATAACAATTGTTTCAATCTAAGAAACAATAATGTGCATGGAAATTTTAAGATATTTAGAGTATGAATTTCATTTATGGTGTTACTCCGGTGCGAGCAGCCCTAGACAGTACCCTGATGGAGTCAATATATAATTTATCAGCCTCATCATTAGGTAATTATATGGGCCTTAACTCACCTCCTAGATTAGTCAAATCAACTCTTCTCACAACTTATTACATTTTTTGATTATATTTTATTTAATGAGATGAGTTAAAGTGAGATATCATTCCTAGTGGACTAATATTCATTGAATGCAAGTTTGGAAGAGAAAGTGAAGGAATTTTGGCAAGACTAAGGTTTGAAAATTGAATGGTACAACGGAGAGAGATTGTAGAAGGTAAATTCTCATCATTTACTCCTTCCCTACTCGAATATTCCACCATTAATCACACCAGCTTAGAGTGCAAGTAGCCAAGTTATGAAGGTCAGAAGGCAGTCGATCAAGTGATAGACAAAGAGTTAGTTCATCTTGAGTTTGGGAGCCAAGCCTCCATATATTTAAGGAATTCGTTGGAGACTTCAGTTGTTTAAGCAAAGGATCCTCTTCTTGTATCTGTATGCTTAGATTTGCTTCATAGATTCATGGTTAAATTGTCTCTAGAAGTATTTCATTGCAAGCATTGTGGATTTGATTAGTTGTTTATTAGTTTGCTTCCATTTATACTTTACTTAAATAGTAGGTTAGAAGAGATAAAAGGAGCAACATAAAGCTATTAATGGGTGTCTTAGCCTCACCTATTCCTTCAAGGATCATGATTTGAGGAAGAGACCCTTAAGCAACCCCAAAAAGAAAGATTTTCAATTGTTCATAAGATTTAGAGTTTACTATACTTAAACTAGAATTTGATCATTTTTGCAAGTGTAGGGTTTAGTTGCTATCTCTTCCATCTTCAGTATTTTAGTAGATCTCATCCATGATTCCATTTTGTTTAGCGATTTTATTCATGCCTGAAGTAGACAACTCGTTCATTAGATTATGCTTTTCTAGCTTGTTAGAATTCTTCTTTTTTACATGACTTTGTGGAAATTATAAATGTTTGATGTAGAACATGTGGCTCAGAAATATAAAGGGAACTCATATTAGGCAACCACCTCCCAAATTAATTCATTCATAATCATCCCTTCCTTTCACGAAGATCTTCAGCAATCTCATCATTTTACATAGAAATTCCTCAAAGCATGTTGAGAAAATCCAACCATCTCCTAAACTTGGTTTCTGAGTGATCCTGGGAATTTTCTCACTCCATTCCACCCATCCACCACCTTCCTTAAGCCTTCCATCACCTACAACAACCATCATTTTTCTCTCATCTATATCCTATAGAAATACAAGGAATCTTGAAGGTTTCTAGTACATCCTATAGGTTTTCCTGTAGTGGCCTGTTTTGAGGCTGAATTAAGGGAAAACCTCTATGAAGCCACACCAGATCACCCAAGGGTCTCTCAACCCTTCCAATTATCTCCTAAAATTCCCAACCATCCACCATCATCGCTAAACCACCTGCCACATCACCAAAAGAGATTAGGGTTTACACTTGACTTTCTAGAAAAAGGTATAAAAAGAACAAAACATATTTATTTTAGTCCTTTACATGCACATTAGTGATGTTTGGATGTCTTGAAATTCCATGCTTTAGAGAGTAGCATTTCATACATCTTGGTTTGGCATTTTTGTAAATCATTGTTTCTTAGCAGTTAGTTAGAGAAGGGTGCATTTTTAGCATAGGATTTTAGTCATTTTCCTTGTTTGCAGTAGATAATATTTCTCCTAGAGTAGATCTCTCTTTATTTCATCCACAATAAAGCTTCTTTTGAATCCATAAAAGTTTGGCTTGAAAACCCTAGTGGTCTCTCAGCAGCTAAATAATGACAAAAGGAAGAATCATCACTTGTAGTTGTGTATACAACACTGTCACCTCCAATTCAGTACGAACCTCGGGTTGATAAAGTAAAGCTGGTAGGTCCATGAGTTGCCGCATTCTTGCTGCAATAGTGGTGCTCATCACTTTTTGGCACTGTTACTTGGGAGGCGTAAGAGTACTATGTGATTACTGCTTTCTTGCTTCTATTTCTTGTCTGTAATATTCCTCTCTTAGTTTCATTTCTGCAAAAGTAATTTAGTTTGCTTCCTTGTCAGTCTTCATTCTTTGCTTTCCTTTCCATTCTACAACTTAGATTTCAATCAAGTAGTTAATATTTTCATTCAGTCAGTAGTTTTCATTCAGTCTGCAGTTTCAATTCTACAATCACTTTCAAAGTTTGATAAAATCACAAAACCAACAAGAACATTTCTTTTCATGCCTCGGAATAGGGATAACTTAGGGAATTTTTTGCCAAATACCCCCACTTCTTCTAAAGCCAACCTTCCCTCTTCTTCGGTGGCTGTGAACTGGAGGAACCCTTAGGTGAGAAGCCAAACATATTTGAAGAACCTACAGGGGAAGAAGAAGAATGAGAACCCATTCCTACTAAACCTATGGCTGAAAACAGAAATGACAGGGGAAATAGAGAAAGAGTTGAGGGTGCCTTCCCCATCAGGGAGACCAAGGGGGATACTAGGATGAAAAATATAAGCCCTTCTGCCCTTCCTCATTTCCATGGTCTGACCACAGAAGACCCAGACGCTTTCTTATTTGAGTTTGTTGTCATATGCCAAACCTATGACTATACAAATTATGAGCCGAAGTTGAAACTATTTCCATCCACTCGCAAGGATGCAATTTTGCATTGGTTCATGGGTTTACCTTGAGATAGCTTTACAACTTGGGCTCAGATGCAGCAAGCGTTCAACAACAAGTATCGAGACTACTGTAGGTCTAGAGACACCACAGAGGAAATTTTTAGGATGACCTTAGGCAATGATGAATCCCGATAGGATTTTGAAGAAATATTCCAGCTTAGCTACAAAAGTGACAGGTGCACACTTGACCCTGAGTAACTAAATATGGTCCTTCTTAGAGGAGTAAGCGAGGACCTTCTAGATACCCTATACTTGTTAGGAGGAGGAGATATCTACTAGTTACCCTATGAGGATGTTAATATTGTCTTTAGAAACCATTCTAGGGAAGCCAGGAAAAAGGGTAGGGGTGGTCAACCTATGGTTAGTCCATCCTCTTCCAATTCATCCATCAAGGGTGAAATTGGAAATATGCTGGAGGATTTCAAAAGTGAGATGTTGCAAACCCTTGCCCTGCAAATGGACACTATACACATTAAGAGAAAGCATGAGGAAGCAGAGAGAGCCTTGGCCATGGTTTGTCCTAGATGCACCAAGAGGCATCCTAGAGATGAATTTCCATTGAATTCTATTGAAATTTTCTTTTTCTGTGAAGAAAACCACTCCACAGGAAAGTGCCCCTCTTTACCTACACTCAAAGTTGTATATGAAGGAGCTAAAGAGCTCACTGAGAAGCTCTGCTACATAAACCAAAGGAGACCTCATGGGCGTAGGCCATACCAGCAGGGCATGCAAGGGTCATCCCATGCATATTACAACTCCAACCAGACCACATCCATACCCTCTTGGGGACCCCCTGCTCATCCTTCCTGGTCTACACCTCCTCCTTTCTCCTTTGCACCTCAGTATCATTCCCAACCAACCATCAAGTCATTTCAACCATATGCTCTACCACAACCTCAATGGAATGCACCGCCCTAGGGGTGGACGCCCCAATACAACAATGTCCTAGCTTTATTCCCTTCACCACCTACCCAACCACAACTTCTACACTCTGATCCACCTAAACAATCCCAGATGTCTACCCAACCAAATTTGAACCCGAACAATGGACAGGCACAACAAGTATACAATGGAGAGACATCATATCCAACTTATGCTGTGGAGATTCATGAAATCAACCTGAGATCTGGGAGAGTACTCATGGACAACCAAACTGTACCTCCACCCAGGGAGGTTGAGGAAGAAAGAGAGGAAATCACGCTTAAAGTAAATCCACCATCCTTTCTTGAGAGATTAATCCAACCACCCCAGCCTACCCCAGAAGAGACTGAACTTCTAGGAGAATTGAAAAACCTATGTGTTAAAATTCCACTTCTCCAAGCTATCAAGGATGTACCTATTTACAACAAGTTGATTAAGGAGAAGTGCTTCAAGCATCTAGGGAGGCAAAAAAGAGATGCCCCTACCATTAATGTCATTAGACAACTGTTCGTCTTAATGTTAGGGTAGATAATTTTTCCAAAGTATTTGGATCCTAGAAGCCCTGTAGTAGATGTGCACATCAATGGTACCATTGTCCCAAACACATTTATCTATCTTGGGGCTACCATTAATGTAATGAACAAGGACACCATGCTAAACTCAACCTCTAGGGTTCATTGAGGAAGACCACAACAGTTCTACAGCTTGTAGACCACTCCACAGTGACCCCTGAGGGGATTGTGGAGGATGTGATGGTCTCCATCGATTCTTGGGAATAACCTATAGATTTCCTAGTTCTCCAGCCTAAGGCTAAGTTTACTGGTTACCCTCTCATCCTTGGGAGGCCCTGGTTAGCCACTGCTAATGCTTACATTAGCTACAGAATTGGAAATATGACCATCAAGAATGGGCATATGTCCAAGTAGTTAGTCCTATACCCTCCTCCTTAGCCATCTCTAGAACATGAATTACCTTTTTGGATGGAAGAGGAGGAGGAAGATGAAATATATTCCGCCCAACTCTATACCTTAGAGACAACCATGGGAGAGGACAACAGGATGAAGATGATATTATTGATTGCATACTCCAAATTCCAACCCCCATGTACATTGTCCTTAGAGGAAGTCGTAAAGGAAACCCAAAACAACCATCAAGTGGATATATACTTAGCTGATTCCAACCCTATCTATGTCAAACCCATAGAGTTAAATCTTGAGATAACTTTGAAAATCAATCCATCTCTTTCTGTTCTCCAAGAAGAAAAGTTGTGGAACATGCTAAAGGAACACCTGGATGCCTTTGCTTAGAGTAACTAAGAAAGGAAGGGAGTACACCCCTTGGTGTCTACTCACCATATTTATATCAAGGAATGTTTCAAGATATGCCGAAAACCCCAAAGGAGGGTGAATCCAACTCTTAAAGTTATATTCAAAGAAGAACTGTAAAAACTACTAGATGCATGATTCATTTACCCTATCTCAGATAGTGAGTGGGTCTCTCCTTTGGTATTGGTTCCAATGAAAAATGGTAAGTGTAGGATTTGTGTCAATTACATGGAGTTAAATAAAGACACAAAGAAGGACCATTTCCCTCTACCTTTCATCGACCAAGTCTTAGATGGCCTGGCAAGGAAATTTTTTTTCTCTTTCCTAGATGGATTCAGTGGGTACAATCAAATCCAGATCAGCCCAAAAGACCACGATAAAACCACCTTCACTTTTCCTTGGGGTAATTTCACCTATAGGGTCCTTCCTTTTGGCTTATGCAATTCTCCTACCACTTTTTAGAGAACATTTCTAAGTATCTTTGCTGAGTTAGTCCATGATGCAGTAGAAATCTATATGGATGATTTCACACCTTATGGGGGTGATTTCAAGGAGACTTTTTCCAACTTAGGTAAGGTTCTGCACAAATGCATTGAGATGAGCCTATCTCTTAATCCCGAGAAATGTGAATTATTGATGACTGCAAGGACCGTGCTAGGTCATTCAATATCTCGTCAAGGACTGTAGGGACCATGCTAGGTCATTCAATATCTTGGCAAGGACTGTAGGTAGAACCAAACAAAATAGCTATCATCCAAAGGGTCCCACCTCCACAAAAGCAGAGAGATGTCAGAAGTCTCCTAGGGTTAGCTAGATACTACAGAAGGTTTATAAAATACTTCAGCAAGTTCGTTTCTCCTTTATTTTGGTTATTGCCAAAGACTCTGAGTTTGTATGGTCAAATAGTTGTTAAGAGGCCTTGGACACCCTGAAAGAAAAGTTAACTACTGCACTGATTCTCTAAGGCCCAAACTGGGCCCTTCCTTTTCACATTCATGCTGATGCCTCACACAAAGCCATAGGAGCATCCCTAGTCCAGATAGCTGAGAAAATTCCTTATGCCATTTAATCTATCAATAAGAATATGTCAAAGGTCGAACTGAACTACACAGCGACCGAAAAGGAGCTCCTAGCTGTTGTGCATTCATTGAACAAATTTAGGCATTATATTACAGGCTATCAAACATTTGTACAAACTGACCATGATACAATCAAATATTTAATGAATAAACCTGATGTGAATTCTCGGATTATTAGGTGGTTACTTTTATTACAACATTTTGATCGAACTATTGTTGATAAGCCTAGCAAGGAAAATGATGTTGTAGAATTTTTGTCCAGATTAACTTTGCTTGCAGGTGAAGAGGGAATTGTTAATGATCAACTATCATATGAGCACTTATTCACCATTTTGGTTCTATCTCCATGGTTTGCTGACATAGCAAACTATTTGGTATCTACACAGTTCCCACCGAATCTTTCCTCCAAAGAGAAAAGCAATATTTTGAGGAAGAGCAACCCCTTCACCTGGATTGGGGGAAACCTTTTCAAACGTGGCCTAGATCAAATTCTAAGAAGATGTGTGAGGGAGGAGGAAGTATTTGACATCCTTCTTACCTGTCATGATGGACCTTGTGGAGGTCACTTTGCAGCAAAAAGGAAATCATTTAAAGTGTTACAAGAGGGGTATTATTGGCCCACTCTTTGTCAGGATGTGAAAATATATACTAGTAAGTGTGATCGGTGCGAAAGGATGGCAAATCCCAGTTCAAGAGATGAAATGCCTCTGCAACCTCAAGGGACTTTTGATCAATTTAACAAGCGGGGCATGGGATTCATTGGACCTATTGGTCCTCCTTTCAAGAAAAATCAGTATATCATTGTGTGCACTAGCTATATGACTAAGTGGGTTGAAACCAAGGCAATTAAGGTAGCAACAAAGGAGAAGGTGGTTGAGTTCTTAAGGGAGAAGGTATTCTACAAATTTGGATACCCTAGATAACTCGTCACTGATCAAGGTAGCTAGTTCACCTCTAACATGATTAAAGAATTGCTCAGTCGGCACAAGATCAAGCATAGGACCTCCAGTCCCTATCACCCACAAGCTAATGGGCAAGTGGAGGTGACCAATAGAGCGTTGGAGAGCATCTTGACCAAAGTGGTTAGTAGTAGCTGGAAATATTGGGTACATAGACTAGTTGAGGCCACCTAGACCTATAATAACACTTGGAAGACCACCATTGGATTCACACCCTATGAGCTGGTCTATGGGAAAAATGTTGGCATTATGGCATTATGAACATATGTTGAACTTGATGGCAACCCTCTCTTAGACGGTCATTTCTCTTATATAAACCATGATGGGGACAAGAAGAGCCAAGAGGAGAGAAGAAAGGCCATATACACATGTATTAATGTTATCGGAGGTATTTGGGCGCCTAAAACCCATATATGCATGCATTTATATTATTGGGAGTTGGTTGGGTGCGTAAAACCCATATATATATATATATATATATATATATATATATATATATATATATATATATATATATATATATATAGATATATATGCTTTTACAATAATCAAAGGCCTTTTTCCTTTTTGGCGGAAACAACACAAGTTAAATATGTTTCGGCACATATGGACCCGATGGCATATCTCAGCGGACCCGATGGTGGAATTAAACTTGACGTATAATAATATCGCGTCCGATGCTTAAAAGCCCTGAATGCCGATTGCGATAAAGAGGTAGTGGACCCGATGGGAGCATTAAAGGCAATATATAATAATATCGCATCCGCAGTTCGGCATATATGCGCGTCGGACTTCGGTGAAACCTCCGATTGGGAGCGGACCCGATGAAGGCATCAAAACATGGTTTATAAAAATATCGCGTCCGCAGTATATCGGAATACATAAAGGGTCGCCCACCCCAATCCTCTGATTGCGATAAGAGGGGTCGGACCCGATGAAGGAATTAAAAGCATTTCATATTAAATCGCATCCGCGGTGTTCGCCCATCTTATAATAGCCTCCCACTTCAAATCGCCGATAGCGATGAAAGGAGCGGACCCGATATATTAATAAAGGCTGGTTAATGCGGCATGTTGCATCCGATCCATTGGATCAGATGTCGGAATAGGCCATGATACGGCCATGTATTGTTAGCGATGAGGAGCGGATCCGATATATAAATAAAGGATGGTTAATTGGGCATACCGCATCCGATCCATCGGATCGGACGTCGAGCATGTATTGCTAGCGATGAGGAGCGGACTCGATATATAAATAAATGCTTGTTAATGGGGCATGTCGCATTCGATCCATCGGATCGGACGTCAGGAATAAACCATGAGATGGGTAGGCGCTGATAGCAATAAGGATTGGACCCGATATATTATTAGTTTGGATGCATTAAGTTAAAAGTCCGCCTTTTGTGGTTTGGACCATTTTCATCATTTTCCCGCTTAAGCCTATTCTTAAGAAGATCGGTCAAAACCAGTTGCCCCTCAGGTTTTCGGATCCTATGGTTTCGATTCATGGTTTTATCAAATGCGTGATTATATAAAGAGAAATGGGATCTGGTGGCAAAGCATCGATTATGAATTGAAGACCTTAAGAGAGAATAGATCGGCATTCTTATGATCTTTCAAGGAGCAATCTACTGAACCGAATTCAAGAAGAATGCACGCAGGATGGCAAATCCACATCGCTTCGGGGGTATTGCAGTACAGTTGAGAGCATCCAACCACAGGGAAGTAGCAGTCATTCCTTAACTCTGATATAGCGTCTTCTGTTGATTCGCTAAAGGTCTCTGGGTCCAGATATTGGGTTTGTCTTGTTTCTAGCCTCTGGGTGCTCTATAACACGTATGTCCTCTGCATTATGGTATGATTCTGGCATATACAACCTCTGATTAAAAGGTGACCAGATCAGATATTTATTTATAGCTAGTGCTTGGGTTGGCGCGTGGGTGATCTGCTGTATAAAGAAAACATGTATTGATCTGAGGTTTGGGTATTTCTGAAGAATCATTTATACTTTATGATCATTTGATCTTCTTGGATCCAGTTTGAAAATTAATGAAACGTGAATGAAGTAGGGGGTTGTAGCTCCCTTCCAGGAAAAACTGAAAACGAGAGAGAGAGTTGTAGCTCTCTGCAGGTTGCAACCTGTGTACTGGTAAATGACTGCACCAGTACAAACTCATTGTAAAAGAAGTTTCTAATTGAAAGAAGATAGAGACGTATTGTAGCAGGTGGTTTTCACCCACATTGGGTTTCCACCTTATATCTGGTGTTCTTTGGTGTGACTATCTATTTATCTTGTTCATGCTCATTATTTTATGGTACTGACATACAAAGTAATGATCAATATCTGAAGAATAATTCAAAGTATAAATAAGGAAGATATATTGAAAAGAACTTAATAATACTGATTCACCACCCCCTCTCAGTATTATTTCCAACAAAAAGGCCCTACTATCCATTGAGTTTGAGTATAACACATTGAGGATGGAAGCACAACTAGATCTAGATTTTATAAATGCACAACAAGAGAGATTGCTTTAGTTGAATGGTTTAGATGAACTCAGAAGGTAGGCCCTCCTACACACAGAGGAAACTCAACTTCAGAGGAGGATCTGGCACGACAAGAACATCAAGGATAAGCAATTTCAAGAAGTTGATTGGGCCTTGTTATATGATTCCAGATATAAATACTTTAAGGGAAATTTAAGGACAAGATGTTGGGACCTTGTGTTATAGAGAGATGTCACGATAATGGTTCAGTGCAGATTAGGACCATAGATGCAGAGGCCATTTCTTTACTTGTTAAAGAGTATAGACTGAAAGTTTACAATAGGTCATTGTCAAAGCAATAGTTCATTGATGGTATCAATAAAACAGTGATGGTGATGGAGCAAGTTTCAGTTCCTGCCTCATCAACTCACTGAGGAAAAAGAAGAAAAAGAGAAAATAAGGACTCAGGTGAAAACCTCCATGAGGGGCCTGATTCCCACTAGTGGTCTGAAAACCTCTTGGGGTGGCCCAATGGTGTCAAAAAAAGAAAATAAAAAATGAAATAAAAAGATCCTTGGGTGAAAACCTCTCTTGAGGCACCCAGGGCAAACAACTAGAATGAAAGCCTCTTATAGGTAGACTAGTTGTCTTCGATATATATATATATATATATATATATATATATATATATATATATATATATATATAAGAAAAAAGAAAAGAAAAGAAGGAAAAATAATGAAAAATTTATGTTTGCAGGTCAGTAGGAGGATGATCAGAGAACAAAGGAGCTTAAGAAAGGAACCTATTTCACTCACATTTTTTATTTTTCCACCCATCATTATTCTTCACTCCACCATATATTTCATTTTTTTCACTCCTTTACTTCAGTTTACAAGGGGACTGTCTATTCTATAGGATCCCCTGTAAACCTACAGGATCCCTAGAAAACCTATAAGATGATCCTATAGGAATTACATTGGCTCAGGAATCCTATAGGAAGTGACCCTAGGGTGAGAAAATGACCTGCCATGTTAAAAAGATAATATCCCTACATCACCACTTCATTACCATACCTCTCTCCACCTTGATTGCCCCTGCATTCATCATAGAAAGATCAGTTTAACAAAAAAAAAATCACAACCCTCAAGAGAAAGCATAAAAAAAATTGAAACAAGAGGGAAGAAGGGAACAACACCTGAGTGTATTCCTCATTATTCACACTCCTATACCTCCTCTCTATCCATGTCATCATTTTCAAAATCCCAGCAGAGTGTATGATTAAATGTTCTGAGGGAGAAGAAGCTATAGGAGAGCTTGTAGGAAATCCTATAGTAGCCTATCCCACATAATAAAATCATAAGTAGTAGCAAGCTTCCAACATGAATATCGAAGGGAGGAAGCAGCTACAGAGCAGTAGCAACACCATCATCTTCAACACCAGGTACCTGCACATCAAAGGACTCATCACAAAGCAATAAAAAAGGAAGGGAAAATAACATGCAACCAACACATAACAAGCACCTCATGTATTCAACAAACTACAACAAGGTATTAGCACCACAAGTAAGTATCTCATGTCACTCTCTCATTTGCATTATGTAGTTATAAAAATGTAAAGGCTGTGAGTGAGTTGGTTTAAAAGCAAAAGGTGGCCAGTTAAGTTGGCCACCTTCATTCAGTTGACGAAGATAAAACAGTTGGTCCTCCCACAGATGGCAACAATCAAGTCAAAAATGAGAGGAGAAGGAAAAAAGTAGTTAAGTCTACAGAGGCATGAATGGGGAGTTGATTACGAGGAGAGGGGAATGATAAGGTGTTAGTGGGGACCAACAGTCCAAAAATAGAAAATGTACCTCCGCAGCTAGCACACCAACTCACTTAACTTGACGATAAGAGGAAATATTCGTTGATCCCCATGAACTCATGCATTCATCTCCTTGAGGCTTACTCTAGAAAAGTTGCTCTCATACCTAGGAAACCTACAGAAGAGGAAATTCCACCTTTCTCCTGCACAGGACTTCCTATAGCATTACACAGGAAATCCTACAGGATTGCACAAGAATCCTACAGGATATAGAGACCATCTACAGGATTGGCCAAGAGCAGTTTTAGAAGGGGATACATAGGGGTTGGCTACAAAAAACACCATGAGGAGGTAGGCTCTGTATTTACTTCCCTTTTGCTAAGTGAATTTCTCATAAAAATATCCTAATTTAAGTGAATTTAGCAGTGGTGTAGGAAATTGACTCCACAATTATTTTAGTCCCATTTACTTCTGCATTAAAATCTATGTCAACCATCTCTGCTCCTCATAATTCACTAGCCCAAATCATAGGGGCTTTTAGTGGAAGGGAGCCCCTAAACACTATGAGAATCTACCAACACCCTCCTATGTTAGAAATCTTCACGAGGCATAATTGGATGGGATACTTTGAGAAATTAAGGAGGTATGATGACAGAGTGGCCCAAGAGTTTTCTCTCTCCCTCATTCCACTTACTAGAGCCCAAGCCATTGTTGTGGTGAGAGGTCTCTCCAAACAGTGCACCCCTCAACTCATAAGCAAGATTACCACACTTCCCCTTGGTGTTCCTTGGAGAAACGAAGACAAGGGAAATAGCCAAATTTCCAAGAATAAGTTACTTTTAGAGGGAGAAGAGCCCAATGAGGAAAAAAATGGAGTAAGGAGAACAAGCCTACCATACCCATGGAATGAGGTAAGCTACACCTTATTAAATACATATCATGTGAAGGTAGGTATAGTGTGGTTTATGGGTATCACTTTAGGCTTCTTGGAAGAGTTGAGGTTTAGAGCAGAAACACCTCCTACAATAGGCCCAGCATATCATTCTTCCTCCTCCAATCACTAATAGATACAAGCATAAAGATGCAGGAGGGAAACCACCAACAGTTAGCCCACCATGGGTTAATTAGAATCATCATAGAAGATGCCCTCCATAACCTCAAAATTCCTATGCAATGGGTAATTTTCAGATACATAAAGGTAGAGGAGGATATCAAAGCCCTCACATATGACATTAGTCCTAATGTCAGTGAAAAAGATGAGGAAGAAACTGAAACAGATGGAGAAGAAGCAGAGGGGGATGAAGATGAGATAGATGCGGAGGAAGAAGAGGAGAAAGAGAAGGAAGGTGATGAGGAAACAAAGGAAGAAGAGGATAAAGAGAAGGAAGGTGATAACTAAATAGAGGAAGATGTCAAGGAGGATACTGATAAATGAGATGGGGATCTAGAAGAAGAAGAAGAGGAAGAAGGGAAAAACATAGAGGAAAATGACAATGGAAAAGAGGAGGTCATCATGAAAAATCAGTTAGAGGCAGAAAATACATGGTTGAAAGGACAAAAACAAGAAAGAGAGATTCAATTGGCATCCATGGCCAATTTGGAAGCAATCCAGTGCAAGATGCTAGCTATGTCATATGCACTATACCTTAAGGAACAATGGTTTTAGTTCCAAATCAAGACCCTAACACAAAGAGGCACTATGACATTCCAAGATTATAGATAGCTCATTAATCTTTGTGATCAAAGAACATTAGAAGAAAGGGCCAAGATGTCTGAGTGTTATTTTCATAACATGGCCTTGACAGACATGAATATATGGGACCTTAATGCAAAGCTATGGGATTTACAATTGATGGATTTGGCATCATGGATGAACCATGAGGAAGCAAGGGCTACATAAACGAATAAGGTATTGGCAAGAGAACGAACAGAGCCTATTATGATTAGCGCTGAGTAGTCCAATCCAATGGCACTCATCAGTACACATAATTTAATTGCAAATGTTCCTCAACTTGCACCCAGGTATCTTATGGCCCAAAAGCAAGCAATTACACATTTTGAGGACATGTTCAGATTATTAGGGCATGACAACATGCAAGCTTGCATAAGGAGATGGAATGCATTGTCATATAGTTTGAAGATGAGAGAGTACCACTCTCCTCAAAGGATGAGAGAAGCATTGAACATGACACCCATGTACAAGCAATCCATCCAAAGGATCAAAGTCAATTGGATTGGCCTGAAACTTAGTCCCCCACTGCTCTTAGGGGTGTTAGAAGGAAGGAAGGAATAGGAGGAAAGAAGGAAGTGGGAGGAGGTAGAAAAGAATGGAGGATTCTATGCATAATAATAATAAACCACAACAAAGGCATGGATGTCAGGGAAGCCACTGGAGCTATGAAAGACATGAATATTGATTAGTTGCTCATAGGATGAGAAACACTTTCAGTACGGGGGTGATGATGAGCCTCATCATTAGGTAATTATATTGTCCTTAACATACCTCCTAGCTTAGTCAAATCAACTCTTCTCACAACTTATTACATGTTTTGATTATATTTTGTTTAATGAGATGAGTTAAAGTGAGATATTATACCTAGTGGACTAATATGCATTGAATGCAGGTTTGGAAGAGAAAATCAAGGAATTTTGGCAAGGCTATGGTTTGAAACTCGAATGGGACAATGGAAAGAGATTATAGGAGGTACATCCTCCTCATTTACTCCTCCCCCACTCGAATATTACTCCATTAATCACACCAGCTCGAATCGCAAGGAACCAAGTCTTGAAGATCAAAAGGAAGTCAAGCAACTGATAGACAAAGAGTTAGTTCATCTCAAGTTTGGGAGCCAAGCCTCCCTATATTTAAGGAATTTGTTAGAGACTTCAGTTACATAAGTAAAGAAACCTAGAGCCTCATTAGGATTCAAATTTTTGTTACAAAATCTCTAGTTGTTTTCAAGATCCACACTTGTGGAAGACATTGATGTAATTTTCTATCTTGATAATGAAAATGAGCTTCTTCTTGATCCAACATTGAGTTGACTCAAAGGGCTGAAGATCTTGTCTTAGGGAACAAACCTAGCAACAAAGGCTCCTCTTATTGTATATGTATGATTAGTTTAGCTTCATAGATTCATGGTTAAATAGTTTCTAGAAGTATTTCATTGCAAGTATTGTGGATTTGATTAGTTGTTTATTAGTTTGATTCTATTTGTTCTTTACTTCACTAGTAGGGTAGAAGAGATAAAAGGAGAACCACAAAGGTGTCAGTGGCTGCCTTGGCCTCACCTCTTCCTTTAGGGATCATGATTTGAGGAAAAGGCCCTTAAGTAGCTGCAAAAAGACAATTTTCCATTTCTTCAAAGATTTAGAGTTTACTATACTTAAACTACCATTTGATCATTTTTGCAAGTGTAGGATTTAGTTTCCATCTCTTCCATCTTCAGTCTTTCAGTAGATCTCATCCATGATTCCATTTTGTTCAGCAACTTTCTTCATGTATGAAGTAGACAAATCGTTGATTGGATTCTTCTTTTCTAGCTTGTTAGAATTATTCTTGTTTACATGACTTAGTGGAAATTATAAATGTTTGATGCAGAAAAGGTGCTTCATAAATCTAAAGGGATCTCATATCAGGCAACGACCTCTCAACTTCATCCATTCATAATCATCCCTTGCCTTCACCATGATCTTCACCAATCTCATCATTTTACATAGAAATTCCTCCAAGCGTGTTGAGTGAATCCAACCATATCCTAACCTCGGTGTTTTGTTATGAGTGATCCTAGGAATTTTATCACTCCATTCCACCCATCCATCACCTTCCCTAAGCCCTCCATCACCTCCAGCGACCATCATTTTTCTCTCGGTTGTATCTTGTAGAAATACAGGGAATCCTATAGGGTTTTAGTACATCATGTAGGTTTTCATGTAGTGGCCTGTTTTGAGGTTGAATTGAGGGAAAACCTGTAGGAATCCACACCAAGTCACCCATGGGTCTCCCAAACCGTCCAATCATCCCCTAAACTTTCCAACCATCCACCATCATCGCTAAACCACCTGCCACATCACCGAAAGAGATTAGGGCTTACACTTGACCTTCTAGAAAAAGAATAAAAAGAACAAAACACATTTATTTCAGTCCTTTACATACATAGTAGTGATGTTTGGATGTATTCAATTTCCATGCTTTAGATAGTATCATTTCATACATGTTGGTTTTTAATTTTTGTAAAGCATATTTTCTCAGCAGTTAGTTAGAGAAGGGTGTGCTTTTAGCATAGCATTTCAGTCATTTTCCTTATTTGCAGTAGATAAGGTTTCCCCTAGAGTAGCTCTCTCTTTCTTTCATGAGTAATCAAGCTTCTTCTAAATCCATAGAAGTCTAGCTTGAAAACCCTAGTGGTATCTCACCATCTGAATAGTGAGAAAAGGTAGAACCATCACTTTTACTTCTGTATACAGCACTGTCACCTCCAAGTTTGTATGAACCCCAGGTTTATAAAGTAAAGTTGGTAGATCTAGGAGTTTCAACATTATTGATACTGATGCTCGTCAATAATCACAACCATTTTTTCACTACTAGTAGGTCTAGACAATACCCCAACAAAGTTGCTTGCTTCACCTCCCTATAAAGGAAGCCTTTCTCTTCTTTCACCCTTTATTTATTTATTTAATAGGACTATGATTTGATAGTTATTATTTTTAGTGGGAAGAAGAGGGATCCCAACTTACTAAGAGTAGAGGAGGTTTCCCCTTTAGAGAAGTATTTTTACAACCTTAGATATTTGTTTTCTCGCTTTATATTTTCCCCTTATCCTTCTCTACTAGATTGGATAAGCATGTAACACACCAAGTAGAGGAGTTTGGATACTAGAATATATGTGGATCTAATATGTTCCATAAAGGTTCTCATTTTGGATGTATGCTATTTTCCATCCAGACCTATCTCAACCTATGGGATCTTTCCAAACATGGAAGAAGAATAAATAGATAGCCAAGTGTTATGGTTATCAAATTTTCTCTTTTATTCCACCACAAAGTCTTTTTTCAGCCATGCACTTTTCACACAAGTTCTTATTATGTAAAATGACCAAAATAGAAAACAATATAAGACTCAACTAGACACAACACACATATACTAACATGGATGAAAATAAATAAAACAAAAGAAAAGAAAGTACAAGAAACAAAACTTAGAGATTCTATTGGAAATAACAGTTCAAATCTGTGCCATTTATAGGAAGAGGATAAATCCTCCCATCTAATGATTTTAGGTTGCAATTATTATGGTCAAATGTTTGCTCAATGGTAAAAGGACAAATCCATAGAGGTTGGAACTTTGTGTTTTTTTCTTTCTCTTCGTGGGATTTGTCCCACTTCAATACTAGGTCACCCACATCTAGAAACTCTTAGTTCCTGAGAATTTCATGTCGAACCAGTGTTTAATACAGTTTTGATGGACAATGAATCTTTCTTTGGATTTGAGCCTTTCTTCCTCTAGTTTAAGAAAAGTGGTTATCCTTCTTTGAGCTAGAAGGAAAAATCTACCTTGGGACTCTTGAGAGATTTGAAAGACAAGGAGATACATGTTTAGAGAAAAGATAACTTCTTTTCCATAAACGAGGAAGTAGGTGAGGTTTTGAGGGAAGGCTTAGGAGTTACACAATTATCCCACAATCCATTTGTAAGAGAATTATGTTAGTTCCTTCACTGAGAGAAAATGTTTTTCTTGATTATGCGGATGAGATTTTTATTTGTTGACTCAACTAAACCATTTCCCTTTGGTTAATAGTTACATGCATGCTTTAATACAATACCATTTTCTGATGCGATTTTATAAATTTTCAACAAAGATAAATAAGTTGTATTATCAAAGACAATACTTGTAGCAATGCTAAACCTGGTTCTAATGTTTTGCATTAATAAGTGGATTAATTCTCGATCATTACTTGTCTTAAAGGAACTACTTCTGTCCACTGAGTAAAATAAGTTGTCGCTGGTAGAATATGTCTTTTTTTTTCGACAAATGTGGAAACAATTCTCCGATAACATCTAGTCCCCACTGTTGGAAAAGTTCCTCAACCACTACTGGTATCAGTAGGGCAACTAACTTTCGATATTGACTGGAAGATCTCTGAAAATTTGGGCACATGCGAACATAAGCATGAGCATATTTGAATAATGTGGGACAATAATAACCATCCTACATTACTGTCTGTATAGTCCATCACCTGCATAGTGGCCACCTGTCGGTCCATTGTGAAGATCTCTTAGTACCTTCTTTGTGTCCTAACACTCAAGGAATCTTAGCAAGACATTGTTGTGGTGCTTTATCAAAATAACTCCATGAATAAGTTCATGATATAGAGATTTACGGTAGATTTCCCTATTTTCTTTATTCAATAAATGTGTGGGAAAGGTGTCGTGCTCTAAGAAATTTCATATGTCCAAATACCATGGCACTGTAGATTTGGTCTGGGGAAATTGTTCAACATTTTAAATTACTATTTCCTACTCCCAACCTGAAAGATATTGCTCTGGATCATCTCTTGCTTCAACTACCAGTTGAAGAAGGATATGACCCTTAATGGTATGAGCTAGTTTAAACTCCATATCATATTCTTATAGGCAAGCCATACAATTTTCCCTCTTCTCACCCAGTTCCTTTTGCACAAAAAGTGTTCGGACTACTGGGTGAGGCACAAAATTGATCGTGTGAGTTTTAAGGAGATAGGGCCTAAAATATTTCATTGCCTTATATATGCCATAAGAGTATTTATTGATTGCAAGATAATTCAACTCTAACCCCCGTAAACCAACACTCATGAAAGAAATAGGTTGTTTATTTCCTTCCACATCCTTCTAAGTTAGTATGACTCTAATAGATGAATTCGAAGCAAAAGTATATAACATGTTTTTTTTCCATAGTCAGGGCTAAATAATGAAAGTGCATTAGAAATAGCTTGTTTAATTTAAGTGAAATCATCCTTTTCCATTTTGTACCATTTGTCAGTTGAATCTTTCTTAATCATCTCTTGCAGAGTTTAACTATGTGAGCATAGTTAGTGATGCAATTTTTTAGGAAATTAATCGTCCCTAAGAAAGATTGTATAGCCTTTTTATTCATCAGGAACAAGATCTCTATTATATATTTGAGCCTTTCTATGTCAACTTTGATTCCACTTTTTGCAATGATGTGTCCTAAGAGAGTGCCTTCTGACACACCAAAAATTCTCTTCTTGGGATTGAGTGAAATCCCATATTTAGGACATCACTCAAATATTTTCCTCAGTTGATGTACATGATATGATCTTCATTTGAAGATCATAATGACATCATCCAAATAAAAAACTATAGTTTGACCAATAAGGCCATGGAAAGCGGTGCCCATTTCTCCTTGAAAGGCAGCACCAACATTGATAAGCCTGAATGGAATTTGTTTAAAACAAAATCTTCGCCATGTGGTCCTAAAGGTAGTCTTCAGATGATCTGATTCTACTACTAGCACTTGATTATAGCCATAAAAAACATCTAGAAACAAGAACATGTCAAACCTAGATCATGTTTTGGGGATTTGTTCCATGAATGGCACCAGGTAATTACCTTTATGTGATGCTCAGTTAAGGTTGCAGAAGTCTACACATAGCTTTATCTCACCAGACTTCTTTCTAACTGGGACCTAATTTAAAACACAAGTGAAATATCTAACCTTGAAAATGATTTGAATATCCAAAAAAATTCTCAATTCCTTTTGAATCAGGGGCTCCAACATTGGATGAACTTTCCTTAGTTTCTGCTGAAAAGGATTTACCCCTTATTTTATGAAAATGAGATGCTGGATGATATGGGTATCATATGTCTTCAAATTGTCATATGTCCATGCAAATACATCACAATACTTATTTAATAGGTGAATGAGTTCTTTTTATTCTCGTGGAGAACAAAAAGTACCAAGGTTTACTTATTTTAGATCTTCTTGAGTTCCCAAGTTGACTTGTTCAGAATATGGCTTCGGGCACCGATTCTTACTATTAATTGGTCCTTTGAATCAATTTTGAAAGTCGTATAATTCTTCAAGGAACACTACACCTTTAGGCATATTATTTCCTTTCACCACATTAGATGCCTCTTGTAAATCCTTGTCGTTCTCATCCTCTTATATGGCAACATCCTTGAACACGTTTGCATTAGCCATAAAAGGAAGTATCTATTGTTCATCATTGAAAACACAAAATATAGTGACATTATCAAGAACTACAGGTTTATATATAATCTCTATAGAAAAATTATTTCCCAATGGTGACATTCTAGAAACTATATTGGCTAATGCGTCTACTGTAGAATTTCTAAGTCTAGGAGCGAAGATGATATTAAAATATTTAATATGATTAATCAATCACCATACCTCCTACTCGTAGTTTTTAAGATTTGGTTAAACAAAGTGGATAGTATCTTGTACCTAATGAATGACCACTTATGACTCACCAATTACCTTAAGGAGCTCTACCTTCAGTTTGATGGCTTTCTATAGTCCAATTATGAGTGCATCATATTCGAAAATAATATTTTTACACTCGAACTCCAAATGGAATGGTAGGATGTACTTTTTGTTATGTGGATCTATAAGTACAAAACCATCTCTAGAGCCATCCTGCATTCTAGAACCATTGAAGTACATAGTTTGCGTATTGTTAGGTACTAAACCAGTTCCTATATTAATATTAATATTATGTACATCTATATTACATGATACATTAACACTATTTGGAGTACAAGCAAGGAGCTCCTCCTGTGTATCAAATGGAATGGGTGATGGACATGCTTGATAACACCTATGAGTCAGTTTCCAAAAATAAATTTCCAAGGACCAAATCATAACATGCAATAGGTTCATTATGACCCTAAAGTGGTGTCACCATGTATTTCATGTATGGTTCACTCTTGACTTGAATCTGGTTTTCTCTACCCTTATATGGAAGCCATAAATGTGACCAATCTATAGCAAAGTACCCTTGTAATTTACTAGACCAGACTCGACTCAACAGTATGCCATAGGGTTTAGGGATCTCCACAATTACAATGTTTATGCATTGCTGCACTTGGTGATCAGATGATAATCAGATAATGACAATATTGATTTCACCAATTGCTTGGACAAGAGATCTCTCCAGCTAAACGATTTGTGCATTGGTTTGATACGATTTAATATAAATTTAATTATCAATAGACAATGGCATTACAAATCACAAATGCACCCAAATCGACCAAACAATTATGGACATTGTAATTGAAATTTTTAAATTTAATAAAAATGGGGGAAATGATTATTAGCAGCTAACATTACAATGCTAACCATAAATTCAATAGAACCATAAGACCTACCAAACACCTTTTGAGAAGTGGAAGCTTTGTCACCTAACAAAGGTTGTCAAAAGGCACGACAAGTAGTTCCCATTATCCTACTATCTTCATGAGCTCAAAGATGGAGATGTTGGTACAAGATATTTTGAAATATTCAGCTATGTTGTAATCAATCTTTTGTGGGTGGGAACACCCTAGGGTCTTGGGTTTAAAACCCCAACATGCAGATGGAAAACAAAATCAAGAAATGCACAGACAAACAATTTAAATGTTTATATTACTGAACTGGGAAAAAGTGACCTTACCCGGAGGTCGTACATTTCGGTAAATCCCATAGTGTTCAAAACCTTTGCTTCTTCCAATGCCTTTGAAATTTGTTAATTATTCAAGAAAAGTATATACAATAGCAGTAACAGAAAGCATATTCATGATATATACATTAGATCATATAAGAAAATGGGTGATTACGCATTAATATAAGATTTATAAGAAAATCACAACATGGATCATTGCATAAACACAATAAATATCAGGAACAGAACAAAATTTCTTTACTGATGTAAGATAAATGAAAGGTGGAAAACTACAACCTGAGTCTTCCTCCAGCTCCAAGTAGAACCGTCCTTTGGATCTGTCCTGTCTTGGCCTCAGCAATCTTCCTCCATCAACATACACAAGGATATCACAAGAGGGATGAAGGATATCTCAAAAGAGGAAACAAGAGCTTCCTAAAGCTTGGGGAGTGCAGGAGGCATAGAGATTTCTTTAGACTTGATCAAGGATCAATCAACTATAATATCAATATCTCATCTCTTCTCCCTTCAAACCTTCCCATGGAGGTTTATGTATACTGCTCCAAATTAGTTTTTTCAGTTGGGAAACAGTTGGGCCACGGGCTATAGTAGGTGAGTAACATTTAAAACCCGTAAACTCTGCCCAAAATTAAGGAGATTTATTATTTTTAAGTGTTTTAACACATATACATGGGTGGGTTATATGCCTCCACCCTAAATTAAGGAGATGTATTATTTTTAAGTGTTTTAACACATATACGTGGGTGGGGTATATGCTTACCCACGTGTACACACTTTTAACACAAAGAAAAGTAGCATATAGGAAATAAAACATTGTTTTTTAGATTTCATACCAAGTTTGGAAAGGAAGGGTTGCCCTAGGTCATAACCAAAGTATTAAATCTACCAAGAGTAGTAAATGGTGCTATAACACAATCGTTTCACTTTTATCATGTAGTACTAAATTGTCTAGAGGAGTAGCTTTATTTGAAACTTCCGGAGGGATGGAATTTCTTTTGTTATCTGTCGAAGTGTCTTTAGAAGAGGTATCATTTCCTGACTTAGATCGAGTGCTCTGAGTAGGGATGGTGGGTGGTGAAATCCTTCTTAATAGTTGATCCTTCAATTTGTGTCTCTTCACATCCTATTCAGAAATAGGCCCTTAGCTCTCCAAAGTATATCAACCATTATGTTTCTGATGAGGGGTTTCACTTTGATGTGGTGCTTCAACACTCTTCTTGTCAGCATTGAGAATACAATCAAAAGCATTAACTGCATGTCCAATACATGTACTTTACTCAGCCGTTGCAGGTTCATTTTCTTCTTCAATTTACTAAGACTACTCATATGCTAGTAAGGTATCAACAATGTGTTGAGTAAACAATCATTTATATGGATAGAAACAATCCCTTTAGTCCTATGGGAGGATCTAGCAACTAACAATGACAAATATGTGCAAACTTTCCTAGTTTATATGAGAAAAAACAAAGGAGGATAGATGACCTACTTCACTTTGATGCTAACCTCTATTGGTGTCATCTTTAATTATTTTGTTTCCAACCTCAATCTCCTCTTCACCGTTATGGATGAATACCTACAAGGAAGATCACTTGGGGACAATAAACACATACATAAAAAAATTCATTCCAATATAAACCATGTAATAGATCAAGGAGTATTACACTAAGTGAGAAATGACTGACACATTTATGGAAGGCAAACACATAATGTATTATTAATAGATGGTAAAGGGACAATTACAACCACTTAAGCCTTGATGTTGGAAGTCTATTTTAGGTGAGTTTCCAGGTCTTAGCCTTAAGTAACCTTCGAGCACTTCTTTCTCCTTAGCAAAATTGACAACATTTTGGCATAGTTCAACACTAGGAAGGCAACCAATCAATAGCCAACCAGTTGTGGATATTAGGGATATTATTTATAGGGAAGGAGAGGGAGTTGAGGATTTTTAAAAGGAAAGAGATAGTTCCACATCTCAAAGGAATATCCAGGAAAGTAGGATAAAGGACCAAGAATCCTAGATCTCGTTCCAATCCTCATTTACCTATAACCAGCTCGTCATTCTTGAGACATCTAGTACAAGAAGCTTCTCCTCCACTTTAGGAAAAAATGCTTGAAGAGGTCTAGCATGGCTTTCCACAATAAAATCTTCATCAGAATCAAGGAAAATATATTGCAACAAGGTACAAACATAGGTCACTAGTGATGAAAAATGTGTTGATCCTAAAAACAAGTGTTTTTGACAAGTTTCTTCATAATTCTTTCGAGGAAAGTTTTTAGGGATGCTTCTGAAAATGTTTCATTGTGAATACAATGATAACTTTCATAATTTTGACACTTCAGGATATGAGAAGGGGAGTGTGACAAAATACTATATAAGATATTCCCCCTAAATCATGAAGGCTGAATGAGAAGTGATGGTTGAAATACGTTACAAGTCAAGGCAAGCACCAAGAGAAGCACCATTTGGAGACTTGCAAATCAAACAAGATACAAGATATTTGACATCTCTCATGCAAGTATGCCTAATAATACATTTGTGTGTAGGCATCTAACAATACAAGAATCCACAACATGGACACAACCATTTGAATAGAAAGGATCATGTGTATCAATGAATGACATGGACACAACCATCTAAATAGAAGGGATAATGTGTATAATCATGAATATCTAATAATTTCACGTAGACTAGATTTATTAGACAAAAACTAGGGTCTTCATCTCTATCTCGATCCAAAAAAAGTATGAATCCCACCATGTGAATAGATGTGTCAGAGTAGAACATGCTAGCAACCACCTGATTACCAGTCAATGATGTGAACCATTAACAGGAATGAGAGAAACCACCAATAGTGACAATAAACAAGTGTGAACAAGGAAGCTGAAGTTGAACACTCGCACAATCGTTTGATCAAAGGCTAGTGACGTGAACCTATTGTCAAATATGAAGAACCTGCCATTGAGGCATGCAAGCTCCAATGTACTGAAAGGGAGATTCTAGATCACCATCCTAGATAATGATTTGGAGTCGACATGAAGTGATCCATCGAAGGAGGGCCATAATGTTTCCCACATCCTCGACTTGAAACATAGGATTTTGCAGAGTTGGAAAGAGTGCTTCAGGTTTGTTGCAGAAAAGTCAAACAAGGAATAAGTGGTTTGAATTTCAGATGGGACTTCTCTTGAAGATATGGGCATCACGACTCTAGAATGTGGTAGAGTTTGAATCAACATAGGATGAAAGGTCATAGCGACAATATGATATAATCGGATGAGCATAAAGTGGATTCCCAAAAGACAGTAAGGAAAGTGACGAAGTGAGGATAAACCAAACCCAACATGAGTGACATGCTTCCTTTTATACACAATATAGGATATATGTTTCCTTCCATTTTCTCCACTATTTCTAGTGAGAACTCATTATTTTTAATCTCAAGCTTGAAGAGGATATCATATGCTTGTCTTATAAGTTCATCCTTTGGATGATCCATCCTAGTATTTTTAATCAGCCCTAGGAAGGAGGAACTTGGTCTTGTCATGGTGACAAGTCCTTCATTTTTTTGGTTTCATAAACCCAACGGAGCGGTAACTTGACATCTTTTTCATGTTTGGACAGTTTGGAAAAGAGGAAAAAATAAAACTCTAGAGGTCCCTTTTCGTAGATATTCTCTCAAATTTGACAAGGTAGACAACAATATTTAAGAGAATGATCTAGGTGGATGTTGGTGGCCACCCACCTATCCCACTTGAACCCCCACAACTATCTCTTTTAGTTTTTCAGTTCCTTAATTGTAGCATAGTTTACTATTATTAGCAACTTTTCGGGTCATGAAACTCTAGAGCCGTTTTGAGGCTCTAAACGATGTTTTTTGGGAAATCTGGGAGAAACATGGGTCCATGGACCGATGTTTCTCTTCCCAAAGTTGTATTTCTCGGACAGATCTTTCTAACGAGATATTGTGCATGTCAAATGGAGATCATATGCCAAAGTTACGACCCCGGGAAATTGATGTACCAATTTACCCAAACGGGGCCCACAGTTTGGAATTTCGTCTCCTAGGGTTAGGTTTTTGGATGTTTAGGGTTTTCCATTGTTTCTCAACAATAAATAGGCCTTTGAGCCTCATCGTAACATAGTTCAGAGGCATGTAGCCGCCACATCTCTTCTCAGAGATAAGCTACCATCTCCCTAGCTAGTTTATTTCCATTTCTGTTTGTAAGCATATTTCAGTATTTTACATTAATGAAATGAAGTATTATTTCCACTGCATATCTATATTTATGGTTATATCTGTAATTTTTTGCATTACTGTTTAAATCTAGATTAGTGGTATCAGAGCGGTCTGCTTTTTCTCTATTTTTCTTTGCATGTCCCCAACAAGGTCGAGATATAAGGAGTTAGGGCTTGAACTGGTTGAAGCTTTGCAATACCATCCTTGTAAATCTCATCGGCCTCCCATGGTGGATGAAAAGTGTTGGAATTTGACAACTAATTGTAAATATGAGTAAAATAGTATTTACTGGCAAGTTGGTTTTATAACGAAAATTGTTATGTAACAGAAGAGCCTCCTATAAAATGATGAATGCTTGAATTGTTGTAATAAGGAGAAATTATTGGTTTAATATAAAATCCAATCCCTTGCCCCGTGGATGTTTCCTTGACACCCTATCAAGGTTTTACCACAAAAGGTTTTGTGTTTTTTAACCTCTGCCTAACATTTAGTTTTCATTCAGTTTTATTTATATGGTACTTGGTTCTTAGTTAATTAATTATTTAGGCCAACAATTGGTATCAGAGCAGTTGGGTTGTTGAAGTCGTTGAGCAGTTGGGTTGTTAAAGTCATTGAGGAAGTTCGATTGAAGGAGACAAGGTTCATTTGAATGAGCCCGTATGAAGTTGTCATTTTTGTTCAAAGCCACCAGTCGAAGTCAAGGAGATCGCTTGATAAAATGTTGCGGCTTCCAAATATTGCCTGTACAACCATATTAAAAAGGAAGAGTTCGTTGCCACTGGAGGGAAGAGGTTTACTGGTGGTGTTTTTGTCAAGAACCTGCTACGAAACCCAGTTGACATATTATTCATTGTGAGGTTTGTCTGCCGGTCTATCAGAGCCAAAAAGGAAGAATGGGGCATTTGCCTAGTGGAAGTTTTTTTTTTAATAAAAAAATGTGAACTCTGCCAGAGAGAGCTAGTTTTGGGAACCACAAAGGCATGACACGAAGTTTGATACCATAGAGAGGCAGTTGTTTTTTTTGAGAGCCGCGATTTTTTTTTGCAGCGTATGCCACCGACGTTTGAGCTCCAACAGCGTATCCCGAGGCCAAGCTGAAAAATAAAGAATCCTTAAAACGAAATCCAGGTATTTCTAATTTTATTTTTACCTACAAAATCGTATCTGGAGGCCGAGCTAAAAAAATAAGCCTTGAAATGGAAGCGAGGTATTTATAATTTTATTTTTTAAGAGAAGATTTTTTTTTTTTGGGCTGGATGATGATACCTTAAGCTGAAATTTTATTTGGAGGATTTCTTTGAAGTGTTTTGAAGTTTTTTGGAAATAGGGTTTAGAGTTTCTGGGCAATTTCAAGAATGTGTTGTAAAGAAATTCTAGAGAATTTTGGAAATTTTCTTAAGAGTTAAAAAAAAGGGCAACATAATTAGATTTTGTGTTGAAAATCAAATCAAAACAAAAAAAATTATTTGTGTAGAAAATTAAAATTAGAAAGAAATTTTGAAAACCTTAGCTGGAAGAAGGAAAATAAGAATATTTTAGTTGAAATATTTAAACCCTCAAAGGAAAGAAATGGCCAAGATGACGAATACAAAGTTCGAGGTGGAGGAATTCACCGGTAAGAACAACTTTGCTATATGTAAATTGAAAGTTAGGGATTTGCTAGTGCAACAAGGGTTGCAGAAAGCATTATGCAGTGCAAATAAGAAACTTGCTAGCATGACAGATGCGGACTGGGAGGACCTGGATGCCCAAGCTCTCAGTACCATCAGGTTATGCCTGTAAGATGAAGTTCTCTTCAACATTGTTGAAGAGAGTAGAGTTGTGGGTTTATGGGAAAAGCTAGAAAATCTATATATGACAAAGTCATTAACCAATAGAATTTATTTGAAAATACAATTGTACAGTCTTCGAATGAAGGAGGGTACAAAAGTTACAGAACTTTTAAATGTTTTTAATACACTTATATGTAAACTATCAGATATGGAAGTTAAAATTTAGGAAGAAGACATAGGTATAACCTTGTTGTGTTCTCTGCTCGAGTCGTGGGACCACTTCGTAACTTCAATCAGTTTGAGCACCGCTGATTCTTTGAAATTTGAATAAGTTGTGGGAGCTATTTTGTCTGAAGAAGTACGAAGGAAATCGAGTGCTGAAACAACTACACCATAAGACATGATGGCTAGAGGAAGGTCAAAGGAAAGACGAGAAAAAACAAGGGGGTCTTCCAAATCTAAATCAAAGGGAAAGAAGTGTAAGGAAAAATGATGGCACTACAACAAAATTGGACACCTTAAGAAAGATTTTTGGAAATGAAAAGAGTCTGATAACCTAAAGAAGGAAGCATATCAAGTTTATTTAGGAATGATAGACGAAGTTTTATCTGCTAAAGAATTATGTAAGATAGATTAAACTTTACCTGTATGCAATGTCTCTCAGGATTTGGAAATTTGGTTATTAGACTCTGGTGCTTCTCATCACATGTGTCCACACAAAAATTGGTTTACTTCATATGAAGATGTAAATGGTAGTTCTGTGTTTATGGGTAATAATGTATCATGTTAGAGTGTTGGGATGGGAAATATCATATTAAAATGTATGATAACATAGTTAGAACATTAAGTAGTGTTAGACATGTACCTGAATTGAAGAAAAAATTGATTTCTTTGGGAGTGTTGGATTCATATGGTTATAAGTTTACAGGTCAGAATGGAGTGCTTAAAGTCTCTAAAGGCACTCTAGTTGTTATGAAAGGAGAAAAGGTCAGAAATATTTACAGACTCAAAGGGAGTACTCAGGTCAGTGAAGTAGAGATTGTATCAAAGAAATAAGAAGAAGGTACTTGCCTTTGGCATCAACAATTGGGTCACATGAGCGAGAAAGGCCTTTAGGTACTGATGAAACGTAAATCACTTCCTGATTTGAAATATTTGAAGCTGGATTTCTGTAAACATTGTGTGTATGGAAAATAGTGTAAACAAAGATTTAAAACTGGAAGTCATAATAGCAAATAAATTTTAAATATATTCATTATAATTTGTCGAGACCATCTCTTGTTGTATCATATGGAGGTGATCTATATTTTTAACATTTATTGATGATTTCTCTTGTAAATTTTGGGTCTTTATGCTAAAAAGGAAAGTTGTTGTATTCAACGTATTTAAACAATTTAAAGAAATGGTAGAAAAAAGAACAAGAAAATCAATTAAATGTTTAAGAACTGACAATGGTGGTTAATTTACTTCAATATAATTTGAACAATACTGTAAGGATGAAGGAATTGTTAGACACAAAACTATTGTTTATACTCTTCAACAAAATGGTGTTGCTCAACGTATGAATCAGACTCTTATGGAAAGAGCCAAAAGCATGATCAACAATGCTAACCTGCAAGAGGAGTTGTGGGCAAAAGCAATATCCACTACTTGTTAGTTTGTTAACAAATCACGTTCAGTAGCAATTAAATGTAAAATTCCTAAAGAAGTTTGGTCAGGCCAGTCTTTTGATTATTCACATTTAAGGATGTTTGATTGTGATGCTTATGCTCTTATTCCTAAAAATCAACGTTCAAAATTAGACCGAAAATCAAAATGTGATGTCTTTGTTTGGTATGGCTATTCGGTGAAAGGGTACAGGTTTTGGGATCCTACATCACAAAAGATAGTCATTAGCGGAGATGTAACATTTGATGAATCTTCACTTTTAAAATCAAATGTTGAAAGAATTGAACAGGAATAGGTATCGCCAAATCTGCAAATTTAGTTGGAGGCTAGAACTTTCTGTGAAAGTCAAAAGGAAGAAGAGATTTCAGGAGGAAAAGGTGTTGAAGATACAAAGGAAGCTGTTGAATTTTCTGAACCAGTTTAGCAACTAGTCACTCTGAGAAGGTCTATAAGGGAAAGAAGAACACCCAAAAGGTATGAATATTATGCATCATCTTTGGTTTTGATTACTTATGATGGGGAACCTTCTTGTTATCAAGAAGCAGTAGATGATATGGATAGTGAAAAATGGAAAACAATTATGGAAGAAGAAATGGATTCCTTAGATAAGAACAATACCTGGGATCTTGTAGAACTTCCTGAAGGGAGAAGTGTTGTTGGATGCAAATGGGTCTTCAAACGGAAATGGAAAGTTGATGGAAGTATCGAAAGGTATAAGGCGAGACTGGTAGCAAAAGGGTATTCTCAGGTTTAAGGTATTGACTTTCATGATATTTTTTCACTAGTTGTAAAACTTGTTTATATTCGTACTGTGTTGGCACTAACTGCATTACTTATCCTTGAGTTAGAAAAGTTAGATGTTAAAACAACTTTTCTACATGGTGATTTCGATGAAGAGTTATATGTGGAACAACCAGAAGGTTTTATACAAGGTCACAGTAGAAGATTAGTTTGCAAGCTCAGGAAATGATTGTATGGTTTGAGGAAGTCTCCCAAGCAATGATACAAGAAGTTTGACTCCTTCATGGTGAGCGAGAACTTTATTAAAAGTGAGTATGATCATTGTGTATACTTCAAGAGTTTCAGTGGCATATTCATTATCTTAGTTTTGTATGTTGACAATATGCTTATTCCAAGCAAAAGCATGGAAGAGATCAAGAGGTTAAAGGCTCAGCTCTCTAGGATGTTTGATATGAAGGATCTTGGAGCAACAAAACATATGTTGGGCATGGAGATACACAAAGACAAGAAAAATGATAAGCTTTGTTTATCACAGCAGAAGTATGTGGAGAGAGTACTTGAAAACTTCTATATGAACAATGTGAAACCTGTTAATGTTCCAAAAGCTTCCCATTTTAAGCTTTCTCTAGTTTTGAGTCCTAGAACTGATGAAGAAACGCAGTATATGTCTCATGTACCATATGAAAATGTTGTAGGCAACTTAATGTATGCGATGGTATCTACAAGACCTGACATTTCACATGCAGTTGGAGTTGTCAGCAATTTCATGGAAAATCCCGGTGAAGAACATTGGCAAGCAGTGAAATGGTTGCTTCGATATCTAAGAGGCACAAGCGACCATTACATCACCTTTAATGGTAGTGAAGGATCATTTTGCAGATATGTAGATGTGGATTATGCAGGTGATTTGGACAAAAGGAAATCTACTACAAGTTATGTTTTTACTTTTGCAGGTGGAACAATTAGTTGGATGTCAAAGCTTCAAGAAACAGTTGTGTTGTCCACTACCGAAGCAGAATATATAGCTGCTTCAGATGCCAGTAAAGAAGCAATTTGGTTAAAGGGTCTACTTGATGAGATTGGAAGAACATGGGAGAAAGTGAATGTACTTTGTGACATTCACAGTGTTATTTACTTGGATACAAACCCAACTTATCACAGTAAGACCAAGCACATTGATGTGAGGTATCTTTTTCTGAGACATGTGATCGACGGCGGAAGGGTAGCTCTCAAGAAGGCCCATACATGGGAGAATTGTGTAGACATATTCATGAAGCCAGTTACAGTAGAAAAGCTGTGATGGTTTTTAGCTTCTCTTTGCTTGCAAAAGAGATCATGAATGGGCATGGACAAGGGATTAGGAAAATTTGTTTTCAAGGTGGAGTTTGTTGGAATTTGATAACTAATTGTAAATATGAGTAAAATAGTGTTTACGACCAAGTTGGTTTTATAATGAAAACTGTTATGTAATGGAAGATCCTCCTATAAAATGATGAATGCCCAAACTGTTGTAATAAGGAGAATCATTATTGTTTTAATAGAAAATTGAATCCCTTGCCCTCTGGATGTTTCCTTGACACCCTGTCAAGGCTTTACCACGCAAGATTTTGTGTTTTTTAACCTGTGCCTAACATTCAGTTTTTCATTTAGTTTTATTTATATGGTTATTGGTTCTTAGTTAATTAACTATTTAGGCCAAAAAAAAGAATGACGAGGGGGTAGGAGATCCTATTAAAATCTTGCTCGAATAAGCCCTCGAGTGACAAAAGAACGTGATGATGGAAAACTTTTCCCAGATCCTTCAGCGGCTACCTAGAGGTGACACATCAACTTCTAACAGCTACTCTGGAAACACCACACCCTTTAAGGTACAAGTTAAGTTTGAAATCCCCATATTCGAGGGTCATATAGATGCAAATGTCATAGATAAATGGTTAAATCTACTAGAAGGGTATTTTTCTATTCATGATTTTTCCATTCAGGAAAATATTATTTTCGCTCTTCTCAAAGTAGCCCCCCACGTCAAGGACTGGTGGGAAACCTACTGCGAGTAGAAGGATGAAAGTACGGGCTCACTATTTTCAGTCGCACCCACTTCGAATTCATTTTGGGATGCCATCAAGGAGAAGTACTACCCTGTCAAAAGCTATGAGGACAAATACATAAAGTGGACCATGCTGCGGTAGGGAAGGGACCAAGATGTGCCAGAGTTCACAAACATTTTTCATACCCTTTGCGCAATGTTGGGTATCAAGGATTCTGAGATGCATTTGGTACTCAAATACCATGGCTGCCTACACAAATACATCCAGGATGATATGGAGTTCCTTAACATATGCTCACTTAGCACGACATACCAATACACTATCAATATCGAGTAGAATTTTGAACAGAAGAAGGGAGACTTTAGATCTTTGAATCTGAAGACCAAAGGACAAAGCCAAGGCAAGGTGATCCAAGAAAACCCGTCAAATCTGCAAGAAAAGAACAACACCACGAAGTCGAAGAAGGACACAGGAAAGTGGTGTGAGTTCCATAAGAGCCCCACTCACAATGCAAGTGAGTGTCGGACCAAGCCGTCACTAGTGGCCGAGTTGAAGGCTTCCAAATCAAATGCATGTTTCGACCCTGAGTTAGAACCTGACAAGGGGAATGACAAAGGGAGGTAGATCATTGACGTAGAGTTCATCGCCACTATTGCCACTGCCAAGATCCAGAAGAATGAGGCCGAAGATCCAGAGGAGGGGGAGCATATTTTCCACTCACAGATGTGGGTGAAGGGTTCGCCATTGCAATTCATTGTTGATAGTGGGAGCCAAAAGAACCTTATTTCAGTAGAGGTTGTGAAGCAGCTAGCACTACCAACCATACAACACCCGCAACCATATAGCATCGGATGGCTTCACCAAGGACAAGATCTTTGAGTTCGCTAGTAGTGTCACCTTCCCTATAGCATTAAGCCCTTCACACATGAGGAATTGTGTGATGTTGCACCTCTAGATGTTTGTGATGTATTATTAGGCCAACCATACTTGTGGAGGGGACATGCTGTGTATGATTCAAGGGCTCGCGGTGTTTTTATTTCTTTGAGTAATTCATTATATAGGATACTAGAGGTAGCCCCACCTACCGCCACCTCTTTGATCACTACTAAGAAATGCAGGAAGCTCATCTCCCAGACCATGAAATTCATTTTTTTCCTGGTTCACTCCCAAAGTAAAGGGAATATCATTGGCACATCCATGACCTCTGTGAAGGGTTCCTCCATGCAGCAGCAACAACAGAGGGATACAATCATCTTCTCCTCACCCACAGGGGTACCATTGCACTGTCAGGTCAAGCCTTCGTCTGATTTAACTTCCGGAGCACCTCTACCCAACAAGTTGATCTATCATAACTCCATTCTGGAAAATGCCAAGTACAAGCAGTGACATGATCAACATCAAGTACCACACAAGTTTCAGGTGGGTGACAAAATTTGGTTACATTTGTAGAAAGAACGCCTTACAAGAGCCCATCAGAAGCTCAAACCACTCCGACATGGTCCTTACAACATTACCAAGGTTGTGGGAAACAATGCTTTGGAGCACAACATTCCTCCATTCCTTCACTTGCATCGAGTGTTCAATGTGGAACGCCCTCAACCATGCTTCCCACCATTACTAGACACATCCGAGATTGCAGAACAACTCACCACAGGCCATGTTCCATAGATGGAGGAACTCAACGCAATGGGGACCATTGCTTCCTAAGGGGGGAGGAATGATCCAGGTGGACGTTGGTGGCTACCCACCTATCCCACTTAGACCCCCACAACTCTCATTCAGTTTTTCAGTTTCCTTAAATGTAGCACAATTTACTATTTTTAGCAGTTTTTTGGGTCTTGATCTTTTGGAGCCGTTTTGAGGCCCTTGTTGGGCCGCTAATATGTCATTATTATTATCACTTTTTCACACCTATTTCATCCATTTCTACCTTTCTTTATCACGTCATTTATCAAGATTTATCATATAATTCCATTTTATAATTACTTATGCTCTCATGGATAAATATTATTTCTTCTCCTTTATTTTTAATAAATTGATGATTATTATGCATGATTTTACCAATGATGGTTTATTAATAATTTTTTTGTAACATCACTCACCATTTTAGCCTCCAATATATTTTCCAGATTGTAGATTTGATCTCCAACTCATCATTAAATATGCCAACTCAGAAATTCGCTGGAATAGGAAGTGACAATTTTGCATTGGACATTTCAGGAAATTGGAGAAGAATCTGGAAAATATGAAACATGGGTTTTGTTTAGAATGGACCGAATTAGTTTTCAGTGGAGCAGTTTTCCCAAATTTGGTTCGTATTAAGAGAAACAAAAGGTTCTCTCAAGATGCTTTTCCTAGATTCGTTGTTGCGGCCAGTTTCCAAATTATCTCAGTTGCAATACCAAATTCGACCTATTCCTGTTGAATGCTAATGGAAAGATATTTTAGATATGATCTTGCTGATCAATTTGTTGTGAACAACCCAATCTTTTTATGGGAATCATTTTGTAATCATATCTATTGTAACTTCTCTCTGCTCTTTGTGTATTTAAATGAGAACAAAGATCAAAGAGGGATATAGATAATTAGAGATAGGATAGGATAGGATAGGAGGAGAGGGGCTAATGGAGAGACTTAGATTTTTGCTTGGGACCTCAATTGTAATTTCTATATACAGAATGTGATTCTGAATGAGACCGTATTGTAGTGAGGATTGAATGTAATGGTTAATACATAATTTACGTTGTGGTTCATTCGTATTCTCTGAAGTAGCTGAGTAGTATTCGTTGGTGGCTAAGGGCCCTACGTCTAGTGGATCAAACTGCTAGCATTTGTGTTATATCTTTCTAATTCAAACAAGCTTAATTGGTTTGATGTTTTTCCATTCTCTGCTAGTTTATCTTGTTTTCTATTTTTCAATTTCTTGTATTGCAGTTAGTTTACTTTCCTTTATTCTAACCTTATGTACTTTGTAGCTTTGTCATTTGATTCCATTAACGCTTACTGTAGATTAAATTGATTATCAATTAAGGCATTGAATCTTGTTGATTACGATAATAGTGTGGTTATTCTAGAATCAGCTGAAAGAGATTGGTTAATGCTACTGAACTCTTGGTTGACATCATTTCAATTTGAATTGCTTAATTGAGATTGAATGTGATTTAAATAGAATCAACTAGAAGAGATTGGTTAATGCTACTATGCTCTGAGTTGATGCTATTTTCAATTGAGTTGCTTGCTTCAGATTTGATTATGGTTTTTCTTTAGATTAAGTCCTGATGCTTAGATGTATTATTTCCTTTCAAAGTTACAACTTGAGATTTATGATTGCATCCGATTACTCTTGTATCAAGTTTTATAGTTCAACTTAAAAAGCATTACTCTCTGGATTTATAGCTTGCACATATTGTGTATACTCTTGACATAAAAAGACTTACCATGGTTGATAATTAATGTGAGGCAATTAGGAGTTTTAAAAGACACCTTTTAGCACCCAACATTTTGGCATTGTTGCTAGAGAGAGTGTTTCCATTTCACAGAGAGTGATGTATGTTTGATATTTATTACTGGGAAAGAATTGGGTATTAAAAATGGAAGGTAAGAACCTACGTAATGAGCAAGTAAAGTGTTTTCTCCTCCACCCGCTTTTCAACACAATTGCATAGAAGTCGAAGTAGGTGATTGATGTTTATCTACTGTGAAAGAATTGGGTATTAAAAATAGAAGGTAAGAACCTGTGTAACGGGCAAGTATAGTGCTTGCTCTTCTGCCCGCTTTTCAATAGAATTGCGTAGGATTTGAAGTAGGAATTTAGAGGTAGAATTTTTAAAAAAATCTCATAATTCCACTGAAGTGCTGATGTAAGCACCACCCATTTCACTAACCAATTGACAGGAAAATTTGAAGGAGGAGCCTCAATGAAACACATGAAAAACATCTTCTATTATGGTGGGAACTGCATCGAAACATGGGAGGACATGAAGAACATATTCTTGAAGAAGTACCAAGACTACCGCAAATCCAATGAAGATATTTTCGATATGATACAAGGGGAAGATGAAATCTTGGAGGACTATGTGGAGCGATTTTGATACAACCTTCAAAAAGAAAAGCATAAGTATTTGGGAAAAGATATCTTAAAAGCACTCCTCGAAGGAATCAAAGATGAATTTTTAGAACTCTTAAATCTGATAGGAAAAGGTGATGCTTTTCAGTTATCATATGATGATGTTTGTGAATTGTGCATAAGGTATTCAAGAGGAATCTCCAAGGCTGGTAAGAATTCTAGAGAATTTTCTTCTTTGTTTTCCAAATCTGCTATAAGAACATGAGATATAAGAGCTGAAGTTAATATTTTATTTGAACATTTTAAAGTTGATTTTATTATCTCTCTAAATTCACAATTGGATGTTTTGCAAGTTCAGAAAAATCAAGAATTTGATGAAGTGTTTTTCCCTCATTACCTAAAGGAGCATCTCATAGATAGTTGTCCTTCCTTATCTAGGATGGAAGTAGCATATCAAAGAGATGGGGAAGCTGCAACAAGGTCAAAACCATGGAAATCATGGCCTACATGTATGGTACAAAATAGTTCCCCTCCATTCTCTTACTTGCATAATCCATTATGGAATACTCATGTGTTAGGGCTGCCATGTCCATCTCAATATAACCGCCACAAATCTTGTCTACAAGTTTGGCATGGTCCATCTTATGATTGCATTACTACTCTCCCTCATCTTGTAGCACAAACACATCTTCCATATTCTTTACTAGCTCTTCCACAACATCTTGCTTGCCTATCAAAATCATCCACTCAACCCAATCAACTACGTCATCAAAATGCTCCATTTTGTACACAATTTCCTACTCAACTCATTCCACACTCTCACCACAATAAACCAACACAACATGCTTACAGTGTTGAACTGCAAAATTTACCCACCCTTCCCACTCATTTTATCTCACATGAACCATTAGAGAAAACTTTTATTGAGATTTAGAATGTTTCAAATCCAAAAATTGTAAAAGTTATGGAAGAAAATGAGGTTTCTTCTAGTCTGCATCAACAAGTCATTTTAAAAGCTCAAGAACTTCATGATATGATGACTATGGGAAATCAAGAAAGTAAAGGATATATTGAAGATTGGTTTCACTCCATCATTTGCTTGCAACATCACCCCATACTTCAACAATTTTTGACACCATTTTTTCAAGGGAAGTTGGCTTCTCATACCCTAATATTTATTAACATGCATTTTTCAAATTTGGGTTAGTGCATGCTTGAAGCCTTATTTAGAAAAAGGCTCCATTGGAAGTACTCTTATACGTAAGAATCTTCATTTTTCAAAGCATAGTAGGTTAGTGTAGAAAATAAAATAAATAAGGAAATAAAATAAACACATTTTTTTAATGTAAAAATAATTGTTTTTGTTACAACACGCTGTGGAAACCAACATTAGTGATAAATGTTTTAATTCATTTATGTATGTAGATGAATTATAACAGAAATAAGAGTTTTACAAACATTCATATTCATTTTTATCACCGATTTGGAAAAATTGCTTGAATATCATATTTTTTTGCTTATGGGCTTGATGAAATTTCTGAAAACACAGTCAAGACAGTCATGTTTTGAGGGACCAAAAGGGGATATTTTTAAAACCTATTTCCAATATAAGAATCCCTTGATTTTTGATTTCTAACCCAATTTGAATCACTCAATTTGGATTTGACACGAAAAGTTTATAACCAAAACATTGACTGGGTGTCTAGTAGGCAGCTCGGGAACAGAGTTGGGATAGTCTACTTTTAGAGGCCTAAATGACTATATTTTAAAAACCTGTTTCTATGGTATATTCTCCTATGAATATAGTTTACAAGGCAACTTGAATCACTCATTTTTGATAATGTATGGGAAAGTTATGACCAAAATACAGACTATCTATCATAAATCAGCACTCTTAAAACTATGTTTTCCTAGTTGTTCACTTGTGTCTTTGAACCATCAATTCTTCTTTTCTTCAAAACCTGTTTCTATTTGAGATAAATAAATGAATCTAATTTTAGTTCCAATTTGAATCATTCGAATCTGTCATCAAACGAAAAAGATATGCTTAAAATATCCATTGTTGTTCTAAGTGGGGAAATTGCAAATGACTCTGTTATGAAAGTTGTTCTAAGTAAGATTGACATATAGTATCATTGAATTTTTAAAACCTGTTTCTATTTGTGATATATCTTTGAGGTATCTCTCATTTGGCTTTGGATTCACACAAATTGGACGAAAAACAAAGAAGTTATGATTAAAACACTACAGGTTAGCATGATTGGTCATTGCTCTCCAGGTAATAAATTAATTTTACTTTGTTATTTTTTCTGTGGAGTTGTTTTATAGAGTAACTACTTGTTAGTTTTTTGCATAATTCTTGGAATACGGGAGCTTGATCACCTCTCTTTATCCATGATTTAATGTTTTATTGCAGGTAGACACTCGATTTTTGCAGGTCTTAGGAGAATAAAGAGAGTGAATTTATGAACAAGTGATTCTTGAAAGAAACTTTAATGAAACAAAGACATTTCATCCAATTCATTACCTAACGGATTCATAACAGAAGAAATGAAGAATTTATTTTCATTTGAAGATTCATGTCGCTGTTGCCAAAACATTTTTCCAAGAGATCATTTTTTCCCAACGACAGATTGATATTCCCCTAGGAATTAACATCATAGCTATTGTAACTTAATTTATTTATTTATATACTGTTTTTTTAAATAATGTGTTGTTTCTTTTTTGATTTCTCTTATGTTTTTGTGTTTCAACTATTGTTTCCTTCAAATTGTAGTTTCTGCTCCATTGGCGATTGAACAATGAGGACCCCACCATGCAAGTTTCAGTTGCAGAAGGCAATCCTTCGGCAGCTTCATTTCTGTAAAAAACTATTTCTTTTTAAACTATAAATATGATTGTTTTATGTGTTTTTATCTATTTGTTTGATACTGTGAATATGATTGATTTTCTTTGTTTTTTCTGTAAATATGATTTTTTTTCTCTGTTTTTCTGTATATACAATTGCTTTTTCCTGTTTTTCTCTATTGCTTTTCTTTCTTCTGTATGATTGTCCTTCTGTTGCTTAGAGTAGTAGGGATGATTTCTTGTTTGTGTTTCTTTTCTCCTTGTTTTCTTTCGTTGTTCCCTACAGGGAACATCCATTATTCCCTCTAGGGAACATCACTTTTTCGTGTGCGTTGATTTGTTGTTCCCTAAAGGGAAAAACACTTTTCGTGTGTGTTTTTCTTTGTTGTTCCCTATAGGGAACAACACTTTTTGCGTGTATTTTTCTTTGTTGTTCCATATAGGGAACAACTGTTGTTCCCCACAGGGAAAGACTGTTGTTCCCTATATGGAACAACAATTTTCGCGTATGTTTTTCGTTGTTGTTCCGTACAGGGAACATTTATAGGGAACAACACTTTTTGTGTGTGTTTTTCTTTGCTGTTCCCTATAGGGAACAACAGTGGTTCCCTATAGGGAACACCATTTTTTGCATGTATTTTTCTTTGTTGTTTCCTACAGGGAACAACTGTTGTTGCTTATAGGGAACAACACTTTTTGCATGTATTTTTCTTTGTTGTTCCCTTCAAGGAACAGTTGTTGTTCCCTACAAGGAATAGTTGTTGTTCCCTACAGGCAACAACTGTTGTGCCCTATAGAGAACAACACTTTTTGCGTGTTTTTTTCTTTGCTCTTCCCTGTAGGGAATAGTTGTTATTCCCTATAGGGAACATCACTTTTCTGCATATGTTTTTCTTTGATGTTCCCTACAGGGAACAACTAATGTTCCCTACAGGGAACATCACTTTTTGCGTGTATTTTTCTTTTTTCTTCCATAAAGGGAACATCTGTTATTCCCTATATGGAGCAACACTTTTTCATGTGTGTTAATTTGTTGTTCCCTACAAGGAACAACTATTGTTCCCTTTAGGGAACAACACTTTTTCCTTGTGTTTTGGTTGTTCGCTACAGGGAACAACTGTTGTTACCTCCAAAGAACAACACTTTATGTGAGTACTTTTTTTTGTTCCCTAAAGGGAACAACACTTTTTTGTATGTTTTATTTTGTTGTTCCCTACGGGGAACAACTACTGTTCCCTCTAGGGAACAACACGTTTTTTCTGAGTATGATTTTGTTGTTCCCTCCAGGAAACAGTTGTTGTTCCCTTTAGGGAACATCACTTTTGATGAGTGTTTTTTTCGTTGCTCCCTTTACGGAACAGCTGATGTTCCCTCTAGGGAACAATTGCTATTCCCTAAAGGGAACAACACTTTTTTTGAGTGTTTTTTTTGTTGTTCCCTCAAGGAAACATCACTTTTAGAGTTTTTGTTGTTTCCTCTAGGGAACAACTCTTTTTTGAGTTTTCGTTGTTCCCTCTTCAGAACAAGATTTTTGCTTCTTGTGAAGTTTTATGTTGTGAATAGAACCTCCTTCCTCTTGTGCGATTATTCCTAGTTCATCTCAACCACAATTTATTGATTCTCTTTCATGGCACGAAGTACACTACTTCTATGAGGACAAGAATTATGGATTCTATTGAAGTGAGTTAATATCATTCACATTATGATATTTAACAGACCAACTTCTGGATGAGAGATTCTTTTTAAGAAAAGGGACATAGCTATTTATATCCTACTTTACTGCATTGTTTTCTGTTGTACATGATACTGATTGATCATCTTAATACCATGTTGGTTCCACCCTTCCTAGTTATAATCTTCTTTGTCTGTAATAAATGAGATTTGGGTATATTTTTCTTCTATTGACATCTTCAACTTCTTCCACCATCTCTGCTCTTAATGAGTATCGAGCCTCCGTTTATTTATCATAAAAATGTGTAATAACAACAAAATTTTGTTTGCATGTGGAGGATAGGGTGTCTCATTAAGAGTCAACCTACCATGTTCATAAGGCTGTAACAAAGTGACATTCCCATTATGGCCACCATACTAGGGTTATGATCCATTGGATAGCCAAAATATCCTTAGAACAGGAGGTCTCATCACGAGTCGGCCTGATCACTTTTGCTACATCCCAGTGAATGGCAATGTGGTTATGTGGTTACCACACCAGCACACTAATCTCTATTGTAGAACAATACTGGAACTCTCTATTTATAAATTGAGGATCCTAACTCATATGGGTTAAAAAGCAACCCTGTCGAGCCTATGGATGGTTGTTGGCAGCAGAGGCTCTGCTTATGGTATTGAAGTTATATATTATCATTAATTATTACTATAATACCCTTTTCTTATTCTTTCTTTTTATTGAAGAAGTTATTTCCTAATTTTTCCCAGTTCTGAACCTTTATGCATGAGAAATTATTTTCCAATCAATCAAATCATTCTCAGCTAGAATACCGTCAGCAAAGCATATTTTTTGAATATTGTTTTCCTTTCTATTTTTTGCATAACTTATCATCGATCCAAAGTGTCCTATCTCTTATTCATAACTATCTTTACACACTCTGCTCTCATTATAACCATACCTCTTGTCGTCCTATCATTGAGATGTGTACTCTACCTTGCCATCAGAACAACACTTTTCCTATCATTTATGGTCATGAACGCCCTTTTCCAATTGGAGGGGGGAAGATTATTCAAAAGTTTTCTCTGATTGAAATTTTTGCATGCGGCTTATCTATTGTTGTTCAAAACTAAAACAGTGGATTCAAGAAATTTTCATGCAAAATAGTGATTTGTTTACAGGAGACCAAGTATGGGGGGAAACTTTATTCGTAGCAAGGCCCCACTATTGCAACTAACCGAAGAGGCTTAAGAAACCCGCGAATGCAAATAATTGTTTAGACATGATGTGCTTGCCTGGATTCCACCTTTTGAATCACTTTTAGCATCAACTCAGCCTACATCAGCTTCAACAAATTCCAGTCCATGCATGCCATTCCACATTTTTTTCGAAGGTAAAACTTGAGGTAAAACAACATAAGTTTCTGATTTATTGAAGATTTAGGAGACTTTCATGAAAATCCATTGAGCATTATTTATCATCATTCATTCCACATCTTTACCACTTCCAATTTTTCAAAGACATATCATCTTTCGGATGACCATGCCATTAATATCATTTATCATCCATTGATAATCTTACTCATTCTCAACACCTCCCTTATTCCATGTTGTTTTACAACAAGCATAGATTTCAACAGATTGTAGCAACCACCTCAAATTTTTTTTTTGGACATCACATGAGGCCATGTTAATTCTCTAGTTTGGGGGAGGAATTGCTACACATGATGGATGTTTTCTACTTTCTTTCTCATTTAAGGCATATAATTTCATTTTTATACAGTGCAAAAATTTATTGACGTATATTTTTAAAACTATGAACTTAATTCTTGTGACTTTTGGATAACAAAAAGGTATCATTAAAATACACAAACCTAGATAATCTCAAGTTAAACTAGTTCATAAAATTTCGGAAATCATGCACTATCACCTACAACCATTTTGTTTATATCTCGTGATCCGTGCATAAAAACGATATTTTTAATAAATTGATGATTATTATACATGATTTTACCCATGATGGTTTATTAATAAATTTGTTGTAACATCACTCACCATTTTAGCCTCCAAGATATTTTCTAGATTGCAGATTTGATCTCCAGCTCATCAATAAATATGCCAACTCATAAATTCACTGGAATAAGAAGTGACCATTTTCATTGGATGTTTCAAGCAAATGGAGAAGAATCTGGAAAATCTGAAACATGGGTTTTGTTCAGAACGGACCGAGTTAGTGTTGTGATGAGCAATTTTCCCAAATTCGGTCCGTATGAGGAGAAACAGAAGGTTCTATGAAGACGTTTTTCTCAGATTCATTTTTGCAGCCAGTTTCCAAATTATCTCAGCTGCAATACCAAATTTGACCTGTTCCTATTGAATGCTAATGGAAAGATATTTCGGATATGATCTTGCTGATCAATTTGTTGTGAACAATCCAATTTTGTTATGGGAATCATTTTCTAATCATATATGTTGTAACTTCTCTCTGCTCTCTGTGTATTTAAATGAGAATAAAGATCAAAGAGGGATATTAATGTTTAGAGATGGGATAGGATAGGATAGGAAGAGAGGGGCTAATGGAGAGACTTTGCTTTTTTCTTGGGACCTCAATTGTAATTTTGATATACAAAATGTGATTCTGAAAGAGATTGTACTGTAATGAGGATTGAATTCAATGGTTAATACATAATTTACGTTGCGGTTCATTCATATTCTCTGAAGTAGCTCAACAATATTCACTGGTGGCTAAGGACCTAGCCTCTGGTGGATCAAACTGCTAGCCTTTGTGTTATATCTTTCTAATTCACACAACCTTAATTGGTTTGATGTTTTTCCACTCTCTGCTAGTTTATCTGGTTTGATATTTTCTGATTTCCTATATTGCAATTAGTCTAATTTCCTTTATTCTGACCTTATGTACTTTGTAGCTTTGTCAATTGATTCCATTTACGCTTATTGTAGATTAAATTGATTATCATTTAAGGCATTGAATCTTGTTGATTATGACAAGAGTGTGATTATTATAGAATCAGCTGAAAGAGATTGGTTAATGCCACTGAACTCTCGATTGACATCATTTCCATTTGAATTACTTATTTGAGATTGAGTGTGATTTAGATAGAATTAGCTAGAGGATATTGGTTAATTCTACTATGCTCTCAGTTGATGCTATTTTCAATTGAATTGCTTGCTTCAGATTTGATTATGGTTTTACTTGTGATTAAGTCCTGATGCTTAGATGTATTATTTCCTTTCAAAGTTACAGCTTGAGATTTATGATTGCATCTGGTTACTCTTGTATCAAGTTTTATAGTTCAACTTAAAAAACATTACTCTCTAGATTTATAGCTTGCACATATTGTGTACACTCTTGAAACAAAAAAAAAATACGCAGGTTGATAATTAATGTGAGGCAATTAGGAGTTTTAAAAGACAACTTTTGGCATCGAATAGCCATAAATGATGTTGTTTAGGAAATGTGGGAACAACATGAGTCCATGGACCGACGTTTCTCTTCCCAAAGTTGTAGTTCTTGAATAGATATTTCTAACGAGATATTGTGTGCATCAAACAGAGATCGTATGTCAAAGTTATGACCCTAGGAAGTTGATGTACCAATTTACCAAAACGAGGCCCACAGTTTGGCGTTTCATTTCCTAGGGTTGGGTTTTTGGATGTTTATGGTTTTCCATTATTTCTCAATAATAAATAGGCCTTCAAGCCTCATTGTAACATAGTTCAGAGGCATGTAGCCGCCACATCCCTTCTCAGAGATAAGCTACCATCACCCTAGCTCGTTTATTTCCATTTCTGTTTGTAAGCATATTTCAGTATTTTACATTAATGAAATGAAGTATTATTTCAATTGTATCTCTGTATTTATGGTTATCTATATAATTTTTTGTGTTCCTGTTTAAATTTGGATAAGAGAACCTCTTAGGCAGGTGTGACGAAGGTATTCCTTTTTCATACATTTGTCTATCTCATTCCGGAGGAGGGTTAAAATTATACTGAGTAGATGTCTTTTTATTTAATTTAATGAGTTCAAAAATAAAAGTGTGAAGAGTGCCAGTATTGCATCAAGAATGTTGTAACTCCTGGGGCTACCAACTTTACTTCATCAACTCGGGGTATGTACAAACTTGGAGGTGACTGTTATGTATACACAAATAGATGCAATGGTATACTCTTGTCACTACTCAGGTGGGGTGATAAACCACTAGGGTTTCTTAAACCAATCTTCTATTGAATAGAAGAAGTCTGACTACCAATTGGAGAAGGGAAAACTATCTTAAATGAAAGAAAAGAAATGTTGCCTATTTTAAAGAATGAAAGATTGAATTGGAAGATGCTTGTAAAGTAAGATGAAATCCTCTATCCACTCATCGACACATTTTTCCTACAAAAGAAAATTAGTTTAACCATATTTACCACATGTGATTATTTAAACTAACTGAGGATGGAATTTTATCTTGGGAGTTTCAGCTGTTGCGTGCATTTGCTAATTAGGAAATAAAAAAGAACTCTTTTTATTTATCTTTTCAATTTATGAATGCAAATGCTAATATTCCATTGTTCTTTGGAAGGGGTGGAAAGTATGAAGGAAGAGGGTTAGAATGGTCTTGATGGCATGGAGGTCAAGTAGAGGCTTGATCCTTGCTTGAGTGATGATTTTCCTTAATTCTAGCTTGAAACAGGTTACTACACGATTTCCTACAGGAAAACCACAAGATGTCCTTTTTCCTATAGGATCCCCTATTTTACTACAGGAATAGGATGAAATCTTAGGAGGTGGTTTAGAAGGTGGAATGAAGCTTGGGAAAGGTAGATAATGGGAGAATAAGGTATGAACAAGGTGAAAACTACCTAGATCTCAAGCAATTATTTCAATATGGTTGGATTTTCTCAATGGGAATGGAAATTTTTCTTATAAAACAACAATTGAAATTGAGATTTTAGTGGATTTTGGCGACATGGATTGATACAGTTTGGATGAGGGAACCAAGATGATGCCTCCCTGCAATGTAGAAGCTCCTGCACAAACACACTTTCTTGTATGCATCTATACAGAAATGAAACTAACATGGGAAAGATTGATTAAATAAAAGAAATCATAACTATTACCATCTAATGGCTAAGTGCATGAATGGAATTGCTTTAAAATCTATACAAAAACTAAGAGATCATAAATGGAAATTGTAAGTTCTCCTAATAAACTTAAGGATAATTAGCTAATCATCGAGAAACCCTAGGTTATGCAACAAAGCAAGAACTCTATTTTTGGACTGTATGGAATTGTCCCTCAAGTCATGATCCCTAAAGAGAGAGATGAGGTGAAAACCACTATCACCAATTCCTTCTATCACTATGATACCACTATTCCAAATATCTACAAATGGAAGAAAACTAATTAATCATACCAATACTTACCAATTAGCAACACTAGAAGAAGTTCAATAGCTAACTGTGAATGTAATCTAAGCATACATATACAGGAAGAGGAACCTCTACTGCTAAGGTTGGGCCCTAACCCAAGAGCTTCAACCCTCTGAGTCAACTCAGTGTTGGATCAAGGGAATGCTTCTCATTTTCATTAAAATATCAAAACTACACGAGAGTGATCAGTCACAATGCTTGAACTCGAAAATGCTTCTTCGCTACAATGAATAAAAATCCGAATCCTAATGAGGCTCTAGGCCTTTACCAACAACTTCCTTAAATTTAGTGAGGCTTGGCTTCCAATCTCGAGATGAACTGGTTTTCAACTGTCACTGGCTTGGTTGCCAATGATCTTAATGGCTCAGCTACCTACAACTCTGAGCTAATGAGGTTTGATGGAGGAATCTTTGAGTGAGTGAGGAGTTAAGGAGGGAGATACCATCTCGTAAAAACCTTCTTTCTTGTCTCCTTCAAGTTTCTTCACTTTAATTAGCCAAAATTTTCTCCAAAACTTGCAATCAATGCACATTAGACCGCCAGACATGGCATCTCATCTTTACCCTTCTCATTAAGCAATATATAATAAAAAAATTAAAGAACTATGAGAAAAATTGATTTCAGTAAGTTGGAGAGTTCTATTAGGGTAAATATAATTTACCCATTGATGAGCCTCATCATCATCCCCTTATTGAAAGTGTTCCTCATCCTCTTAGCAACTCAGTCTATATCCATGTCTCTCATTGCTTTGGTGGCCTCCTTGAGCTTCCAGGCTTCTATTATAGTCTCTTGCTCTTGTGGATAAAACCATGCATGCTTCTCTATCTCCTCCCACTAATTTATTTTTTCTTCCTCCTTTCTCCCTTCTAACATGCCCAAAAGAAATGGTGGATTTAGTTTTAATCCAATCCAATTGAACTTGATTCTTTGCAATGCTTGCTTAAACAATGGCGCCCTTTCTAGTGCATCCATCATTTTGTTAGGAGAATGATACTCCCTAATGTTTAGGTTGTAGGGAAAGGTGCTCCACCTCCTTCGGTAGGCTTGTTGGATTTCTTCCCCTAGAAATATCAACATGTCCTCAAAATCAGTGACTACTTTCTCTTGTGCAACTAGGTATCTTGGTGCAAACGGGGGATCGTTGGCAATGAGGCTGTGGGTGCTAATGACAGCCATGGATTTGGGATTTTCTGCTCTGATGGAAAGAGGTTTTGTTTCTTCTCTTTCCAATAACCTTTTTACTTATATAGCCCTATCCTCCTCATGATTCATACATGATGCCAAAGGCATTAGTTATAAGTCCCCTAGCTTTGGATTAGGGTCCCACAATTTCAAATCTGTTAGGGCCAAGCTATGTAGGTAGAATTCAAATATTTTGGCTCTGTCCTCTAGGGTGCTTTGGTCAGAGAGGTCAATGAACTTCCTATTGTCTTGGAAAGGCATAATCCCTCTTTGTGCAAGGGCTTTTATCTGAAACTGTAACCATTTCTCTTTGAGGTATAAGGCATATGATTTTTCTAGACATTAGACCACTAGACATGAATCAAATGAAGAAAGATGTAGTAACCCAACCGAAGCACATTTCCAGCATGCACAAGATGTAGCTAGTGCGTGATATAAACCATTTGAACCAACCAATAATGAAATCTAACACAGAGGCGAGGAATCCACCAATAGGGTCAGATGGAAACCAAGGCAATACATGAATCCCAATGTGTGATAATGAAAGTTGATGTCGAACACAAGGGAAACCACTCAGTTAAAGACCCATGATACTGATCGATGTTGAGCACAAGGTGACCTATTAATAATGAAAATAGGGCCTCTGTCTCTAGATCTGCTCTCAGAGAAATTTTTTGTAGTCGATAAGACTGAGACCTACCAGCAAGAAGTCGATGGAGACCTTCTCAAACCAGCATGAGCAAAGGACCAAATAGCTGATGTGATAATGAACATGACTCTGACTAGGGATGCCTAACTGAAAAGTAGGTCAAGAGACACTACAGAGAGGTTGACTCAAGTTTACTTCCCTTGAACAAAAGGACGACTCAACTGTGACTACATGGCAGCATATGATAAATTTGTATAAGTTTGTCATGCAGGAGGCATAAGAAAAATCTCCATATGATTGGAAGAGATAACCAATCAAAGGAGTATTGACTCAATAAAAAGGTTAAGGCTTTCTTAAGTCAAAGTAAATCCCATGCAAATGGAGGAAAGACATTTTTTTTGAGTGCTTTATTCAAGGGCAACACAACTGACTCTAGATGCCATCAAATATGGGAATAATGTCTCATTCCCACTCTTTTTTGGGATATATAATTTTCTTGTCTTTTTCATATTTATGAAGCCTGAAAAGGAATAAAAGAATTCTATAGTACAGTGGAAAGCACGAGTGTCGAAAAAGCATATGGTCTAGTTCTTGGGAGGGGAACATTCTTATGCTCAATGCAAGGTGGAAAAATTGGCCAATGACACTCGAAGGAATTTTATTTCCACAGGTAAAAGGGTATGCCAATTTATAGAGGCTAAGTGACTGCAAGGTTGATTTTGCAGAAGACATTGTCAAAAGGCAGCTTAAACACGATTCCAAGTGAAACCATCTCAAGGCCAAAAGGTGCAAATGGTCAACATCCAATGAAGTAGTACAACTCAACCCAAAGGAGCCTCTAGGGTATAAAGCCAAAAAATAGCAAAGAAGAAGGAGAATGAGTCTCCAATGCACAAGTTATGGTAGGACTAAAGAGGACTCCCGAGCCTACTCAATATAGCAGCATGGGAAACATGTGTCAATAAGGATCTAATTAATATGCCCATGTAAAGGTTCACTTTGCCATCACATCATGATTATATAAGTCAGCGAGTGAAAATTGTTTGTGAATCAAGACATAATGGGGTTGACCCTATCGCAAAAAGTATCGTAGTATGGAGGCCAATATGAAAAATATAGCAGAAAGTGATATTCCCTAACCTATATACTAGTAAGAAAGTGATACTCGCCATGACGAGTCTGAAGTCATGGGACCGAAGTAATTTCTACAAAAAGTCTCCAAAATATCCTGTAAAAACAGCCCATTCCCAACACTCCATGCCACAAGGTCAAATGGTCCATAAAATAAAAACCAACTTTAGAAAAAAAAAATTTGATTTTTAAACCTATATAAGAACTTTTGGGCTCACAATTTTCTCATTTGTGTTTTGAGAAAGGAGCCATGGAGAAAAACTCAAGAAATATTCTTACGTCAAATTCAACCATTAAAATTGCTTGAAAATATTCTAGGTAACCTTCTAATCATACTTGTTATAATTTTTATGCTTATTAGAGGTTCTTTCATAAATTTGATGGTAAGAAATTATTTTAAAAAAAATTTACTCTATGTACATGCAGGTTAGATACAGGTAACTCATGTATACAAAGGCCTTATATGTGACTATGTAAAAAATGAACCCGCATGTCTGTGAGTTTAAAATTTTAAACATGGATTTAATGATATGAAACATCTTGCTTTGGTAGGAGGTACAATTACCTGGCGTGAAAGAGAGCATAGTGCCATTGATAACCAAGTGATGGAGGATCAAAATGCATTAGATGCTTTGAGAGGATGTGGTTTGTTAAAATTATTCAAAATTCCAAACATGAAGGTGAATACTCGATTGCTGGTGCTGCGAATTCACTACTAGAGTGCAGAGAAAGATGCATTCGTGATTGATCAGATGCCCCAAAAGATCAAGATAGAAGATATTTATTTCATTACAGGTCTCTACCAAAGGGGAGAGAGAGTGCACTCAACTGGCACGACGAGAGGTAGTCTCAGTGTAGAAGACTACACCTATATATACTGTCTTGGCAATGCTGAAAAGGTTGGAATTCAGATCCCAATCAAATATGTAAAGTGTTTATCATTGAGAATCCTACTATTTACCATAGCCAGGGTAAACATTTTTCCTTCTCTGCATCAGGCTTCACATTTTTCTCTGAGCCTTACAGTGGATTCTCTCACTACAGTCTTCGATTAGTATACACCTTTGCTAACCAACATGAAGAAATAACTCACTTGAATCTAGAAGGGTTAGAGAAAGAATTTTGGATACGGAGCTATCTTATGTTTTTTATTTTTTGAGAGAGTACCTGGGCTTTGTCCCAAGTTACTATCCACCCTCAGTAATCCGAGAGATCAATGGATGGGCAGGTGGGCTAACTTGATGAAACACCTAGGGGGTGATGACTTCTCAAGGAAAACATGGATATATTTCCTTAAGAAGAAATCTGAAGTATTTGACAGGTTTAAATAATTTAAGGCTCTGGTGGAAAACCAGACAGAGAAGAAGGGAAAGGTGCTCTAGACAAATAATGGTGGAGATTTTTGCAATAAGGAATTTGAAGAATTTTGTAAGAAGTGTGGTATAGCATAGAATAAGACTACTCCGTATACACCTCATCAAAATGGAGTTGCACAAAGAATGAATAAGACATTGATGGAAAGGTAAAGGAGCATGCTCAATGGTGCCAGGTTAGGACAGGAATTGTGGGCAGAGGCGGTGGAGACAACATGTTACCGGGTGTTACCGGGAAAAGTTTCTATTTAGAACCGCTCTATCCCACTAAGGTGTGACAGCTGCCTTAGAAACAAACAGAGAAAACTACTTTTGTATCTTCTTTATGAACTATAAACAAAGAGGAATAGGAAGAACCAACTTGTGTCTTGCACTAGTCCTTTGATCCAATCTCTCTCCTCTTTGATAGCTTCCAGCTACCTGCTACCTTACTTGCCCAGCTTCACCAAGTACCTGTAAGATCACAGAAGAAGAAAACTATACAAAGACATGGATTTATATTCATAAATAACTTAGGATCAGATTTAAGTTAACCATACAAATGTAACAAGCATCAATGATACAAAAGCATGGAGAAGAAACTCAAATCGTTTTTATTGATATACAAGAAGATCTAGGAGGAGTTACAACTGATGATTCCTGACCCAGCATCAACCTCCCAACAAAGAAGTCCCTTCTTCACCCCCAACAAAGCATAGATCACCCAATTCTCTGATATGTATCTCAAAACCGACAGCAATTCCTTACAATGTGCAAAATTCCAGCCTCTGGATCTCTGGGATGAGGGATCCATATATAGATGTATGCAAGGAGGATGAGTTAGCTTGTGATTTGATTAGTGGCTTCTCTCTGTCAGTTCTTGCGTCCACTTGGAGACTGAAAGCCTCTTACTCATCCTTGGTCGAATTCAGTGAGGCAAGTGTCATAGGAGAAGATTCTGGAAGCTTCCATTGTCTCTCCACCTCGTCGAATGACACTGCCATTTGTCGTTTCCCGCTCAACGCACCCTGGTAGTGCATTTAGGTGCGTTGCAATGCACCTAGCTAGTGGATTTAGGTGCTATGCAAAGCACTTGGCTAGTGGAGCAGCTGAAATGATCCTGTTTTGACTTATTCTGAGCAGTTTCTGGTGGAGAACTTCTGGGAGAAGCTATAATTTGTTGACCTTGTTCCTTTAGGGGTTAGAACAACACTTTTAGGGACTTAGGAGCCCTTAGTTTATGGACATTTCATGCTTGGAGCTGCAAGGCACAAAAATGTCTATAACAGTTGCCCCCTAAAGTATGAGGCCGTTTATCGAGTGAAATGCTTTATTATGAGGATCCGAAGTTCTTTCAATGCTGGGAGGAGACCTGTAATAAGATACAATACAATACATTATCTTCATATTGCTTTCATGATCTAGCTGAGGTGGGCATTCCCATGCTCAGCTTTATAAATTCATTTTCATGTACATAGGACAGACAATCGTCTGATGGTAGACTGATGATTTTGATAGAGCCATCATCCTTTTGGTAGGATGATTATCTGTGCTGCAATGCTGTACATTTCAATGTCTTTATTTTCCTGAATATATATCGCAACCCGGATGGATGAAACTAGATTCGGGGTCTTCAATTTCGTCCGATCTTTACTCGAAGTACAAGTCGATCCATGTGAGAAATGTTTTGAAGTCGAACATGGAAAGACATCGCTTGATTACCAGTCAGTGATGTAAACTGTTAACAAGCGCGAGAAGAATCACCGATAATGATAATGATCCTCAAGGTACTGCAGTACAATTCACGTGGTGTGAATAAAGGACTTGGCATCGAACACCACGCAAAATCTTTCGGTCGAAGGTCATTGATGTAAACCTGTCGCCGGAAGTGAGAAACTTGCCATTGAGGCATGCAAGCTTCAAAGTACTAAATGGGATGTTCCTAGACCAACTTCTTGGACAATGAGCTGATGTTGACAAGAAGTGATCTGTCACAGGAGGGCCTTAATGAATCCCACATCAATGACACGGAATGGAGCAAATGATTTTGATGGAGGTGAAAACGATCTGATGATATGTGGTTCAGGGTGGCGGTCATGAAAGAATGGAGTATAATGTATGGTAGTGAGCGGGACACAGGTGGCCTTTCTGGATGACTTCTCTTGAACATATCGGTGACACTGATGTGATGGATTGGTAGCATTAACCCCAAATGTGGATGGTATGGTGTGACCATGGCGATGTGACCGGTGAATGAAACAACCCAACCCGACTCGGGCATGGAGCAGAAGTGTCATGTTCAAGAGCGACTTGCTACCAATAAAGATTCTTTGAGTTTTCTTCCCAATTTTTCCCCAGTCATTGCTGACCAATACCTCTTTATTTTTGTCAAGCTTGAGGAGGATAACATGTGCTTGTTCTATAATTTTCCCTTCGGGCAAACCCATCGCTATGTTTTAACAAGCCTAGCGATAGTGAAACTCGTTCTCGTCTAAAGACAAGTTTGTCGCTATTAATCTTTTTAACGAGTCTAACGACAAAGATAACTTGGTCCTTTTCATTTTTAGAGAGTCTGAAAAGGTACGTAAAGGTAACACCAAAATTCCTTTTTCGTCATCTAATCCCTTAAGTCCGAAAAAGTATAAAACAATACAGAAGGGATAAATTTTTGATAGCTTTAACGAGCCGAACAAAACAAGCGCTCGATCTTTTTGTGCAATAATCCCTCAGGTCCAAAAAGATTAAAATCTAGAGGAGGGATAGCACTTCCTGTCCCTTTAACGAGCTGGAAGGCCAAAACTCGGCAATCTTTTCATATTTTACGAGTCAGGAAAGAGCTTAAAGAAGACTCGTCTTTTGAGGAACAAGTGATAAAATGGGTAGCGGCTGATTCCAGGTAAGGATTGGAATTTTCCAATCACGGCAGTGTCACAAGGATGGCTAGTGAAATCACTCTTCGCAGCTGTTCCTCAAAATGGGTAAACAATCAAATGGAGGTGAATGATCGGCCAATGGAAAAGTGGAGGTGACGGTGCAAACACAACCAAGGCTTTAATGGCTGAAGTACTACATTCACGGTGGTTATTTACCAGGGAATAGTTCATTTTTAACGAGCTTAAACGCGGGTGGAAACGTTTGCTCGTTCCAGGTTTATTTTTTAACGAGCTTGAACCTCACGGTAACACTGCTCGATTAATCCAGTCATATGATAAGAATGTCTCATATAAAAACAACAACTTTTAGAGTTTTGCCCCACATCCTTTCTTTATGCAAGTTAGGTAATGACTAATCTAAAAAACAGATAAATAATCGCTCTTTGCCTGCACTCCAAAATGTTTGCATGCCCCCAGGTATAAAATAGAGTTTCAAGGTTACCTCTACTTCTTTCCGCCAAAACATTTGTTTTACCGAGAGAGGCCTACCTCTTACAGGTTACCCAAAGATTGTTCTATTCGCGGCGCAAACAAAACACTTCTTCGGCAAAACTAGATCTGGGGTCTTCAATTTCGTCCGATCTTTACTCGAAGTACAAGTCGATCCATGTGAGAAATGTTTTGAAGTCGAACATGGAAAGACATCGCTTGATTACCAGTCAGTGATGTAAACTGTTAACAAGCGCGAGAGGAATCACCGATAATGATAATGATCCTCAAGGTACTACAGTACAATTCACGTGGTGTGAATAAAGGACTAGGCGTCGAACACCAAGCAAAATCTTTCGGTCGAAGGTCATTGATGTAAACCTGTCGCCGGAAGTGAGAAACTTTCCATTGAGGCATGCAAGCTTCAAAGTACTAAATGGGATGTTCCTAGACCAACTTCTTGGACAATGAGCTGATGTTGACAAGAAGTGATCTGTCACAGGAGGGCCTTAATGAATCCCACATCAATGACACGGAATGGAGCAAATGATTTTGATGGAGGTGAAAACGATCTGATGATATATGGTTCAGGGTGGCGGTCATGAAAGAATGGAGTATAATGTATGGTAGTGGGCGGGACACAGGTGGCCTTTCTGGATGACTTCTCTTGAACATATCGGTGACACTGATGTGATGGATTGGTAGCATTAACCCCAAATGTGGATGGTATGGCATGACCATGGCGATGTGACCGGTGAATGAAACAACCCAACCCGACTCGGGCACGGAGCGGAAGTGTCATGTTCAAGAGCGACTTGCTACCAATAAAGATTCTTTGAGTTTTCTTCCCAATTTTTCCCCAGTCATTGCTGACCAATACCTCTTTATTTTTGTCAAGCTTGAGGAGGATAACATGTGCTTGTTCTATAATTTTCCCTTCGGGCAAACCCATCGCTATGTTTTAACAAGCCTAGCGATAGTGAAACTCGTTCTCGTCTAAAGACAAGTTTATCGCTATTAATCTTTTTAACGAGTCTAACGACAAAGATAACTTGGTCCTTTTCATTTTTAGAGAGTCTGGAAAGGTACGTAAAGGTAACACCAAAATTCCTTTTTCATCATCTAATCCCTTAAGTCCGAAAAAGTATAAAACCATACAAAAGGGATAAATTTTCGATAGCTTTAACGAGCCGAAAAAAACAAACGCTCGATCTTTTTGTGCAATAATCCCTCAGGTCCAAAAAGATTAAAATCTAGAGGAGGGATAGCACTTCCTGTCCCTTTAACGAGCTGGAAGGCCAAAACTCGGCAATCTTTTCATATTTTACGAGTCAGGAAAGAGCTTAAAGAAGACTCGTCTTTTGAGGAACAAGTGATAAAATGGGTAGCGGCTGATTCCAGGTAAGGATTGGAATTTTCCAATCACAGCAGTGTCACAAGGATGGCTAGTGAAATCACTCTTCCCAGCTGTTCCTCAAAATGGGTAAACAATCAAATGGAGGTGAATGATCGGCCAATGGAAAAGTGGAGGGGACGGTGCAAACACGACCAAGGCTTTAATGGCTGAAGTACTACATTCACGGTGGTTATTTACCAGGGAATAGTTCATTTTTTAACGAGCTTAAACGCGGGTGGAAACGTTTGCTCGTTCCATGTTTATTTTTTAACAAGCTTGAACCTCGCGGTAACACTGCTCGATTAATCCAGTCATATGATAAGAATGTCTCATATAAAAACAACAACTTTTAGAGTTTTTCCCCACATCCTTTCTTTATGCAAGTTAGGTAATGACTAATCTAAAAAACAGATAAATAATCGCTCTTTGCCTGCACTCCAAAATGTTTGCATGCCCCCAGGTATAAAATAGAGTTTCAAGGTTACCTCTACTTCTTTCTGCCAAAACATTTGTTTTACCGAGAGAGGCCTACCTCTTACAGGATACCCAAAGATTGTTCTATTCGCGGCGCAAACAAAACACTTCTTCGGCAATATCTATCGAGATAAACAATGGTGAGCGATGATGCCCGCCAACTCACATAACTTTGACAAGAGAATCTTATTCTAGAATAACCCCTCTTCCAATCACGGATGGGGTATAGACTAGTCATATTCTCCCGCGGAAACCTACCCTATACCCGAAGTTTTCCTGCCGAAGCAGACCAAGATGCATGCCCCCTGGGTTTCAGTCATATCCCTCCGAATTACTCGCGCTCATCGGGAGGACGGACTGGAGATCGAGACATTTCTTGCGTGAAAAGACCATTTAGGGATGGTATATGACTATTTGCTATGCGTGATCTAGGAAATGAAAGTTGGTCCATGAGCTTGACCACTCTTCCTTCGTGCGGAAAACACGTTACTCTAAAGAGTGAGGAGACAATCGCTCCCATGCAATAAATATAGTCTCATCCAAGGAGTAGGTTATAATCCAAGGGTCCTTGAATTACCATTACGTTCATGCGAACTGTCTTCTTTCTCAATGTTATTGGCACATCGGGAAGGATCCCTAAAGGTCGACTGGTTCCTTTATCAAAGCCTGTCAGATTTCTCATCTCAGGCAAAAGCGATGGCGAACCAAGCGCTTCCCAAGAAGTTGAGGAAAGGATACTCACAGAAGCCCCCTCATCTATGATGGTACCAACCATAACCATTCTATATATTTGAACGATAATTCGGAATGGTACGCTTGCTGGTAAACGGGGTCTGCCTAGTTGATTCCAATCGAAGGAGACAACTAGGTTGCTTGGAGGTGGGACCGAATAGACGGCAGGGTATGGCTCTGACGAACTTCCTTCCTGCGGTGAAGGAATGGGTAAACTGTCCCCATGTTCGTCGGAGTCTGTGTTTATGAAGCGAATTTGGATGGTGTCATCCTTGTTCTCTTCAGTGACTGTATCATCTGAAGATGAAACCTCTGAAGGCAAGACCGGGTCAACTGCCGCCTTGACCTTTTGACTTTCATCTGGTATGGATTCAGTTGGTTTATCTTCAATGATAGGAGCTTCAGCCGACCACCTGAGCGGGCCAGCTGGATTTTCAACTAGTGACGGACTCGGTAAGAGTTTTTTATATCCAGGAGGAAGTCGTAACGGTGAAACCGGATGATCATCCAAAACTCTTTTAGCTTCGTCTAAGAAGGGACAATGGTGGACGACACGATTTCCTTTGCACAGTTTACAAGGAAATCTAGCTTTCCCTTTTCGTCCTGGGGCTTCACTTTCACTAGTTGATGGTGTGCTTTCAACATGATCATGAGAGGTTGACGACACCGGGTTGTGCAAACGAGGAGACCAGTCCCTTAGTATCCGCGGGATGCAAGGACAATCTCTGTGAAAGTGGTCTCCTTTGCAAATGACACATGGCGATTTAGGCCTGGTCGGTGCAGTGTGTGGATTTTCGTTAGATGACACTCGTTTTCCCCCATTCGCCTTTGGCTCCTTCTTCTTCTTCTCTTTCTTCTTCTTTTCCTTCTTCTCCTTAGGAACTTGGCTTTTAGCTTTACCAGCTCCATCAAGCGAAGAGGAAGGAGGAGAGGAAGAATTAGAGGAAGTAGAAGGCTGGTGGGCAACTCTGGACTCGTCTAATTGCTGATTCGACTGTTCAGGAATAGTGGTGTTCTGAACGACAGAGGTTGAGAAGAGCCATACAGGCAAACCAATTGTTAGTCCTGGAAGCGACAATGTGGCCATATGGGGCACACCAACATCTCCCCAAGAGGAGAAGGGACTAGGATTTCCACAAAGGGGGATTCCTTGGTTGGTAGGCTCCATTTCTCAACCCAAGATCAACGTAGGACAGGGGTATGAATATTCCGTTTAAAATAAATTTTAACATGCTTTGACACAACTTGTTTTTTCAGTTTTTAAGAGTCGAGAAAAAACAAAAGATGACTCTAGTCTCCTTCGATTTTTAATGAGCCTGAAGTGACAAGTGCTCAGATGGACCTTTTCCGTTAAAGAGTCTGAAAAGGAATGAAAGGGACTGCTCTGGAGGTCTAGGTAGAGGGAGTACCAAACCAATCGTAAAACTATAGAATACTTTTTACGGTACGGCAGTCAATCTTCCCGAATGCTGTGTTCAGTGCATTGCGATCAATAGGGCGGTCGACACGGCTTCCTATGGATAAAGGTTTTAAGCCTATAGGGGTCTCCCAAAATATACTCGACGGTACGTGGGAGCACAAGTCCGTACTAGCACTTATCGTCTCAAAGTGGAGGAATCACCCAACCATCAATGAGGACAACAGTTACTAGGCTTTACGACGCCGGAATACGTCTCTAGCCTAGACCTCTAAATGTTGTGCGTTAAGTTCCAAAGCGTTGTTAGATTCATTGAATTTATTTTAAGTTGATCTTTCTTATGAAGTTTTCCTTTTGAGTTCACCACGAGATGTAGATGTAATTCCTAAAATGCAATCTAAATATGATAAACAAACTTGTATCTCTTTTCAGCAATGAAAATCCTAGCTACTAGGGGAAAAGAAAGACACAACCTTTTCACAAAGAGCAAAGAGCACACTGTAAATGCACTTTCCTAAATCAAGCCAAACAGACTGTCAATATTCAAATGCACATGCATGTATTTGTTTTTCACTTTCTTAGTATTGATGCTAAAAATAAAGTTGATGTACAAATCTGAATTTTCTTTCAAGCGACAAACACAAACAAGCTTCTTTTCGAAATCAAAAGGTAGAGATGATTACGACACTTTATGATTTTGAAATAAATACTCGTTTCGACACTAGAAAGTCACAAATTCAAGCCAAAGGCAATAGTAAACGCATAATCGACCATCAACAGCAAATAAACTTTCTCCTATGATCAAAATCGACACTTGCGACAGATCTAAATCAAAGGACGACAGTACGACTATTATACTTTTGCAATGGAAAACTGTAAACGACTCAACAAACACATAAAAACATCTACAGTTCTTTTGTACAAATGAGGCGGAATATCAGTAAGGAAAAGGGGTTTGAAACAGTCATATACTGATCACAGGCTGCAAAATTCAAAGACAAAACTGGAAAGAATGAAGCACAAGAACCTCAGCTGCACAGGGCTAGGCTGATCAGCGCACCCATTACACAGAGAAACTGAATTGCAGTGCAGGTTTCCCTCTCGGGAAGTGCGTTGAAATGCAGAACCTCTTCACAGTGCCTGCGTTGGGGCAGAAACGAGAATTCTATCCGGGTTCTAGGTCACAGTTTGCAGTTTAATCTTTGGTCTTTGGCCGAGTAAAAGCAATCAGTAATGCACAATCAGGGGTAGATCTAAGGAGGGTCTAAGAGCTATCACAAGGGCAATCAGTTAGTCTTCGAATGAGCTGTTCAAATCATAAACAGATCTAGTGAATGGATTGAAGCAGCAGATGTCTACTTTGCATTTGTTATGGCAAATGCAGTTCGATTTCTACTTATAAGTTTATGAAATAAACAACAAGAGATACACAAACAAACTAATTAGACAATCTCCCAGTGGAGTCACCATTTTGTTACCGGGAAAAGTGTCTATTTAGAACTGCTCTATCCCACTAAGGTGTGACAGCTGCCTTAGAAACAAACAGAGAAAACTACTTTTGTATCTTCTTTATGAACTATAAACAAGGAGGAATAGGAAGAACCAACCCGTGTCTTGCACTAGTCCTTTGATCCAATCTCTCTCCTCTTTGACAGCTTCCAGCTACCTGCTCCCTTACTTTCCCAACTTCACCAAGTACCTGTAAGATCACAGAAGAAGAAAACTATACAAAGACATGGATTTATATTCATAAATAACTTAGGATCAGATTTAAGTTAACCATACAAATGTAACAAGCATCAATGATACAAAAGCATGGAGAAGAAACTCAAATAGTTTTTATTGATATACAAGAAGATACAGGAGGAGTTACAACCGATGATTCCTGACCCAGCATCAACCTCCCAGCAAAGAAGTTCCTTCTTCACCCCCAACAAAGCATAGATCGCCCAATTCTCTGATATGTATCTCAAAACCAACAGCAATTCCTTACAATGTGCAAAATTCCAGCCTCTGGATCTCTGGGATGAGGGATCCATATATAGATGTATGCAAGGAGGATGAGTCAACTTGTGATTTGATTAGTGGCTTCTCTCTGTCAATTCTTGCTTCCACTTGGAGACTGAAAGCCTCTTACTCATCCTTGGTCGAATTCAGTGAGGCAAGTGTCATAGGAGAAGATTTTGGAAGCTTCCATTGTCTCTCCACCTCGCGGAATGACACTGCCATTTGACATTTCCCACTCAACGCACCCTGGTAGTGCATTTAGGTGCATTGCAACGCACCTAGCTAGTGGATTTAGGTGCTATGCAACGCACTTGGCTAGTGGAGCAGCTGAAATGATCTTGGTTTGACTTATTCTGAGCAGTTTCTGGTGGAGAACTTCTGGGAGAAGCTGTAATTTGTTGACCTTGTTCATTTAGGGGTTAGAAAAACACTTTTAGGGACTTAGGAGCCCTTGGTTTATGGACATTTCATGCTTGGAGCTGCAAGGCACAAAAATGTCTATAACACCAGGTCAACAGATCACCTTGATCAACATTGGAGGATAAGACTCCACAAGAGGTATGGACTGGTAGGAAACCCTCTCTTTCACATCTGAGGCTATTTGGATGTGATGCATATGTACATGTCCCAAAGAATAAATGAACCAAGTTGGATGGTAAATTTGAAAAGTGCATCTTTATTGGGTATAAGGATGGTTTAAAGAGTTATAAGCTTTGGAACCCAGTAACAAGGAAGGTTGTGTACAGCTGAGATGTGATGTTCAGAGAGGTGAAAGATGTTATTAAACATGAAGTCAAACCAAAGGAACCTGAGAAGATAGAGTTTGAGCTAAAGGAGGAAGACTCAGACTCTACATCAGAGGAGGAATCAAAAGATGAAGAGCCACAAACTCCGGGTGTGAGAAGATCAATTCGAGAAAGAAGGTAGCCAGAAAGGTATATTCCATCTGCTTTCTGTTCAAATTTTTCTTTATCTATTACTGATGATGATCCTAGAACTGTGAAGGAATTCGTAGAATCAGAGGATGAAAAACTTTGGAAAGAGGCCATGGTTGATGAAATGCCATCTTTTCACAAAAATGAGTCTTGGGATCTAGTAGAGTTGTTAGATGGAAGGAAACCCATTAGTAGCAAATGGGTGTTCAAGAAGAAGACAAATGCAGAAGGAATGGTGGAGAAATACAAATCTTGGTTGGCAGCAAAAGGTTATTCCTAGGTGCCGGGAATTGATTTTGGTGATATTTTTTCTCCTGTCGCTAAGGTAACTTCTATTAGATTACTTTTATTTGTTGATGTTGCTTTTGATTTTGAGCTAGAAAAGATGGATGTGAAGACAACATTTCTTCACAGGGATATGGAAGAGGATATCTACATGAGGCAACATGAAGGTATAATCCGCCTTTGTGCAAAGGTTTTTATCTGAAACTACAACCATTGCCCTTTGAGGTATAAGGCATATGATTTTTCTAGACATTAGACCACTAGACATGAATCAAATGAATAAATATATAGTAACCCAACCGAAGCACATTTCCAGCATGCACAAGATGTAGCTAGTGCACAATATAAACCATATGAACCAACCAATAATGAAGTCTAACACAAAGGCGAGGAATCCACCAATAGTGTCAAATGGAAACCAAGGCAATACATGAATCCCAATGTGTGATAATGAAAGTTGACGTCGAACACAAGGGAAACCACTAAGTTAAAGACCCATGATACTGATCAATGCTGAGCACAAGGTGACCTATTAATAATGAAAATAAGGCCTCTGTCTCTACATATGCTCTCAGAGAAATTTTTTGTAGTCGATAAGACTGAGACCCACCAGCAAGAAGTCAATGGAGACCTTCTCAAACCAGCACGAGCAAAGGACCAAATAGATGATGTGATAATGAACATGACTCTGACTAGGGATGCCTGACTGAAAAGTAGGTCAAGAGACACTGTAGAGAGGTTGACTCAGGTTTACTTCCCTTGAACAAAAGGACGACTCAACTGTGACTACATGGTAGCATATGATAAATTTGTATAAGTTTGTCATGCAGGAGGCATAAGAAAAATCTCCATATGATGGAAGAGATAACCAATCAAAGGAGTATTGACTCGATGACAAGGTTAAGGCTCTCTTAAGTCAAACTAAATCCCATGCAAATGGAGGAAAGACATTTTTTTTTAGTTCTTTATTCAAGGGCGACACAACTGAATCTAGTTGCCATCAAATATGGGAATAATGTCTCGGTCCTACTCGTTTTTGGGATATATAATTTTTTTGTCTTTTTCATATTTATGAAGCCTAAACAGGAATAAAGGAAAGATATAGTACAGTCGAAAGGACGAGTGTCAAAAAATCATATGCTCTAGTTCCTAAGAGGGGAACATTCCTATGCTCAATGCAATGTGGCAAAATTGGACAATGACACTCGAAGGAATTTTATTTCTACAAGTGAAAGGGTATGTCAATTTGTAAAGGCTAAGTGATTACAAAGTTGATTTTTCAGAAGACATAGTCAAAAGGAGGCTTAAACATGATTCCATGTGAAACCATCTCAAGGCCAAAAGGTGAAAATGGTCAACATGCAATGAAGTAGTACAACTCAACCCAAAGGAGCCTCTAGGGTTTAAAGCCAAAAAATAGCAAAGAAGAAAGAGAATGAGTCTCCAATGCACAAGTCATGGCAGAACTAAAGAGGACTCCCAAGCCCACTCAATATAGCAACATGGGCAACATTTTCAATGAGTATCTAACTAAGATGCCCATGTAAAGGTTCGCTTTACCATCACATCATGATTATATAAGTCAGCAAGTGAAAATGGTTTGTGAATCAAGACATGATGGGGTTGACCCTATCACAAAAAGTATCACAGTATGAAGGCTAATATGAAAAATATAGCAGAAAGTGATATTCCCTAACCTATATTCCAGTAAGAAAGCGATACTCACCATGACGAGTCTGAAGTCATGGGACCGAAGCGATTTCTCCAAAACATCTCCAAAATATCTTGTAAAAACAACCCATTCCCAACACTCCATGCCACAAGGTCAAAAAGTCCATAAAATAAAAACCAACTTTAGAAAAAATAAATTTCATTTTTCAACCTATATAAGGACTTTTGGGCTTACAATTTTCTCATTTGTGTTTTGAGAAAGGAGCCATGGAGAAAAACTCAAGAAAGATTCCTACGTCAAATTCAACTGTTAAAATTGCTTGAAATATTCTAGGTAACCTTATAATCATACTTGTTATAATTTTTTATGCTTATTAGAGGTTTTTTCATAAATTTGACCATAAGAAATTATTTTTAAAAAATTTTACTCTACGTACACGCGGGTTAGATACATATAACTCGTGTATACAAAGTCCTTATAAGTGACTATGTAAAAAATGAACCCAAGTGTCTGCGAGTTTAAAATTTTAAACATGGATTTAATGATATGAAACATATTTTTTTGGTAGGAAGTACAATTACCTGGCGTGAAATAGAGCATAGTGCCATTGATAACCAAGTGATGGAGGATCAAAATGCATTAGATGCTTTGAGAGGATGTGGTTTGTTAAACTTCTTCAAAATTCCAAACATGAAGGTCAACACTCGATTGCTGGTGCTGCGAATTCACTACTGGAGTGCAGAAGAAGATGCATTCATGATTGATCAGATGCCCCAAAAGATCAAGATAGAAGACATTTATTTCTGTACAGGTCTTTCCTGAAGGGTAGAGAGAGTGCACTCAATTGGAAGGACGAGAGGTAGTCTCAGTGTAGAAGACTATGCATGTATATACTGTCCTGGCAATGCCGAAAAGGTTGGAATTCAGATCCCAATCAAATATGTAGTGTTTATCATTAAGAATCCTACTATTTACCATAGCTAGGGTAAATGTTTGTCCTTCTCTACATCAGGCTTCACATTTTTCTCTGAGCCTTACAGTGGATTGTCTCACTACAGTCTTCGATTAGTGTACACCTTTGCTAACCAACATGAAGAAATAACTCACTTCCATCTAGAAGGGTTAGACGAAGAATTTTGGATACGGAGCTATCTTATGTTTTTTATTTTTTGAGAGAGTACTTGGGCTTTGTCCCAAGGTACTATCGACCATCAGTAGTCCAAGAGATCAATGGATGGGCAGGTGGGCTAACTTGATGAAACACCTAGGGGGTGGTGACTTCTCAAGGAATACATGGATATATTTCCTTAAGAAGAAATTTGAAGTCTTTGACAGGTTTAAATAATTTAAGGCTTTGGTGGAAAACTAGACAGAGAAGAAGAGAAAGGTGCTCAAGATAGATAATGGTGGAGATTTTTGCAGTAAGGAATTTGAAGAATTTTGTAGGAAGTGTGGTATAGAACAGCACAAGACTACTACGTATACACCTCAGCAAAATGGAATTGTAGAAAGAATGAACAAGATGTTGATGGAAAGGGCAAGAAGCATGCTCAATGGTGCCGGGTTAGGACAGGAATTCTGGGCAGAGGCGGTGGAGACATCATGTTACCTGGTCAACAGATCACCTTGATCAATGTTGGAGGATAATACTCCACAAGAGGTATGGACTGGTAAGAAACCCTCTCTTTCACATCTGAGGGTATAGATGTGATGCATATGTACATGTTCCAAAGGAGAAACGAACCAAGTTAGATGATAAATCTGAAAAGTGCATCTTGGTTGATTATAAGAATGGTTTAAAGCGTTATAAGCTTTGGAACCCAGTAACGAGGAAGGTTGTGTACAACCGAGATGTGGTGTTCAGAGAGGTGAAAGATGTTATTAAACATGAATTCCAACCAAAGGAAGGTGAGAAGATAGAGTTTGACCTAAAGGAGGAAGAATCAGACTCTACATCAGAGGAGGAATCAGAAGATGAAGAGCCACAAACTCCAGGTGTGAGAAGATCAATTTGAGAAAGAAGGTAGCTAGAAAGGTATAGTCCATTTGCTTTCTGTTCAAATTTTTCTTTACCTATTACTGATTATGATCCTAAAACTGTGAAGGAAGCAGTAGATTCAGAGGATGAAAAACTATGGAAAGAGGCCATGGTTGATGAAACGCCATCTTTTCACAAAAATGAGTCTTGGGAGCTAGTGGAGTTGTCGGTTGGAAGGAAACCCATTGGTAGCAAATGGGTGTTCAAGAAGAAGACAAATGCAGAAGGAAAGGTGGAGAAATACAAAGCTCAGTTGGTAGCAAAAGATTATTCCTAGGTGTCGGGAATAGATTTTGTTGATATTTTTTCTCCTGTCACTAAGGTAACTTCTATTAGATTACTTTTATTTGTTGTTGTTGCTTTTGATTTTGAGCAAGAATAGATGGATGTGAAGGCAACATTTCTTCACAGGGATATGGAAGAGGATATCTACATGAGGCAACCCGAAGGCATTGCAGTGAAGGGTAAGAAAGAACGGGTATGCAAGTTAAAGAAGTCTATGTATGGGTTAAAACAGTCACCAAGGATGTGGTATCATAAATTTGATGCATTTATACGAGGACTTGGCTTCACCAGAATCAAAGCAGATCACTGTGTGTATTTTAGATTAATTGGTGACCATGTTATTTATCTAGTCTTGTATGTGGATGATATGTTGTTGGTTGGAAATGACAAAGAAATTATCCAGGATTTAAAGACCCACTTGTCTTCCAAATTTGACATGAAAGATCTTGGTGATGAAAACTATATTTTGGGCATGGAAATTAAAAGAGATCAGACAAAGAGGAATCTCTGGTTAAACCAGAGGAAGTACGTCGAGACAATATTGCATAGGTTTAATATGCAGGATAGTAAACCGGTGAAGGTTCGTATTCCTGTAGGTGTAAAGTTATATGTTGAACAATGTCCGAAGACACAAGAAGAGGAAGAGGACATGTTTCATGTTCCATATCCAAGTATAGTTGGCAGCCTAATGTATGCGATGGTCTGTACTAGACTAGAAATTTCACATGTAGTGGGAGTATTGAGCATATTTATGTTAAAACTAGGGAAGGAGCACTGGACAACAATGAAGCAGGTTTTCAGGTACTTAGATGGCACTAATGATTATGGTTTGTGCTACCAAGGAAGACCAGGATTGGACAGAGTGTTGGATATTCATGCCTTTGTTGATGTAGACTGGGTTGGAGATCTGGATCAAATAAGATCTACAAGTGGGTATGTGTTTAATCTATTTTGAGGTGCAGTTAGTTGGATGAGTAAGAAACAATTTGTAGTGGCACTATCAACTACGGAGGAAAAATACATGGTAGCCACTCATGCAAGCAAGGAAGCAGTTTGGTTGTAGAGATTGTGTTCAAGTATGGGGTTAATATATGGAGCTATAAGTATAGACTGTGACAGCCAAAGTGCAATTTTCTTAGCAAAAAAATCTGCATATCATTCAAAGACAAAGCACATTGATGTTCAGTATCACTTTGTGAGGGATATGATAGAAGACAAAAAGGTGTTGTTGGTAAAGGTGGACACTTTGAAGAATACTGCAGATGCATTGACAAAATCTGTGAGATCTGATAAGTTCCCTTCATGTAGAGAAATAATGGGCATTACAGGGCTAGATAAATGACTAAGCTCTCCTGTGGCCACATATGGAAAGAAAACAACAAGTCGGAGAATGTTGGGTTGTTTTATATTCTTTCCACGACTAGCCCACATAGTTAACCAGGGGGTTAGAAGGGGGGCAGAGTCCCCCCTTCGTTGCGCCGATTGCGTAGCGGGGGGAATCACAGGGGGTTTGAGGGGTGCACATAACCCCACTCTATGGGGTCTGGGGCAGTGCCTATATTAGGTTGGGCAGACTTACCTATGGTTTTGTGCATGATTTTTTGCACATGGTTTTAGACGCGATGGTTTCTAGTCCATGGTTTTGGACGCGATGGTTTTTGGTCCATGGTATTGGATGCTTCGACATGTATAAATATGTATTGTAAAATTGAAAGGAATATAATGAAAAATCAAGTTGGTAGTCCCGGTTTTGGGATCCAGGAGAAAATTTCTGTGTATATGTGCTTTATGTGTTATGCTCTCACATTGTTTATTTCCTTTGTTTTAGAATTCGTATGCAGGTAATTTCTATATGGGGCTAAAACCTACATCATATACATTTCCCTTTTTTCAATGGTTGCTTACCTATAAATTGACTAAAACAAAAAGAAATAGACCTACCAACCATATTGTATTTTCAAACCAACTTTAGGAATCAATATTAGGAAATATCAATCCATCAAAGGAATATCCCCATCATCTCCATGGAATTGAAATATAAATCCATCAAAGGATTATCCTCATCATCTCCATGGAATGTAACATATTCTTGGAAAATAAAGAGATAGAGGTCCAAGTGAAGTAGTGGCCTCTACATAAGACAATCAAGACTCGAGGAAGGGAGATATAAAACTTGGCTAAGAGTGAGGGGAGGTGACATAGGATTTTATTAAAAATGATATAGTTATCCAATCAAAAATCTGTTCAATGAAAATTTTGAATAAAATAAGGTTGTTGGATTTTACTTTCTTCATTTAGGTGTCCATAATTATTCTACCTTTTAGTAGAACGTAGTACAACTTCGTTCAACACTTGAACTTGAGGACTCTAGATTAAGCTAAGAGTGAAGCATAGGAAATGTACCTTTAATGACTCAATATTTTATTTTTTGTTTAACAGAATGAGGAATTGTTGAACAATCTTTCTATACCTACATATTCATAAGAAATTATTAAAGAAATGAACTGAAATAAACATTTAAATGTAATTATTTATTAAAACAAAACCCAAAACCAACAATGCATACCTCTTTTACCCACTGCACATAATGTGAAATGTACATCAACCATCACTATAGGGTTTAATCAATGAAACTATAACCTCCTCTCCCATGGAATACCATATGTAAACAACAAAAATATTAAAAAAACACCATTCTCAAAGCCAAACTAAAAACCCAAATTCCACAAAAATATACAAGCAAGAACAAAAAAGGAGAAGTAACCATTGGCATAGAAAAAACATCAATAGAATAAAGAATCATAATAAGAAAAGGAATAAAAATCAATAGTGTAAAATGGAATTGAAATCAACTCAACAATCAATGGCCCTTACTTTGTAGAAACATTCCTTTCTTCTCTACTAAGTTTGAATGGAGAAGGGATTAGTGGTATACAAAATGGAAGAAGATAAGAAATGTGAATTTTTATAGACAAATATAATCATTACATATAACAAGCAGAGTTAATCAATATATATATACCTATGATTAAAAAAGGGTATTTACATAAATGAGATCCAATAGACTCTTCTCTAGAACTCCCATCTTGTGTCCCCCATCTGTTGAGGGATTGAACCACAATTTCCTCCTCTCATGTTATCACCAAACTTCTTCCCTAACATTTATTCACAAACACATGCCATTGCTTTCTCTAGTTAAGAAGGTAAATGATGGTTCCTCTGGCTACTGTTCAAATGATTGTTTCTCTCTCTATGCTTCTCACTGGCACATATTCAAAGTCTGTGGAGCCCATTTCACATTTGTTGGCACCCATGAGGTTCATAATATTAATGGGTCAAATTACCCAGTGCCTTTTCGATTTCAAGGGTTCAAATTTCCCTTGCACTGCGCACACACCTTCTATTATTCGAGGCATAGAGGACTCATACACAATGTTTATTCAATTATTCTTGCAAAATATTATTGTCCTATTGCACTTCATAGTCGAGACCAGTGGTTTCATATCTACAATGACAAATGGAGAAATATGATCCTATCCTCGATCTTCTATAGGAAATGAATTGACATCACCATGCTCCCACTCCCACATAACAAGTGATGACGTCCCATAACATAGGGTTTACAAAAATTTCCATGGGCTTGTACTTCACCTCTTGGAAAACATCTTCATCAACATTTTGTACCTTCATAATCAACAACTCTAGGATATTCACTTTTGATTGAGCCTCATCTCTTGGTCTATTTTGCACCAATGAGTCATTCTCTAGTTCAACTTAGTTTTCGTGGGTCGCAAGAGACAAATAAGGAGGTAATTTTAAAATAAATGAAGAAATTTGAACATTCATCTATTAATATATGTGTCATATTTCTAATTTGATCCTAGCCTTTGTTTTAGTAATCTGCATTTAGTTTTGGTGTGATGTTAGTGACTTTGAATTAACAGTGTGACACATAAATACTTTTTAACTTAAAATGGATCCAAAAATAGATCTATGCTAGTTATAAACCAATTTTGAACTAAGTAAATCCTAAAAACGAACATATATCTAAGATTATTATTGGCCAAATTGGATAACAATAAAACATTAGATAATAAAATTAGATTTTTTAAATTATAAACAAAATTTGAATTTTTCGACCATAAAATAAACTTTAAAAGGAAATATAATTCGCCCGTGATGGGCATTTTTCGTGTAAAATGCCACCTCTGGATAGTAGTAACAACACCTTTAGCCTAACGATAACACTACAAACAGATTGTTGTGAATATGATAAAATGTATGAGTGATACTTGAGAATCTCGTTTATCTTAATTAAGCACAAATCATACCTGCAATATTTTTCTTGATTATTTAGTTACAAATATATTTAGTCTGTGCTCTGTTTAAGAGGGACAAGCACGAGTGTTAGGGGGAGGAGCTGAAGCAAAGAAGAATTGTGACTGTGAACAATATAAGACTTTGTTTTAATTCAGTTTGGAACTGTTGTACTCATGCTTTATTGAAGGCTATTAATATAAGTGATATCGGATTTTATACTTATAAATTCATGTGTCTCTAATCTATAAACTTATTATGCTAATCTAGATTGTTTAAGGTCATGGCAAGGGCCCACCATCGACGTCAGCCATGTCCTGAAAATGATTTTAGTTAGATAGGAAGTGTGTGTGGGGATTAGTATAAGTAATTGCACTTGGAATATTTTTTTGTTCTGGTTCTTAAATATTTAGTACTTAGAAGCTTGATAAAAAAAACCTTTAAACTTCTATAGATCTGAACGTTTTGCCTTTCAAATTTTCAGTTGATGATTGATTATCAAAAAGATAGATTTCCATTTAAATTGCCTAAGTTTGTGAAAACTTTTTTATAGGAATTGCTTGAGTTTGTAGGATTTTATTTTGTCAATAATCTCTAAGATTGAATGAATATGTTTTAATTCGAATTGGATTTCTGAACATTGAGTTTCTATATATTCTTAACACTGAGACAAAATCTTTGATCGAAGACAAAATGCCTTATTATTTGTGAATCATAATTTCTAGTGAAATTCTCTGAAACCAATGTTTAATATCTGAGAGTTTCCATAGGATTGTGTATGGATTGTAGATCATTTATTTTGTTCTTCAATCAGCTTCGAATGGATTTATGAAATTAGAGAGTCGTGTGAATGAATCTTTGAGTTTAATAACATTGATGGGATTGATTTTCACTTTCTAGTTTGACCCTGGGGTTAGTTCTGTGTGAAGATATTGAGTGGAATAGATTACTTGAATTGAATTTTGAAATTAGGTTATGGTGTTATTGAGTTTGTTTCCAGTAAGGATTTCAAGCATGAATTATTTTATGATTGTTTAAGATAAATTAGTGAATTGAATTGTGTATATTATTAGGAAGACATAATAGGATTCTTTACTTCAGTAGACTTTTAGTAAGTAATGGGATGATTTCAAATTAGGGAGAAAGATTGGAAAGAACATTCAGTACTTAATTTAGTACTAGTTTGAGAATAGAACAATAAACTTGGATCTAAACCATAATATTTTGCAACTCTAAGATTGTGAATTTTGGATTAACATTTAAAAATATATGGAATTAAAAGAGTAAAAATCCTAGCAAATAGAACTATCCATTTTCTCATACCAAGCTTGGGGATCTTGTTTAAGACCATCGAGATATTTTTTAAGGTGGAAAACAAAGCTAGAGTCACTCTAAATATAGCCAGGAGGTTGTTCCATGTAGATTTATTCTTGTGGATCCCCATGCAAGAAGGAAGATTTAAAATCCACTTGATGGATCTCCCATCCACGTGAGGTAGCAAGGGATAATCAACCGTAACGGAAATAATTTTGGTGACATGGGAAAAGGTCTCATTGTAGTCAATTCCTTCAACTATAGAGAATCATTTTACAACTTACTGGGCTTTATGTCTTTCAACACTTCTATTTGATGCATAATCTTTTCTATATACCCATTGACATGTAATAAGTTTTCTTCCTTTTGGAAGAGGAAAAATTTTGTAAGTGTGTATTCATTATTGTTTCCCAATCAGGATGCACTAAAGTTGCTCAAAATGTTTCGGGACCATGAGTGCCTAAAATTTGAGCAAAAGGAGAGGAGGATTGGTAGAATTGTGAACGAGCATGAGATTAATATATAGGATGAACGGTAAGGTCACCAGCTACTTCACATGTTGAACAAGCCTATTTGGGAAGTTATGGTGCTAGTGCAAGTTCATGTTCAATGGACTCATCTGGAGGAATGTCAGTGGGTGGAGGTGAATTTTCATCCCAAGTGTTAGCATTTGAAGAAGAAACACTAATAGGGAGAGAAATTATCATAAATGATAAATATGGCTTGTAAGTCGAAGAGAGAAAAACCACCAAACTAGGTTTGCAAGACAAGATATTTTCATCAAATTTGACATCTCTTTTATTGATTATTTCATTGGAGTGAGGTTGAACATGTATATAAAATTTTACATATTTATAATATCTAATAAAAATGCACTCCTCACTTTTAGGTTGTAAGAATTTCCTTTTTTCATCAATAATGTGAGCCCATGCTATACTACCAAATATATGGAATTAGCTTACATATGGATTAATGTTAGTAAATGCTTATTCTAATGTTATGTTTCATAAATCCTTTGTGGGACTGAGATTCACTTTGTGATGTACATAGTTGATTGCTTTTGCCCAATAATGAATACTGAATCCCTTAGATTGAATCATACAACTAGTCATTTCCTTTAATGTATGATTCTTTCATTGAGTAACACCATTTTGTTATGTTGTATATGGAATAGTATGCTTCATTTCAATTCCCTGTGCAACACAGTATGTTTTGAATTTATTGTTGACATATTCACCTCCATTATCTATTCTTAAGCTTTTCATATGATTTATATCTTATTTTTGTACAAGGGCCTTGTAGGCAAATAACAAGTCAAAATCTTCACTCTCAAGTTTAAAGAAATAAATTCAAGTGCATAGAGAAGTCATCAATCAAATTTAAGAAATGATTGAACCTAGAGAAGGAGAATAATGTGGACCACATAAATCACTATGAACAAGCTGCAAAATGGTCGAGGTGTGAAAAAAGGAACATTCATCAACACTGAACCAACAAATCATCATCTCTGTAAGAAACAAGAGGAAGACCAATTACAATACTTTGATTACATATTTCTACAATGAGTGATAGTTTATATGACCAAATCACGCATGCCAAAATTTTCTCAAGTTACCACTATGAGCAACAAAAACTGAAAGAAAAGATGATGACACAAATTTGTCAAACATGTAGAACTTGGTAATATTATCATTTATTCTACTAGAGGGGACATTTGTAAGATCTTTTAAATCCTCAATCACAACTTGATGAGGTGAAAACTCTATTGTTTTACCTTCAATTGAATGAGTGATATGATATATTGATAGAAGGATGTAGGAAAGACTTGGAACACATAGTACATCATTGATATCTCGATTATCTACTTGAATTGTTTCAAACCCCACAACAGTAAGAGATCTATAATCACTAAAAAATATTTGTTTAGTTTTAACATCATTAAGAGCAGAAAAATGGATTTATCCTTAGCCATATGATGTGATTCTATAGAATTAATAAGAAACTAATTAGAAGAAAAAGTAGGGGTTTCATTTAAGAAGAATTAGCGGAAGAAGAAAGTGCATGTCCATGAGAAGAAGTGTTAGAAGAAGTATAAACATTGATTTCATGCTTCTTCATTACTTCTTCCGAGGCTGGCATATTTTTAAAACATTTATACTCCCCATGTCCATCTTTCACAGAATAATTGCACAGTCTTTCAATATTATTACTCTTTGATTTTGATGTTTTATCACCATCAGGACAAGAGGTTGGATGAGAGGGTTTGGAAGACATATTTTTCTTGTTGTTGCAAAGATGTTTCTTCTTTGGATGCTTGGTTTTATCATTTTGTTGGGCCATTAGGGCCTTGTTAGATGTATCTACGGTGCTAATCAGTCCAGTATGTAAGAGATTCTATAGTTCTCTAATCAGAGAGTGACAAAAGGATTCAAGAGAAGTTTTTGACAAGTAACCCCTAGAGCTTCTCTAATGGAATAAAATGTAGATATAAAAACTTAATATGTAGTACCAAGGTTGGAAATAATAATATATATGCATTATTCATCCTTTACTATGACTTGAAAAGTATGAAAATAAATATCTAGGTATTTTAAACTTAGATAAGTAAGCTTCAATGCAGGATAAATCATTAGGACTTAAATTCATGAGATGATTTTCAAGCTAGTGAGATCTAATAATATTAGGTTCACCAAGTATTTGTATATTTTCCCAAGTTGCAATTAGATCATCCATTCATTAAATATCCAATCATAAATAAGGACAAATAGAAATTCTATTTTATCCATGTGCTTTGTCATTCCTATTATCCCATTTTTCTCTCCTATTATCAATACTAATGATAATTTATCGTCCCAAGGTAATTCGGTACAATCCTCCATGTGGGATTTACACGAGAAGTAGTTATTACTCGTAAGAAAAAGTTCACTTGGAGTGGTAATATTAAAATATGTAGATGATATGATTTATAAAGATGAAATTGGTTACTTGGATGAAAAGTTCTAAAAAAATATATGTTTCAAAAAAGTGACAATGAAAATAGACTTCTGAGGTGAATTTTACGCCCTTTTAAAAAATACATTAGCAGTACCAAAGAGTCATGTGGCAGGGTGAATTTAAACCACATGGTAATGGATGTTGATGAAAAATAAAATTTTAAAAGAACATTTTCCTTCACTGTCTTTCTTGTAAGCTCACTTTTATAAATAAATTACTTTATGATGTGACCCACTTTTATAAAACAGGTGAGAATCACTTTTACAACGTAGTTACTTTATAAATAAGACTTTCATGAAAAAATAACTAAAAATTTATTAAATTTATTTTATAGTGATTCACTTTAATATTATAGGTGGAATACACTTTACAATAAAGTTATGAAATAACTTATTTTGCATGAACGTTTTCAAAAAGTAACATAAAAAAAAAGTTTTCAACGTAACTTTTAAATAAGTGAGCTACTGCAAAAAACGTAAATATAGTAGTAAAGGATGGTGGGATGGTTGCTTTTATTGATGCTCTTCCTTGAAGTGCATACTTTCCAAAAAAAATGCATTCATCCAAAAACAAACAACAATAAGTAAAAAAAAAAAAAAACGAATAACAATGGGGTTAGATCTTGATTATCTTACTTGGGAAATGCAAGTTTCCTCACTATTTCTAATTTTCCAACATAGCACAAGGACACGACAAAGAGTATACACAATCAGGAAAGCACTTTCCACTCTATTTCTAATTTTCCGAGATTGCACACAGTGCATGAAAAGGACCATATAAAGTCCAAAAATAGTAGCAAAATGGGGATATAAACTAAAAATTAAAATATGAACTTTGTGAAAGAAAAAAAATGTCTTTGTAATATAAACCTCCATATCTGATGTAAAATGCGGTATCTTGGGAAAATAGACATAATTTTGAATGAAATGAAATGTGTTCTTAGCCAAAAAGAAAAAAATATGAACATAATGGAGTAGTATATTTAGGCCAAATAGTAAAAATAACATATCTCAAAAATGTAGAAACACGAGCTTCAAGATCTTAATCATCAGCAAGAGTAGTTCTTCAAACAAACTCTAATACAATGTTTGGGTAAACAAGGTATTCCATATAGGTTGAAGACATTCAATAGCCACTCGCATTACAAGATCAAAGATCACAACGCCAATACTTTTACCTGGTTAAAACCATCTAAGAGGGAAAATGTCCACGACCCTAGCCAACATGGCAACTTGAGGCAATCTTATTAATGCAAAGGAAATATTTTACATAAGAGATTTCTCACAATCAATCATCATCCATAACACTCCATGCTCTTTAAATAGAGGTCATGACCAATCAAGTGTTAAGTCGCAGATTAATAGTCATTAGTATCAAAGAGAATAATATGAGACATCAAATCACTCTATGTTTAGAATATATCATGGCCATCAGATTACAATGCAACTAGTGCACTCTAAAGAAAAAAACCTTTTCCTAACAAAGTTGAACTTAACTAACCCCTAAATGTCCAAATATCCTAACATATTTAAGTCTTGGTTTCTTAATTCCATCTTTTTGAAGGAGAATCATCAATTGGAAGGTTTTGTATGCTTGGTTTCTTAAGATGGCTCAAACCTTATCACTGGTTTTAGTTTTCTCCTCTTATGTGGGTTAGAACCCCCACACTCTATTTCCTCCCCTCACTTTTGGTGGTTTATGGTTTCTTGTATTAACTCGAGACTTGGATTTTCTAGCAAGGGACTTCCCATTCATCTCTTTACACTCCTTGTGGTCCTCTATTTTTAAATTCTCCCTCTTTGATATTTTCCCTATAGAATGTTCTCTTACTATATGTCCCTTCTCCTTCCCTCTTTGAGGCAATTCCCTCATTTGTCCAATGGTGTTGCATGGTTCTTCTTCTTCTAGTTGTGAGGGGCATCACAAATTCTCGACCCCCTCCCTGTCCAAGAATTCAAGTGGAAGCGGAGAGGTCATTTATAGCCTTTGTGGCAAACACCACCACGTGGAAAGAAAAAACAAATGAATAGTGGAACACAAATTTCTTTCAAATGCTAAAGTCGAGAAAGAGATTGTGAGTTTGACTCGAAAGAATAGGAATATGTGTTCTAGAAATGGCTAGGTACATTTTGACCACAAACCATTATTGACAGACAAAAAATATCATGGTAAGGTGCTCATAAAACACTCAAAACGCCAAACACAAAATACTACTTAGTATTGTTAATATATAGCTACAATTAAAGAACTTAATTACAAAGTCTCCAAACTAACAAAAAAAAATTAGCTTGTATAGATTTTCCAAATATAAATAAGATAGAGACACCTCATACTATACAAGTGGATTCACCATAAAACTAAATGTTTACATTATTTATTTTCTATTTATATATCAACCGTAGGAAGGCTACTGATCATAACAATAATAAAATCTAGTTTCATGGTCAAATTCTAAATACAATCAGACCGCCTTTTCTTTATAAATATATGACATTACATGCTTTGTTTTAATCGTAAAAAATAGCCCTTATACGTTATTAGTTTTCCTAACAACACATCAATTGTGACCAGGAAAAAGCACTAAATATTTTTTATTTCAAATTAATCTATCTCTTCCCGACCTTTCATTGGCCTCATGTATAATTGATTCAGTTGTCTATGTAACGAAATATAGTATTATCTGTATTTTCAAAAAAGTCTAGACACAACTATGGCCCACTCCACCGACAATGGATATGGTTCCACGAGAATAACATTGCACTTAATTAAAGATGTTTAATCGTGTGAGGATGATAATCAAATATGTTTTTATACTATATTATTTTTATTGGATTTCATAATATATTTTTTTAATGGGTTTATATGTTGGGAACGGAATTTCTTCCAATTTTTTTTAGCTTAGCTTGACTTTAAAACCGAGGGAAACTTTCTCCTTTTTTTTCCTATCAAAGTGAAACCATTTATAATATTTTTTATTAATAATATTAAACTAATTATTATTTAATATTATTTATAAATTTAAATTATTTTTTTTTTATGTCAAAGGGGTTCTCCAACTTAATAAAAATGAGATAGTGTAAAGTTAGGTTACATATCAATAAAAATAAAAATACAATACAATTAAAATAAATAAATAACATATAGAAATAAAATTACTAACAATAATTCTTAATTAAAATATATTGACTAAATCAAATTAAATATAAATAAAAAAATAATAATTATAATTATCAATTATTAATAATTAAGCTAACTTACCTTCATCTTATTTTTGGATCTTAACTAATAATGATTTATAACTATTTACATTTTCATTTTGTTATATTTTTAAATTATTAATCTATTTATTTATACTCTAAATAATCTCAACTTTTAATTAATTAAAAGATTTTAAAAATACTTTTGAAATAAAAAAATAAAATAAAAAATCAATTTTGAGAAATTTATATTCAATTGTGATGCTTACCAAAACTATTGTCTACCATTAGTGAGATACTATTATTAAGAATGCGAGAAGTTTTGTTGGAAGCTCGCCCTTTGGAATAGTTCAATTCTGCCATAAGTGCCTTTCATCCTCAACCTCTCTTTATAAGGTTTAAATTTGAGACCTAGTGGCAACTAAACCCTACTCAAACCCATTAGTCTACATCTTATGGGTCAAATCATATACTTTATAATAACATTTAATTTAAATCTCATATACAAATGCAAATCAATCATATACTTTATATGAACATTTAATTTAAATCTCATATACAAATGCAAATTCATCTTAATTTTAGATCGATCACATGCCAAGCATAATCAAATTATGTGAAGAGCAAGCTTTTTTTCAAATGGATCCAGAATTAAATATGAATCTCTCTCTCTCTCTCTCTCTCTCTCTCTCTCTCTCTCTCTCTATATATATATATATATATATATATATATATATATATATATATAGAGAGAGAGAGAGAGAGAGAGAGAGAGAGATGTCAACTCCATGTTGATTATGATGTTGAACAAGGAAGGATGATAGATTTCTCATATCGAATAACATGCAATTGAAATATTTCAAGTATAAGATTTTCTTTTTCTTTTTATTTTTCTTCTTTTTGTGACACATTGTGTCACAATAATGGAGAAATCTAGAATCTCCTATTGTTATAATTTGTTATGTTTTGTTAGAGAATTGTTTTGATTGATTTTCATAATTAATCTTTTCAGATCTTGTATTCTAGGATTCTGGTCAACTACATTGTAATCCTCTATATATGTGTGTAATTTTTGGCTTAGTGAATGTAAGTGTGAGTGGGGCAGCATCTTCTGTGAGAAATTGTCTCACCAGGAAGATACAACTCATCTTCCAATAATTGGTTTCTATAATTTATTAATTTGTATTCAAGCAAAGGGAGTGAAAGGGAGTTGAGTGCGTGATTGTTTTTTTGGGTGTGGCTGGTGCGAAAAGCTATGTTGGTTGTGGGAATGGGGTGAACCCGATGTGAAGTGGTCTTTCGAAAACATGACTACTATGTAGAGGTGACATGAAGCTAAGTGTCCCACTACAAATTGAGTGCATGGATCTAACTGCTAGTTGTCTTCTACCCATGTAAGGAGCTACTAAATTCCTAACATGTGTTACATATATTGAAGCTAAGAAAATGATGTAAAGTATGCTTCCACAATGATGGGAGTTTTAAAGGACAATCTACCCATATGAGAGCTTATAGATCTTGCTCCATCTCTTCCAATAGTAAATAACTCTTTAAATCATTCAGAGCGGTCCCCAAATGGTGTGGATTGAAAATATCAAGGAGCTCAAGCCTTTCAAACAAAGTTATATGTAAAACATAATCAACACTAAATAAAATGCATATGATAGTCTTGATAGGTGAAGGAGTTGGGGTAGCGAGAAAATGTTATAGAATAAAAAAGGAAAAAATAAAATTGTTGTTCAAATATTAATTGTGAAACAAAGTTGCTGCATGGAGTTGTTGTATAAATCTAATGCAGAATATGTTGCTACGACATCGGCGATCACATCAACTATGTTCTATAGTACACTATCTGCTTGAATTTTGTCTAAATTTTTTATGCATATTCTAAAAATAGCCTATCACTATGTGTAAGCTTAAAAACTATTGATTGATATGAAGTTGGAGAAACATTTATTTCAAAATGGCTAATTCTCTAGCATAATCATTTATAAATGGTTGGTGTTAATTATGTGAAGTGGAATTTTAAAATGCATACAATGATGGAAGGATACAATGTTAGGTTGATAGCAAGTGGTGATGAACTGAATCCAAAGGCTATTGTAGGAGCTACAACTGCATCAATTCAAGATTGGGAGAGGCAAGAGAACAAGGAAAAAGTGCTACTAATAATGTTTGTAAAATACAACAATATGCCTCATTTCAAATATTGCAATACATCTAATGAGACCTAGACAACGCTCAAAGATTTGTATGATTCAAAGAATATAAATCAACTCATTTCCTTGATGAATAAGATCATTTCTATTAAAATGGAAGAAAATGAAAGCATTAGTAATTTTATTTCAAGAATTAAAGACATTAAACATAAAAATGGACATATAGGTGAAATGATATCTACCACTAACTTAGTCACTACAACCTTAAATGGAATGCTAAATGAGTATCAAATGTTCATCATAGGTATTGCAACAAGGGAGAAGACTCCCACTTTTGATGAGATGGAATGTATACTCATGCAAGAGGAAGAAAGGTGAAATAACCCTTGACCTCAATGTTATGATTTGGCACTGATGGAAAAAGGGAAACATCCTTCCAAAGGAAAGACTTGGGAAGGTAATAAATGAAGAAAACCACCACATGGAAAACCACCATTTTCAAATCCACAACAAGATATGACATCTCCAAAGGTTGATTTTAGAGTTAAATGTCATTACTTTGGATAGTTTGGACATCATTCTAGAGAATGCATGAAAAGGAAGTATCATGAGTCCAAACATACAAACAAAAGGCACACTTGTGATTTTGATGATAAAGGAGAAATAATGAATTGACTATTTATTTCAGAGGCTACACTATCTACTGAAAAAATTATACAAATACACGGTTTGTTGATTCTTAATCCCCCATCCATATGTCCTATAATAAGCACTTGTTTGAGAACTTTCATAAAACTAATAGTGGTGCAAATATATATATTTGGGATTATCATTCACACCAAATTAAAAGCTATGGTGATGTATTTGTGACATTACCAAATGGTTGTATTAAACAAATTCACAATGTCATGTATATCCTAGGATTAAGAAGAATCTAATCTTAGTTTCTACCATGGTAGATCAAAGTTTGAAGGTAGAATTTGTAAATTCACATTGTGTGATGAAATATATGCATGATCACTTCAAGAAAAAATCATTAATTATTGACATATAAAATCATGACAACATAAGTACTTTGGCACCAAAGGTATGGCAACATTCATTATCATGATTTATAGCTACTTAAAAGAAAAATGGTAGAAGGGATTCCAATACTTAAGAATGAATATTTTTCTTGTGAAAGGTGTGCATTAAGGAAGATGCATAGGTAAATGTTCCCTACTTATACAAATAAAAGGCAAAGGGATATTCTTAAACTCATGCATACAGATGTTGTGGTCCTATGTAGACAAGATCATTAGAAACCATTTCTTGATATTTATTGAAGATATTATAAAATATACATGGGTATATTTCATGAGAAAGAAAAGTGATGTATTTGAATATTTGAAATAGTTCAAAAATCTCATAGAAAAACAAACATGAAAATATATCAAGATCATTCGATCAGATAAAGGGGGAGAATATACTTCATGTAATTTCATCAAATATTACAAAGCCGAGAGAATTGTACAAAAATTGATCGAGGTGGTTATTGGTGGCCATATACTTATTCCACTTGGACCCCCACCATTCTTTCTTTCAGTTTCCTTAATTGTAGCATCGTTTACTATTTTTGGCAGCCTTTTGGTTCCTAAACTTTAGGAGCCATTTTGAGGTCCTAAACGATGTTTTTTTTTAAACATACAAATAAAATACTTGTGTTATGAGTTTGTAGTTAAAATTTGTAGTCCTCGAATAGATATTTCTAATGAGCTATCATACGTGTCAGATAGAGATCATATGCCGAAGTTAAGACCCTGAGAATTTGATGTAATAATTTACCCCAACAGAGCCCACATAGTTTTGGCACTTCATCTTCTAGGGTTAGGGTTTTGGATGATTATGTTTTTCAGTTGTTTCTCAATAATAAGTAGGCCACTAGGCCTCATTGTAACATAGTTCATAAGGCATGTAGCTGTCACATCTCTTCATAGAGATAAGCTACCATCGCGCGGACTAGTTTATTTCCATTATGCACGTAACAATTTTTCAGTACTTTTTTATTAGTGAATTAAAGTTTTGTTTTACCTGAAGCTCTATGTTTTTGTTTATATTTGTATTTAATTTCTTTCTTTCATAAATACATATCAGTGGTATTAGAGCAATCTGCTCTTTCTCTATTTTTATGTGCATGTCCCCAATGAGGTCGGGGCATAAGGAGTTGGGACTTGAATTGGTTGATTCATTGCAATACCATGCCCATTGACATTGACAACCACACATGGGTGAAGAAAAGAAAGAAGAGGGAACATGAGTTCCTATCAAACTATTGCTTGAAGAAGCCCTCAAGAAACAAAGGAAAGAGATGAAGGACAAATTTTCTCGGATCCTTCGGTGGATGCCAACAGATGACGCATCTTCATCCAACAGTCACTTCGGAGGCGCCACCCCCTTTAGGGTACAATTTAACTTTGACATCCCTATTTTTGAGGATAAAATATACGCAGATGTCATAGATAAATGGTTAAATCTGCTGGAAGGATATTTTTCAGTTCATTATTTTTTTGATCAGGAGAATATTACTTTAACTTGTGATCCTCAAAGTCACCCCCCGCATCAAGGACTACTGGGAAACATACTATGAGGAGAGTTATAACATAACATTTGTAGGTTTTAACCCCATACATAAATTAATATGAATTCTAAAAACAAAAAATAAATAATGGCGAGAGCATAACACATAAAAGAAATATACACAGAGATTTTCCCCTCGATCCCAAAACTAAGACTGCCAGATTGATTTTTCATTATGTTCCTTTCAATGTTATAATACATATATATACATGTTGAAGCATCCATACTCCCCAATCCATTAACCTTAGATTAGGACATAACCGTAGTTCGCTTGATCAAATCTAAAATATACCATTGACCGAAAACCATCGCACCGAAAACCATGTATGAAATCCATGCACAAAACCATAGGTAGGCCCACCCACCTAATATAGGGTCAAAAATAAATAAATTCTCAAGGAATTTCCCCAGATCCCGTAGAGTAGGGCTACTACCCCCCCTATGACCCCCCTGCTGCACTCGACACAACGAAAGGTAGGCTCCACCCCTCTACTAGCCCCCCCATTTAACTATTGGGGCTAGTCATGGAAATAATATAACAAAACCCAACAGCCTTCGAGTCAGGAATTCATGAACCTGGGATGAGAGCCTTCCCTATGTGCAACGCAATTATAATAGGGCTCTCCATAGTTCGACTAGTTGTAGTCCCTTTCAAGTGGGTCTGAGATTTAAACCATTGTTTTCGATTGGTGTTGCGATGCCTCGTGTGACTACATAGGAAGAATCTACACATCTACAATCTGAGGCTGATAAAACAACCAGGTTTATTGAATGCATCGAACAAATTCAAAATAGGTTCACGACATATTGGATAAATTAAATTCCAAGTACAAGCAACAACATGATCAACATCAGGTGTCACATAAATTTCAATTGGGTGACAATGTTTGGTTGCATTTGTAGAAAGAACGCTTTGTAGAAAATCTATGATAGGTTATCCCGATAATGCAATATAAATCAAAGTAGAATATTATAACCTACTTCTACTATCAATTTACAGAAGCTTAAAGATCGAGCTGAAAAATATAACCAAAAGAAGAAGAATCAATAGCACAATACACATGAAAATACTTTGGGGAAAGTCTCAGATAAAACCCCACACTATTGTATTATCATACATGGTGGAAATACATAGGAATTATACAAAGCCTTAGCTCTCATAGCTAGCCAGCTCTCAATACAATCCTCACAGGAAATCTTGGCTTCTCTCCATCCTTCCTCTCTTCCCTCCAAGCTCCTATTTATTTACATTGTTCCTTGTGGATGATTTTCGTATTACCAAGTCGAAAAACAAGCCTTCAAAACTGCGCAATCCTCAAGGATGAATCCTTGACTGCATGCATGAGCTTTGTCCATGAGAAAACACATGTGGCTGATAGTACACTGTACTTGAACATTAATCTCAACTTTGTCTTTCTCAGAATAGACATGCATGAGTTTCTGATGAGGGAATCTTCAGTTAACTAGAGTAGCACTAGTTGAGTGCATTAATGCATCAATTGACTATTAACTCGCTATTAGTTCCTCAATTATTTTGGAAGTAATTTAACTATATACTTAACTCAGTAAATTGAGTTAACTAATTACAACTCAAATATAACTCAATCTTATCTCCTTAATTTAAGGGATAACTCTTGCATGACTTCAGAAAGACTTCTAACTTGAATTTCTCCAACTAATTAATTTAAAATAAATTAATTAATTATTTCCAAGTAGTTGTTAAAACTAAATTCAATTTTAATTCAAAATTTAATTCAAGGAAAAATTAAATTGGAATATTCTTGTTGCCATATTTCAACACTCCCTCTCAACAAGAAAGGGATTATCTTCCACCCTGATCCTGTCTCTATGAAACTTGAATTTACACTTTGACAATGCCTTTGTCAAAATGTCAGCATCTTGCTCCTTTGTCGAAATATACTGTAGCAACATGATCCTCTCGACCTGTGAAAAGCCACGGGCAACAAATCTTGCCTTATGCTTCTCCACACTATGATCAGGAGCTTTCTTTACTTTGTAAAGCCAACGTAAATTCACAACTGACTTGTTCTCTGGTCTCAAAACCACGTCCTAAACACTATTATGAACTATGGAGTCATACTCCTTCACCATAGCATCAACCCAAATCAGCTGCTGCACTGCTTCCTCAAAGGAAGACGGCTCGGTCTCAACACATTCCCCAGTAAGGGCCATGTATCTAGTGTACCTCTGAGGTCACCTCCTCTATCTGCACTGAGACGATGGTGCTCCCACATTCTCTCTCGCATCCTCCAACAATCTGTCAGCTTCTCTTGTGCACTTCTGTCCATCTCCTGAAGACTCTGTTTGAGTGGATGTCTCCACTCTTGGAACCTTGGCATGCAGCTGCTCCGCATTAGTCTGAGGCTCCTCCTCCTTAACAAGCAACAGTTCCTCCACAGCCTGTAGTTGTAGATCCCTCTCAAGGGAAACTTTCATGGCCTTCTGCTCATCAAACATGAGATCTCTGTGAACCACTTTCCTTCGACTGGTAAGCAAGTACACCCGACAGTTGTGAGGCATATTAGTGTACCCCACAAATATCCCCAATTTTGTTGTCGGATCAAGATTCTTCCATGCATCCTTTGTCACATGGCAATATACCGATGAGCCAAAGATCCTAAAGTGACCCACATTTGGTCTCTTACCAGAGAAAGATTTGAACTCACAAAACTTTGTGAAAGTTTGGTCCTTCTTCTGCATGAAATAAACCCAGCATTTACGAGAATAGTCATAAATGAAAATCACATAATACCTTTGCTTCATTGTGGATTCCGTCGAGAATGGTCCACACAAATTAGTATGAGCTCGCTCTACGATAGCCTTTGCTCGACTGTCTCGATCATGAAAGGATTACTTGGTGTACTTTCCCAAGGTACAACCTTTGCATGTGTCAACTTTCTCAAGTTTACCTTTGGGAAGTCATGTAGATATCTACTGCATTATCTTCAAAGCCCCATGATGCAAATGGCCCAATTTCCTGTGCCACAACTCGCCAATGTCTTGGCTTTGCACCAATTCTACTTTTGTACTCAAAGTTGCACAATCATCTACATCTAGTTTATATAGATTTTTCACCCGAATCCCTATCCTCCTGGTCTGACCCATGGCTATGTGTCTTATAAATGCCTTTCCTTTACTGAAGACAACATTGTATCCTTTGTCCTCCAACACCGTGACTGATACCAAGTTCTTCTTCAGTCCAGGCAAATACATCACATCTGTCAAGGTGAGAGGAGCTCCATCCTCCCTCTGAAAAGAAATTGTGCCCACTTGTGAAACGCTATACCTTCCTTCGTCACCCATCTCTCTACGCATCTTGAGGTCTTTCACCTCCAAGGAACTGAATAAATTTTTATGACCGGTCATGTGGAATGAGGCTCCACTATCAAGATACCATACACAGCCCATCATCGATGACACCATGCATGTGATGATGGTAAAGTCCATTTTGAACTGAGAGGATAATTCCTCACCTTTCGATCCTTCCGAGGATCCCTTCTTGGACTTCTTTGATGGGAAATTAGTTGCATAATGTGCCATCTTGTGACAATTAAAGCATCTTACTTTAGACATGTCACTCTTCTTCCCTCCATGAGAAGAATTCGATTTGAAATGGGAAGCCTTCCCCTTCCCTTTCCTTCCCTTACTTGTTAAGGCTAGATTTTCTTCATCATTATTCTTGGATGAAGAACCATCTTGTGTGCTCCTCCTAATCTCCTCCTACATAAAATCTGACCACAATCGTTCCCAATCTGGTAGTTTCTCCATTCCATTCACAGAGTCCTGGTATCTATTCCAACTCTTTGGAAGGCCAAGGAGAATGAGGCTCACCATATCATCATCGACAGTAGTTATTCCCACTGCCAAGCTCATCTCTATAGGTGGTGAGCTTGTTCAGATATGTGGAAATAGTATCTCACTTCTCCGTCTTGATTCTTCAAAGCTTTTCCTTGAGCACCAATTTCCTCTGGTCACTATTGTTCTAGTAGAGGGCCTTCAATATCTTCCACATTGAAAATGGAGTATCTTTCCCATGGAGACTCGAGACAATATGGTCTCGAACTCCCTCAAGCATGATCCATCTCGCCTTTGCCAGACACTTCCTCCACTCAGCCAACTCTTGTGAATTAGTTGAAGTTGGCTTTGGGATTTCTTGATTAATGAATTCCTTCAAGCCATTATCTTCTAATATAGCCTCTATTCTATCTTTCCATGCTATGTAATTCAAGCTACCTTCCAAGGCATACTTGATTCTCAAGCCACAGAATGCCACTGGCCAACCTTGAAGTATGATATGAATTTGATTTGCACTTGCAACCCTAAACTTCAAACTTTTAATTCTCTTCTCAGTATACTATTCACATCTCTCATACCATGTGGAAAATATGTGATAGGTTATCCCGATAATGCAGTATAAATCAAAGAAGAATACTATAACCTAATTCTACTATCAGTTTGCGGAAGCTTAAAGATCGACCTGAACAATATAACCAGAAGAAAAAGAATCAATAGCAAAATACATATGAAAATACTTTGGGGAAAGTCTCATATAAAACCCCACACTATTGTATTATCATACATGGTGGAAATACATAGGAATTATACAAAGCCTTAGCTGTCACAACTGGCTAGCTCTCAGTACAATCCTCACAGATGCTCATACACAATCTTGGCTTCTCTCCAACCTTCATCTCTACCCTCAAAGCTCCTATTTCCTTGTGTTATTCCTTGTGGATGATTTTCCTATTACCAAGTGGAAAAATAAGCCTTCAAAACTGTGCAATCCTCAAGGATGAATCCTTGACTAAATGCATGAGTTTTCTCCACGAGAAAACACATGCAACTATTAGTACATCATCCTTGAACATTAATCTCAACTGGGTCTTTCTCAAAATATCCATGCATGAGTTTCTGATGAAGGAATCTTCAGTTAACTGGAGTAGCACTAGTTCATTGCATTAATGAATCAGCTAACTGTTAACTCATCATTAGTTCCTCAAATAGTTTGGAACTAATTTAACTGGACTTAACTCAGTAATCTAAGTTAACTAATTACAGCTCAAATATAACTCAATCTTATCTCCTTAATTTAAGGGATAAATCTTGCATGAATTTAGAAAGACTTCTAACTTGAATTTCTCCAACTAATTAGTTTAAAATAAATTAATTAAGTATTTCCAGGTAGTTGTTAAGACTAAATTCGATTTTAATTCACAAGTTAATCCAAGGACAAATTAAATTGGAATATTCTTGTTATCATATTTCAACACGCCTTGCTGCAGCCCATCAGAAGGTCTGACCATCCTGATGCAGGGCTTACACCATCACCAAGGCTATGGGAGACAATTCTTTTGAGCTTAAAATTTCCCCATTCTTTGGCTTGCAACCAGTGTTCAATGTGGACTTCCTTTAGCCATATTTTCCACCACTACTAGACACCTTAGACATTGTTGAATAGCTAAAACTAAGAGAGCTCAACCCAGACTACATGGAACATGCCAAAACTGGTTGAATCATAGACACATAATTCAATACCACTCACCAACATAAGATCCAACTGTATCAGGTTGTTAAAGATGGTGGACTCCTACACCAAGCCAAGTGGCTCACAAGGCACCAAGTTGAACAAAAGTTTCCCCATATCATGGAGGCGCTAAATGTAATGGGAACCATTGCTTCCTAAGGGGGGAGGATTAGTCCAACTGGATTTTGGTGGCTACTTGCCTATTCCACTTGGAGTCCCACCACTATTTCTTTCAACTTCCTTGATTGTAACATAGTTTACTATTTTTGGAAGCTTTTTTAGGTCCCAAATTTCTATAGCCATTTTGAGGCCCTAAACGATGTTTATTTTGGAAAATTGGCAAACCCATAGCCTGCGTTAGGCTTTTTTCATTGAAAGTGATATTCCTTGGATAGATATTTATGATGAGGTATCATACACGTAAAATAGAGATTGTATGCTAGAGTTACGACCCCAAGAAATTGATGTACCACTTTTCCCCAATGAGGCCAACAAACGTTTAGCGCTTCATCTAGTAGCTTTAGGTTTTTGGATGTTTAAGGTTTTCCATTATTTCTCATTAATAAATAGGCCTCTAAGCCTCATTTCAACACACTTCAAAAGGAATGTATTTGCCACATCTCTTGTCAGAGATAACCTACCATCATCTGAACTAGTTTATCTCCATTCTACATGTAATAGTTTTTCAATACTTTGTTAGTAATGAATTAAAGTTTCATTTTCCTTGTAGCTTTGTTTTTCTATTTATATATGTATTTCATTTCGTTCCTTCATAAATATAGATCAACAATACACAGTACCACATACTCCTAAACAAAATGGAGTAGTTGAAAGGGAGAATAGGTACAATGTGCATGAAGCACATTAAAAGGTAAAAAGTTTACTAATTCCTTCTAGGAATTATCGTTTCTTTGAAAAATAGAAGTCCAACTAAAAGTTTAGATCATGTGACTCCTTTTAAAACTCTTTATGGTTATAAACCAATAGTAATCTATTTAAGAATATTTGGAAGAAAAATATTTTCTCATGTTTTGAAAGAAGATAGGAGAAAACCTAATGCAAAAGTTATCAAGTGTGTTTTCATTGGTTATTATTCATATCATAAAGCATATAAGCTATTTTATCCCTACACACATAAAGCTTTTGCATGCAAAGATGTGTTATTTCATGAGCATGCAGGTGAATTCCATAAGGAGGACAAATATGAAGCATCACATATTCATTATCATTATGATGATGTCAAAGAAGAAGCAGATGATAAGCAAGGATAGAAAGAGGAGGAATAATCCAATGACATGGGCACCTTCAGTAGCCACAATACACTATGAAGAATCGATGATTCACCACAAAGTAGGAGAAGATATGAAATATTGAAGCACCAAGGAGGTCATTACGAGAAACTCAACCACCAATAAGGTTTAAAGTTTATGCCTTAATTATTGAAGTAACGAATTTCATAGAACCTTTGAATTTGAAACAAGCTAATGAGCATAAAGAATGCCAAGATGCAATGAAAGAATAATATGAGTCCGTAATGAAAAATGATATGTGAGAATTAACATAATCTCTTGAAAGTAAAGTACCCATTGAATCCAAATGGTTGCTCAAAGAAAAACTTAACACTGATGGAAGTATAGATAAACATAAGGCCAGTTTGGTTGCAAAAGGTTACTCATAGAAAGGGTAAACTGATTATGAATAAAGTTTTGCACCTGTAGCTAAGCTAATATAAAATTGATTAATGTTTCCAATCACTGAGATAAATTGGAACTACATTGGCTATATGTTAAATCTACTTTTCTAAATGGGGAACTAAAGGAAGAAGTATAATGTTTTCAGCTAAAAGGATTCATAAAGGATGATCAAGAGCACCTTGCTTGTAAATTAAACAAATATTTATATGGATTAAAAAAAGAACCAAGATCTTGGTATGTGAAGATTTACTTGTTCTTTCCCCGGAAGGTTTTATGAAAAGTAAGAGTGACCCTAACTTGCATATCAAGTAAAATCAAAAGGGTGTAACAACCCCTGGTTAAAAGTTCATGTAATAAAAGTTAATAAAGGAAAAATAAGACCACGGTCAAGGGACATGTATTACAAGTTGAATGTTGGGCAACGCACCCTAGTGTTGGTGTTCATTTGGTTTATTATGGCTAAGGAAACTGGCAAAGACAATGGAAAAGGCATTAAAAAGGAAAGGTGGCATTTTGGCATATCTATTTATGAAAATAATGGAAATTAGGAGAAAAGGAAGGTAAAAGGTCACAGGTTGCATGTGAGTAGGAAATTGAAAAAAGATAACGGAAATGAAGAAAATAGAGGCCTAATTGATAAAAACGCTTCTGAGGATCAGTTGGTACCTCTTGTCAATTCAGTTTGGAGCTCTGTCATTATTCTCTCTCTCTCTCACTCCTGGATGCTTAGAGTTTTCATAGAACACTCTAGCTTTGAAGCAAGGAAAGAAAACAAGGCAAAGGAAAGGAAGGAAAGCCTAGATCAAGCAAGGAAGGGAAGGATCAAGCAAACTTAGTATGACTTCTTTCAGGTAACATATTGCATGTGTGATTTCCTAGTTGGTTTTCACATGCATGGATTTTGTTGGTGTATAGTTATCTTATTGTCAGTGGCATGGTTTTTCCAGGTTATGACAGTGGTTTTCAGCCTACCTATTGTAGCGTCCATGACCACCCTCCAAAATTTTTCCTTAGCTTCGTTTTGGAGCCTCCCTACCAACCATCCTTAATAGAATGTCATAAATTTTCATGTACATAGGCTTCATTTGTTTTTAGTGGTTTTCCAGCCTGTGCATGTCAGCTTACTTCACTCCCCTCACAAGCTGCCTTTTCAAAATTAAGCTATTTGTTGGCTAAGAAACTCCCTAGAAAATTGTGCAATTCTGGAGGGGGACCAACCCTCCCTCCAAAAATTGTGCAAATATGTTGGGCAGCCTACTGAGATACAAAATTGCATAGAACAGTCAGACAAGCTTCCCATAGAAAACTATGCAATATGGCCCTACACTACAACTCAACCCAGAAATTGCGCAATTCTAGGAAGCAGTCACCTCCTAACCTGAGAAATTGTGCAATCCGTAAGGTACATCCAGCCCATCTCAGCCCAGAAACTTCTAGTCTTGCAAGCTGTTGCATGTGCTTTCAGGTTGACCAGTTCCCTATGAGACCCAACAAACTTGATTTGCATGCATGGGCTTCATTTAACGAAATAGAAAAAAGAAATGTGCAAAAAGAATCCCTAGATTTTAGGGATCTTTTTTTAGCAGTTGGAGGTTACATGCAAAGATCGTTTCAAAAAATACCCTTCAAGTATCGCTTTTTCCTAGATTTGTGGCATGTGCATCATGAGCCTCAAACTTATTTATTCAATGTTGTAGAACTCATTCTTCACATTGAACTTGGAGTTCTAACATCCCACATCACATATAGGTGTCTTCGGCACATTAAGCTCAGCTATTTCTGGGTAAGTCTACTTTACATGTCTTTTGCAACATTTCTATCACTTTTTGTGTTTTGGGTTGTGTGAGTGTTATTTGCTTGATTTCTATGAACGCTTGGTGTCATTTGCATGCATGTTAGCCTGTACAAGCACCATTTCAGTTTTCATTTTCATGACACTATTTTTGGATGTATCACATTGTTTTTGCATGGACGGTCACCGCCGTTTCACAAGCATGCATGTTTTCCCATTTTCTAAATCTTTCATTTGCTATTTGAATGGGTTGGGTTGTGTTATATTCTTCTCGCGACTAGCCCACGTAGTTAACGAGGGATTTAGAGGGGAGGTGGAGCCTCCCCTTCATTGTGCCAATTACATAGCGGGGGGTCACAGGGGGTTTGAGGGGTGTAAGTAACGCCCCTCTATGGGATCCAGGGCAGTTCCCTAGAAAAATCTTGCTTTTTGGACTCTATATTAGGTTGGGCAGACCTACATATGGTTTTGTGCATTTTTTTTCGCACATGGTTTTGGACGCAATGGTTTTCGATCCATGGTTTTGGACGCGATGGAATTCGATCCATGGTATTAGATTCTTCGGCATGTATAAATATGTATTGTAACATTGAAAGGAACATAATGAAAAATCAAGCTGGTAGTCCTGGTTTTGGGACCCAGTGGGAAATATCTGTGTATGTGTTTTATGTGTTATTCTTTCTTATTGTTTATTTTCTGTGTTTTAGAATTCGTATGCAGGAAATTTTTGTACGGGGTTAAAACCTGCATTTGGTATCAGAGCCATTTTGACTTCAAGGGGACGCCTTTGTTGCTGAGGGGTTTCACTCAGGCCTGTGGTAGACCCTGTTCAGTGGGTGATCTACGAGATTGATTCTGATGGTGAAAAAAGATGGAGAAAAGTGGAAAGATAGAGTGATCCAGGTGGATATTGGTGGCCACTTGCCAAGTCCACCTGGACCCCCATCATTGTCTTTCTTAGCATTTTCAGTTTCCTTAATTGTAGCACAACTTACTATTTTTAGCAGTTTTTCGGGTCCTGAACTTCCGGAGCCGTTTTGAGGCCCTAAACGACGTTTTTTGGGGAATCCGGGGGCAACATGGGTCCATGGAATGGACTGATGTTGCCTGTTCCAACAATGATAGTGCTTGGATAGATATTTCTAATGAGCTATTGCACGCGTCAAACGGAGATCATATGCCAAAGTTACGACCCCGGGAAGTTGATGTACCAACTTACCCCAAATGGGGCCCACAGTTTGGGCGTTTCATCTCTTAGGGTTAGGTTTTGGAATGTTAAGGGTTTTCCATTGTTTTTCAACAATAAATAGGCCTTCGAGCCTCATTGTAACACAGTTCAGAGGCATGTAGCCATCACATCTCTTCTCAGAGATAAGCTACCATCGCCCTAGCTGGTTTATTTCCATTTCTGGTTGTAAGCATATTTCAGTATTTTCCATTAATGAAATGAAGTATTATTTCCGCTGCATCTTTGTGTATATGGTTATCTCTGTAATTTGTTGCGTTCCTGTTTAAATCTGGATCAGTGGTATCAGAGCGGTCTGCTTTTTCTCTGTTTTTCTTTGCATGTCCCCAACAAGGTCGGGATATAAGGAGTTAGGGCTTGAACTGGTTGAACCTTTGGAAGAACAGCCTCGCAAATCCCGACGGCCTCCCATGGCGGATGAGAAGAAAGAAGAAGGGGCAGGAGATCCCATCAAAATCTTGCTCGAAGAAGCCCTCGAGCGACAACGGAACGCGATGATGGACAGGTTTGCCCAGATCCTTCAGCGGCTACCCAGAAGCAACGCATCGGCTTCCAGCAGCTACTCTTGAAACGCCACACCCTTTAAGGTACAATTTAATTTTGAAATCCCCATATTCAAGGGTCAGATAGACACAGATGCCGTAGATAAATGGTTAAATCTGCTAGAGGGTTATTTTTCTATTCATGAATTTTCGAGTCGGGAAAAGATTGTTTTTTCTCTCCTCAAAGAAGCCCCCCACGGCAAGGACTGGTGGGAAACCTACTGCGAGCAGAAGGATGAAAGTACTAGCTCACTATTTTCAGCCGCACCCACCTGGGATTCGTTCCAAGATGCCATCAAGGAGCAGTACTACCCTGTCGGGAGCTATGAGGATGAATACATAAAGTGGACCACGCTGCGGCAGGGAAGGGACCAAGACGTGCCAGAGTTCACCAATCTTTTGCATACCCTTCGCACAAAGTTGGGTATCAAGGATTCAGAGCAACATTTGATACTCAAATACCGTGGCTGCCTGCACAAGTACATCCCGGAAGAAATACAATTCCTAAACATCCCCTCGCTCGGCGTAGCATACCGGTATGCCGTCAAGGTCGAGCAGAAGTTTAAACAAAAGAAGTGAGACTTTGGATCTACGAATCCAAAGCAGGGGAAAGGTGCCCCTAAACCACAGAACAAAGGACAAAGCCAAGGCGGGACAGCCCAAGACAACCAGCCGAAGCTGCAAGCAAAGAACAGCGTCGCGAAGCCGAGAAAGGACACTGGAAAATGGTGCGAGTTCCATAAGAGTTGCACTCACAACATAAGTGAGTGTCGGGCCAAGCAGTCACTGGTGGCTGAGCTAAAGGTTTCAGAATCAGACGCATGTTCCGACTCTGAGTCAGAACCCGATAAGGGGTATGAAAAAGGGAAGCAGATCATTGATGCGGACCCCAGCGCCACTGTTGCTACCGCAAAGATCCAGAAAAATGAACCCGAAGATCCAGAGGAGGAGGAGCGTCTCTTCCACTCCCAGATGTGGGTAAAGGGCTCCCCGATACAGTTCATTGTTGATAGCGGGAGTCAAAAGAACCTCATTTCGGCAGAGGTCGTGAAGCGGTTGGGCTTACCGACCACAACAAATCCACAACCATACACCATTGGGTGGCTTCACCAAGGACGAGATCTTCGCGTGAGCCAGTAGTGTCGCCTTCCATACAACATCAAGCCCTTCACGGATGAGGTATTGTGTGACATTGCTCCCCTTGAAGTTTGTGATGTATTACTAGGACAACCATACTTGTGGAAGCGACATGCTGTGTATGAATCAAGGCCCCGTGCTGTTATTATTACATTGGGAAATAAGTTGTTCAGGATACCAGAGGTAGCACCACCTGCCGCCATCTCTTTGATTACTGCAAAACAATGCAGTAAGATCATTTCCAAAACCAGGAAATTTGTTTTCCTGATGATACGCCCTCAAGGAAAGAAGAAGACAGTGGCCGCGGCCTCCAAACGGGGCCCCACTACACGACAACTACAGATGGACAAGATTGTGGAGGAGTACGAGGACATCTTCACCTCCCCGGCAGGGGTTCCTCTGCACTGTCAAGTCAAGCACTCCATCGATCTGACCCCAGGTGCACCGCTACCCAATGGACCGATTTATCGGCGCTCCGTTCTGGAGAACAATGAAATCAAGAGGCAGATTCAGAGCTCCTGCAGAAAGGTCACATCCGTCCGCGTTCATCGCCCTGTGGGAGCCCGATCGTGTTGGTACAGAAGAAGGATGGGACGTGGAGACTCTGTATTGACTATCGGGCGCTGAACAAGATCACTGTCCATAATAGGTACCCGATCCCGCGGATTGATGACCTCCTAGACCAACTAAAGGGGGCGAAATATTTCAGCAAGATCGACCTGAAGTCGGGATATCACCAGGTACCATTCGAACCCTCCAATGTGTGGAAGACTGCCTTCAAATCCAAGGAGGGCCTCTTCGAATGGTTGGTCATGCCTTTCAGATTCACGAATGCTCCTGCAACCTTTATGAGGCTAATGGATGACATCTTGTGGCCATTCACCAACTCCTTTGTAGTAGTATACTTGGATGACATTCTGATCTTCAGCCAGAGTTGGGAAGAGCACCTCCACCACATCCGATAGGTTCTCCAAACACTGCGGCAACACAAGCTATGTGCCAATTTGGAGAAATGCACTTTTGGCATGACCCAGGTTCAATATCTGGGATACATCATTGATGAAAAGGGGGTGCATGTCGATCCAGCCAAGATCCAAGTCATTCGGTATTGGCCCTCTCCAACCACTCTAACAGAGCTCCGCAGCTTTCTAGGTCTTGCCAACTTCTACCGCAGGTTTGTGTTGGGGTTTTCTCATATTTCTTGGCCCTTGAGTCAAGTCACCAAGGGCGGGGCGAAAGCAAAATTCTTTTGGTCTGAATCTCAACAGAAGGCATTCAGGGAGTTGAAGGATCGCCTCTGCACGGCACCAGTGCTCGCGTTACCAGATTTACAACAACCATTTGAGGTCGAGACAGATGCCTCTGACTATGCTATTGGGGCAGTCCTTACTCAACATGGACATCCAGTGGCATATCACAGTGAAACACTTTCAGACACAGTCCGGAAGTACCCCACTTATGATAAAGAGATGTATTCCATTGTACAGGCCTGTCAACAATGGAAGCATTACATTTTGGGGAAGGAAACGATCATCCAGACAGACCACCGACCTCTGCAGTTCATACAGACCTAAGGGAAATTGCAAAATGATCACCATCAGAAGTGGTCTACATACCTGCAACAGTTTCACTTGAATATCAAGTATAAAAAGGGCAGCACCAATAATGTTGCAGATTGCCTCAGTCGACCACCGATCATGGCACTAACCACCGTGCTCAAGTCTTGTGGGCACGAGACTTCTGATTGGCCACTTCTCTACAAAAGCGACCCAGAATTCGGCCACACATACCAGACACTCTTGGAGGGTCGGCAGGTTGCAGATTTTCACCTCCAGGATGCCCTATTATGCCACCTCGGTCACCTTTGTGTTCCTTCAAGCGAGCGTGCCAAGATGATTTGGGAAGCACACTACAGTCGGGCTGCTGGGCATTTCGGGGTCGAGAAAACAATGGCAGTACTGCAAAATTATTTCTATTGGCCGAATCTTCGCCAGGATGTTGGGAAGTACATCCGATCATCTACTTCCTGTGCCATTGCCAAACCGACCATTAAGAAGCACAGCCTCTATACCCCGTTGCCTACCCCTAGTCGACCTTGGGAATCCATCTCCATGGATTACATGTCAGGCCTTCCTTCCACTAAGCATGGAAATGACTGTGTTTTTGTGGTCGTCGACAGGTTCTCGAAGATGGCCATTATGGTGGCCTGCAAGAAGAATATCACAACAGAAGCCACTACTAAACTCTTCTTTGAACGAGTGTGGGTGCACTTTGGGATCCCATAGTCTATCATCTCAGATAGGGACAGTCGGTTTCTCAGCACATTTTGGTCCAGTCTCTGGTCAATGCTGGACACCAAACTCACGAAGTCCACAGCCTTCCATCCTCAAACTGATGGCCAGACAGAGGTTGTCAATAGGATGATTGTGCACATTCTGCGCATGTATAACTCAAAGCATCCACGCACATGGGACGAGAGCCTCCCCTATGTTCAGCACAGCTACAACCAAGCTCTTCACAGCTCCACTGGCCATAGCCCTTTTCAGGTTGGTTTGGGATTCCAGCCACTATGCCGCATTGATGTGGCCATGCCACTTGCAGCTACTCACATGAATTCAGCTCATGTCCAGTCCGAAATAGATAAGGCCACCAGCTTCATTGAGTGCATCCAACATATTCGCCAGTAGGTCCATGACATTCTTGAGAAATCAAATGCCAAGTACAAGCAGCGACATGATCAACATCGGGTGCCACACAAGTTTCAGGTGGGCGACAAAGTCTGGTTGCATTTGCAAAGGGAACGCCTTACTGGAGCCTATCGGAAATTGAGACCACTCCGGTATGGTCCTTACACCATTACTAAGGCTATGGGAGACAATGCATTTGAGCTTAGGATTCCCCCATTCCTTGGCCTGCACCCAGTGTTCAATGTGGACCGCCTTCGGCCATACTTTCCACCATTGCTAGACACATCCGACATTGCAGAACAGCTCAAACCCACAGAATTAAATCCAGATTGCATGGAACAAGCTGCAACTGATCGGATCATGGACACACAGATCAAGAACACTCGCCAACAGAATATCCAACTGTATCGAGTTGTCAAAGCAGGCCAACTCCTTCAGCAGGGCAAGTGGCTCACCAGGGAACAAGTTCAGCAGAAGTTCCCTCATCTCATGGAGGAGCTCAACGCAATGGGGACCATTGCTTCCTAAGGGGGGAGGAATGATCCAGGTGGATATTGGTGGCCTCCTGCCAAGTCCACCTGGACCCCCACCTTTGTCTTTCTCAGCATTTTCAGTTTCATTAATTGTAGCACAACTTACTATTTTTAGCAGTTTTTCGGGTCCTGAACTTCCGGAGCCGTTTTGAGGCCCTAAACGACGTTTTTTGGGGAATCCAGGGGCAACATGGGTCCATGGAATGGACTGACGTTTCCTATTCCAACAATGATAGTGCTCGGATAGATCTTTCTAATGAGCTATTTTACGCGTCAAACGGAGATCATATGCCAAAGTTACGACCCCGGGAAGTTGATGTACCAACTTACCCCAAATGGGGCCCACAGTTTGGGCGTTTCATCTCCTAGGGTTAGGTTTTGGAATGTTAAGGGTTTTCCATTGTTTCTTGACAATAAATAGGCCTTCGAGCCTCATTGTAACACAGTTCAGAGGCATGTAGCCATCACATCTCTTCTCAGAGATAAGCTACCATCGCCCTAGCTGGTTTATTTCCATTTTTGGTTGTAAGCATATTTCAGTATTTTCCATTAATGAAATGAAGTATTATTTCCGCTGCATCTTTGTGTATATGGTTATCTCTGTAATTTGTTGCGTTCCTGTTTAAATCTGGATCATAGAGATCGATAAATTTAATGGTTAGAGTTTTGAGTATGGAAACTCAAGATGAAGGATCTGTTCGTGGAGAAATATTAGTGGATTGCGGTAGATCTAAGTACTAAACCAATGAGAGTGTCTGATGAAGAATGGAAGAAACTGGATTGGAAGGCAAAGAGCACAATACGATTGTGTCTTGATTCAATATTGTTGAATGTATCACGGGAAGCTACTGCGAAGGCTTTGTGGGACAAATTATGGACTTTGTACCAATCTAATTCTTTGGTGAATAAGCTATTCCTAAGAAAAAAGTTGTATAACCTAAGGTTGAAAGATGGAGACTTGGTGACAGAGTATCCGAACACATTTAATACTATGGTATGTCAGTTATTATATGTTGATATTAAAATTTTAGATGAAGATAAGTGCATCAGGTTGTTGTGTTCTCTACTAGATTAGTGGGATAGTCTGGTTATTGCAATAGGTAGCAATGCAACTACCTTGCAGTTTGATGAAATAGTCTCATCCTTGCTGACAGAGGAGATGAGATGGAAAAATATGGAGAGCCAGAATGGTGATGCCTTGTATGTACAAGGATGGTCCCATAACATAAACAAAAATAATTCATCGAGTGGGAGATATAAAACTAGAGGAAGATCTGAATCTCCAAGAAAACCTATAAAGGTGGTGTGTTGGAAATGCGGAAAGGAAGGGCACTACAAAAGGGACTATAATTCTAAAGCTCCACATAAAGGAAAGGGATCTGATGATGTCCCTTCTGCAGAGGCGAAAACCACCTGAGATGGTGGGGATGCATACTTTGCTTCTTCAAGTACACTTGTGGATCATGAGGCATGGTTGATTGACTCAAGTGCATCCTTTCACTTCACTCCCCATAGAGAGTGGTTCTATGAGTATGAGAAATATGACGGTGCTGATGTCTTCTTGGGGGATGACATGAAGGCTAGAATTGTTGGTTGCAGAAAAGTAAAGTTGAAGTTGCATGGTGGAAGGGTTAGAACACTTCCGGGTGTTCTACATATTCCTGCATTAGCTAGAAATCTGATTTCTGTAAGCAAGCTAGATGATGCAGGTGTAAAAATAGTGTTCGAGAAGGATACTTGCAATATGGTTCTGGGGGCATTGGTATTGATGTGGGGAGTTTGAATTGGAACTTTGTACAAGCTGCAAGGTAGAACTATCATTGATGGGTGCAACAGTTCTATGGTTACCGAAAGTGGAGCAGAAAATCTAGTGGTCTCGGGAGAGAAGAGAATGTTGTGGCATCAAAGGCTTGGATATATTGGAGAGAAGGGCCTTCGAATACTTCATGGTATAGGTATGAGTAATAGCTCTCTGGATTTTGATTTCTGTGAAAATTTTGTATATGGGAAGCAGAATGAGGTGAGTTTTCCCTATGGTGGTAAGAGGGCGAAACATATATTAGAGCTTGTGCATAGTGATGTGTTTGGACCTGTGAAGGTTCCATCACTAGGTAAGTCTATGTACTATGTATCATTTATAGATGACTTCTCAAGGAATACAAGGATATATTTCCTTAAGAATAAATCTGAAGTTTTTGACAGGTTTAAAGAATTTAAGGCTCTGGTGGAAAACCATACAAAGAAGAAGATAAAGGTGTTGAAGATAGATAACGGTGGAGATTTTTGCAGTAAGGAATTTGAAGAATTATATAAGAAGTGTGGTATAGTATGGAAAAAGACTACTCCATACACACCTGAGAAAAATGGAGTTGCAGAAAGAATGAGAAAGACGTTGATAGAAAGGGAAAGAAGCATGCTCAGTGGTGTCGGGTTAGGACAGGAATTCTAGGCAGAGGCGATGGAGACACCATGTTACCTAGTCAACACATCACCTTCAACAGCGTTGGAGAATATGACTCCAAAAGAGGTACGGATTGGTAAGAAACCCTCTCTTTCACATTAGAAGGTATTTTGATGTGATGCATATGTACATGTTCCAAAGGAGAAAAGAAACAATTTGGATAGTAAATTTGAAAGTGCATCTTTATTGGGTATAAGGATGGTTTAAAGGGTTATAAGCTTTGGAACCCAGTAACAAGGAAGGTTGTGTACAACCGAGATGTGGTGTTCAGAGAGGTGAAATATGTTATTAAACATGAAGTCCAACCAAAGGAACTTGAGAAGATAAAGTTTGAGCTTAAGGAGGAAGAATCAGACTCTACAACAGAGAAGGAGTTAGAAGATGAAGAGCCCCAAACTTTGGGTGTGAGAAGATTAGTTCGAGAAAGAAGGAAACTAGAAAGGTATAGTCTATCTACTTTCTGTTCAAATTTTTCCTTATCTGTTATTGATGATGATCGTAGAACTGTCAAGTAAGTAGTAAATTCAGAGGATGGCAAACTCTGGAAAGAGACCATGGTTGATGAAATGGCATCTTTGCACAAAAATGAGGCTTGGGATCTAGTGGAGTTACTGACTAGAAGGAAACCCATTGGAAGCAAATGGGTGTTCAAGAAGAAGACAAATGCAAAAGGAAAGGTGGAGAAATACAAAGCTCAGTTGGTAGAAAAAATTTATTCCCAAGTGCTGAGAATTGATTTTAGTGATATTTTGCTGCTACTTTTGATTTTGAGGTAGAACAGATGGATGTAAAGACATCATTTCTTCATGGGGATCTGGAAGAGGAAATCTACATGAAGAAACCTGAAGGCTTTGTGGTGAAGGGTAAGAGAGAACTGGTATGCAAGCTAAAGAATTCTCTGTATGGGTTAAAATAGTCACCAAGGATGTGGTATCACAAATTTGATACATTTATATGGGGACTTGGCTTCACCAGAAGCAAAGTAGATCATTGTGTGTATTTTAAATTAATTGGTGACCATGTTATTTATTTGGTCTTGTATATGGATGATATGTTGTTGGTTGGTAATGAAAAAGAAATTATCCAGGATTTGAAGACCCAATTGTCCTCCAAATTCGACATGAAAGATCTTGGTGCTGCAAACTATATTTTGGGCATGGAAATTAGAACAGATTGGGAAAAGAGGAAGCTCTGGTTAAACCAAAGGAAGTATGTAGAGACAATACTGCAGAGGTTTAATATGCAGGATAGTAAACCAGTGAAGGTTCCTATTCTTGTAGGTGTGAGGTTATCTGCTAAACAATGTCCCAAGACATAAGAAGAGGAAGAGGACATGTCTCGTGTTCCATATGCAAGTGTAGTCGGTAGTTTGATGTATGAAATGGTATGTACTAGACTAGACATTGCACATGCATTGGGAGTATTGGGTAGGTTTATGCCAAAACCAGGGAAGGAGCACTGGATAGCAGTGAAGCAAGTTCTTAAGTATTTTCATGGCACTAGTGATTATGGTTTGTGCTACCAATGAAGACTAGGATTGGATAGAGTATTGGATATTCGTGTCTTTGTTGATGCAGACTAGGCTAGAGATCTAGATGAGAGAAGATCTATAAGTGGGTATGTGTTTAACATATTTGGAGGTGCAATTAGTGGCATGAGTAAGAAACAATCTATAGTGGCACTATCAACTATAGAGGCAGAATACATGGCAGCCACTCATGCAAGCATGGAAGCAGTTTGGTTGCCAAGATTGTGTTTAAGTATGGGGTTAGTACAGGGAGCTATAAGGATAGACTATGACATCCAAAGTGAAATTTTCTTCGCAAAGAACCTTGAATATCATTCAAAGGCAAAGAAAATTGATGCTTAATATCACTTTGTGAGGGATATGATAGAAGATAAAAAGGTGTTGTTGGTAAAGGTGGACACTTTGAAGAATACTGTAGATGCATTGACAAAATCTGTGAGCTCTGAGAAGTTCTTTTGGTGTAGAGAAACAATGGGCATTGGAGGGCTGGATAAATGACTAGGCTCTCTTATGGCCCCCTTTGGAAAGAAAACAACAAGTGGGAGTATGTTGGGTTGTGTTATATGCTTTCCATGTCTAGCCCACATAGTTAACTGGGGGGTTAGAGGGGGGGCGGAGGCCCCCCTTCATTGCGCCGATTGCGTAGCGGGGGGGTCATAGGGGGTTTTAGTGGTGCAGGTAACCCCCATCTATGGGGTCTCTGGCAGCGCCCCAGATTTTTTTTTTTTGGACCCTATATTAGGTTTGGCAGACCTACTTACGGTTTTGTGCATGTTTTTCGCACATGGTTTTGGACGTGATGGTTTTCGGTCCATGGTTTTCGATGCTATGGTTTTAGTCCATGGAATTGGATGCTTCGACATGTATAAATATGTATTGTAACATTGAAAGGAACATAATGAAAAATCAAGCTAGTAGTCCCGGTTTTTGGATCTAGGGGAAAATCTCTCTGTATATGTTCTTTATGTGTTATGGTCTCACATTGTTTATTTTATGTGTTTTAGAATTCGTATGCAGATAATTTCTGTATGGGATTAAAACCTACAGAATGCATGATCATTCACTCTTTCTTACACTTAGTTTCTCCATGCATTCAGATATGCATATTTTTTCAATGGCCTGTCGATGGGTCTGGGCAACCTTGGCCTAGGCCTTGCCTTTTCCGAATAGCAATGTGCATTTATAAGAGGGAAGTCACTTCCTTCCTCCTAGAAAATACACAAAACTAGTCAGACACTGTCCTCCAGGCTTTCTTTGAACAATTATGACAGGTAATGCTCTTCTAGCCCAGAAATTTGCGCTTTGCAATCCTCGGGAACGCATGACTTATTGACTAAAATTCAGCATTGCGCAATGTTAGCACCCAATAGGTCAGCCTCCATTGTGCATTGCACAATTCTGGCAGTCAAACAACCTCCCCACAGTTCGGAATTCCTTTTGTGCAATTCCGATAGTAAGTCTCCCAACCTCCTGGTGAAAATTGCACAATCCCTTCCATCAGTCTCCCGGGTATGTTGCATGTCAGTCCTCAAGTTTGATTTTGTTTTCAACTGACATATTTATTTCCATGCATGTCGCCCTGTCTCTAGGTATAGCAGTTGTTCTTCCATCTCTCAGGAGTTTAGGTTCAATGGCATCCAATATATCAGGGTCAAATGACCCGACGAAAGCACAAATGGAGATGTAGTTGAGAAAGAGTCTATGAGTTTGTCGATTTATGAAGACTTGAAGTTCCTCATAGGCAAAGATATCATGCTAAAATGGGAAGACATCAATGATACATTCTCAACCACATTTGAGGAATATCTTAAAGACTGTAGGGTCTATGCGAACATTCACAATTCTAGCTTGTACCGGATTGCATGCAAGTATCCCATGTTTCCATGCACGGACATGATACATTGGATCATCTCGCACACTGGTCCTGAGATGATGGTGTTAAGAAGTGTCAATGAGATAGATATTGCTACCATTAGGGCACAATACTATCAATAGATGTACCACTTGCCATAGCTAGTGATCATAATGGAGATATCCTTCAAGAGACCCAGTAGCAGTGCTAACTCTTGGGATATCTTGAAGAGTTGGTTAAAGGAGCTAGCCAAATTTAGGATGACACCTAAAAAGGTTTACAAGACGAAGATACTGTGGAAGGCATATCTGTACTTCATCATTTTTTCATGCTGCTTATATGGCCAAGAGATCACGGAGACCTTCCTGCAGAGTTGGGTGATCATGTTGGACCAACTGGCCAGTGAAGGGAAACCATGCAACTGGTCCAACATGTTGGTTCATAGGCTGAAGGAACAGGTAGCAGGAGCTCGATAGCCACCCAAAGATCAGCAAGCATAAATATACATGTCCGCATACATCTTGGATGAACTTTGTTCTCATCAGAAGTTCATAGGCTTGAAGTGGGCATGGACATCAACGTAAACCTCTATACACACTTATTACAATTTTTTTCAGAATGCAGCTAACGCAGAGTCGTCACACCGTTATGAGACCATTTTTTCACCCTAGTTTACAATATGATATTTGAGCAAGATCCAGCTTACATGTCGAAGGAGAAAATGGAGGCAGCGATCGACATAGCGGATTGGTATGCCTCACCTTTTGGCACCTTCATATGGATGTACAGTGTGGAGAGTCCTTCTCATGTTTTAGTGAATTTTTCCATGGAAAAGCTTGTCATGCAATAAGTGTCATACCACATATCGACAGGACTATCAGCTAGACTACATCAGAAGAAGAAGGCACCTTGGCCCGCTCTTTCAATGTAGATTGAGTTGTACGAGATATGAAATCTCAATCATGCTAATGCTGAGATAGAAGAGTTTAAAATATTTACTTTCAGCCCTAGAAGCTTCAATCCATATGACCAGAATTTCTTTGAAAAGGATCACTATGTGAGAGCGCAATTTCCTTGGATCCACGAGTCGTGTCATTGGGATGAGGGAGACCCATGGAGATATTGCGAGAGCTTCTCCAGGCCGAATGAACTGGTCAAAATAGCTATAGAGTGGTTAGCGAAGCATCATCTAGGAGAGCACCCTCATCAACAACAACAGAGGGTAACATACCTGCACGTGACAAAGGTAAGAGAAAGATTGTTGACAACATAAAGGTAGAACAAAGCTAAAATTTCAAATCAGACCCACTTGTGGAGAAAGAAGCTTTAGAGACAGAGGAAAAGAGGTGATATAGCGACAATAGGAACGCGCAAAGGTAGAGAGGTAAAAAAAAGGATGGAGAAAACAATGAATGAGTTGCAAGAGTTGAAGCGACAACTCCGGGAAGAACAAGAGATATGTAGACAGGAGAAGGAAGTGCAATAGGGAGAAACACAATAGGAGGCACAACATGCACATATAGATGAAACTACACCCATACAAGTTGTAGACTCATCCGAGCAGCTGGCAGAAAGCAGGTAGGGTGAGTAGTCGCAATAGCAGGATTTTGCTCAAGAGATTGAACAGATACTTGAGTAGATGGATATAGAGATGGAGCACCCAGAGTTAGAACAAGACATCGACCTCATGCCTTACAACCAAGAGGTCGACCCACCAGCTTCCCCAGTTCCAGAAGCAGATAAAGTTCTTAACAATCAAGGAGATATTAAGATCCTTGAAGACAATCTGAAAATATATATGCACAACATATCATTCGACGAGTCACAACATACAATTGTGAAATCACGCAGAGTGACTCTTCCAGATGTCCACACATATCCTACATAGTTTGAAGAATGAGTGATCATATCTTATGTGCATATGCATCTAGCTGCATTGGTCAATGCTACTAGAGCATATTCCGAAGCCACTAGCTTGAGTGTTTTCTTCTTGATAGAAGAGAACGAGTGAATGGGTAAGGAGTTACAGACAACCAAGAAAGGGGGAGAACATGTTATAACATCCGCCAGAGCAAAGTTGAAGAAGGCGATACTGGATGAAGTATCATCCCTTGAGACAGTCATGCAGATGTTGTATTCTAGATTTGGTACCATGCGTAAGGTAGTTGTCCATCTCAACAGTTGGCAGCAATGTTGTGCTAAGAAAGCACGTATCTTGTTAAATATAAATGTTGTTGTCGACTGCATGCAAACATGGACAATGAGATAGAAGGGAGCCCCATTACACTTGCCCAAGTTGATGAAGCCCAAGGCACTTGAGTTGAAGGCACGCATCTGGAGTCAGATCCGAAACTATGAGGAACTCCCGCAATTCATCACTAGTTTGGAGGCTTCCCATGCATAGGTATTCAGAAGCATGGATGTTTTTGTGCACGTGCATGCGATCCCATATATTGGCATAGTCACCAAGGAAAAGATAAAGAATCAAGTCTAACTCGAGATGGAGATGTACTTGGATGAGTTGATGCGCATATCCACTAGCACAGATTTCGAGATCAGCACAGACACTATGCAACAATATGTCGCTGGTCTAGTCACACGAACGATGATGATGCACATGTTATTAGACAATTTGGACAGAGGAGCCAAATCAATGTACCTAGATGCAACAAAGGCAAGAGCTTGTTTCCAAAAATATGTCAGCACAGAGTATACAGACACCATCGCGGACTACCAAGCTTGGCATCAGTTCACCACCATTGACGATCATGAGGATGTCAAAGTGTTGGTCTTCCCACTGTTTTCTGAGTCTTAGTGATGTCTTGCATGGCTTTCTCAAGACTATTTTGTCTCACATGGGTACATGTGCAGATTGTATGTAACATCTTTTAAGGTGAAAGTCCAAGTATCAATAGGGGAATGTAACAGTCATAGAGTAGTTGATGAGTCACGAGGGTAGGTGAACAGTCACAAAGGGGAATGTCAAGGGTCACCCCACCCCTTGTTATTTATAGAACCTCATAACTCATTGTAGGGGATTTTGGGCAACCAAGCTTCCAATAAGAGTATCTTAGAGAAAGCTTGGAGAGTATTGTAATGAGCCTTGTCTTCTCCACAGTGCAGAGCTAGTACATCTCTTTGGAGGAGCAAATGATAGTGACTATAACATTCTGTTATCAGGACTAGTGGTTGGGCATGGTTGTACTGTATGATTGGAAATTTCACTTCTTAATATAATAGAGCCAACACATTTCATGAATATGTTGTTATTGTATTTCAGTTAACTTGGTTACTCTAATGATATATGTATATGTTTGCTTATGCATGTATGTATAGACTCTTTCTATATATGTATGTATGAACCTTAATAAGATGTGTTGTTGGTTTAACCATGACTTTGGATTGTTGGTTCGCCTACCTTCTAGTTTGTGATGCATATTTTCTCGTGTGTTCCCTTCCAAGTTGTGTGTTTCCACAGGTTTCCAAGGGGCGCACTCACTCCACCTTCCATGTGTTAGAACCAATCATGCACCTTCCTTGTCTTGTTGCACATGTCACACCCTTGCTATCAACAAGGACATATTACATGGCTTTATGCACAACCACAGTGAAGGCGATACCATACGACCCACTACTGGGACTCCTACACCAAACGGTATGAGGTCTAGTTGGGACCTCTTACCGGGGATATCCCATGACATGTTGGCAAATCCAACATCGTCAACACTACCCTTGCCTATTTTTGGATAGCAATGGTGTGATGGAATTGTTTTCTTAGTTTTTAGATTTGGAATTTTTAGATGGTTTCGAAATCAATGGCGAATGTGATTTGATGAAAATCCTGAAAGTCCTAGGAATCCCTTAACTGGTTTTGGTAGGATACACGGTAAAGCCTGAGGGTGGAGTCCCAATTTAGGGCCTAGTGATCTGGTCTGGATTGCAGTAAAGCCTAAGAGATGGGTGTCTCGTTTTAGGTCCTAGTTATCCTGTGTGGATTGCTGAAAATCCTGAGAGGCAAGGAGATGGAAAATTCCTCAAGGATAATGATGGAGTCTGAAGGCATTCCAAGCTCGATTTGGTTTTGTGATCTCAGTGCTGATTTTGGTGAGATCACAATTTTGTGAGGGTGGAGGTTGTTTAACCTCAAGATTCCCTTGGTTGTTTTTAGATTGGTTTATCCATGAGATCCCAGATTTATGCTTGGAATATGGCATGGGGGTGACTGGCTGAAAGAAATATTGGTTCAGGCATGTCTATGGTCAAATGGTACATGGAAGTCCTGAACCTAGTTGACTTTGCGTATGTTTAATAAAAGTCAAGTTCTCTTTCATTTGTACTTGTTAATATGTGGCTTTAATGGTTTCTATCTCATTGTTATTTTCATGGTTAATGTTGGTTCTAAGCATGGTTATATGCCTAGTTATTTTCATAGTTATTTCATGTATTTACTTGTAATGGAAAGGATAATGGATATGAGACCTAATTGATGTCAAAACAGTTAAGGGAAGAGGGTGGTGATCCTTCTTGTCAAGGTCCACATGAGTTATCAGATGCTTTGTCTTGTATTCATTTCTTGTAGATTGAATTGATGTCAAGTGTTTAAAAAAATGTCACCCTCAGTTGGGGATGCTCAGGTCTAGTCTTGGAGTTAGTTTTTCATTTATAATTCTTATTATTATGTAAGTTGTTGATTCTGAAGGTGTCATTGATTTATGTGAAGTGACATGGGCTCTGGGCCTAAAAAAATGGCTCATATCCTAGGGATGTAAGCACAATATTGGGTAAAAAAATCCCTCAATGCTAGCATATTGTGTTGTGGGAGAATCCAAAGCCCTCTAGATGCATGCATGCCCATATCAAGGGATAGTCTAGGAGTTCAATCGTTTAAAAACTTAGTGGGACCCAAGTATTGGTAACCTGAGAGGTGAGGATGGTTCCTGGGACTCCTATTGCTGATGGGGAGGGTCTATATGGTGTGTTTCCATCCATTCCACTCCCTTAAGGTGACTTAGGAGGTCGAATCATATCATATTAACTTCTCATCACATCTCATCAATAAATACACCTTCGAGCCTCATTGTAACATAGTTCAGAGGCATGTAGCCACCACATATCTTCTCAGAGATAAGATACCATAGTCCTAGCTGGTTGATTTCCATTGTTTTTTGTAAGCATATTTGAGTATTTTACATTAATGAAATGAAGTATTATTTCCACTGCATCTCTGTGTTTATGGCTATCTTTGTAATTTGTTGTGTTCCTATTTAAATCCGGATCACACATGTCTACCCTGGTTTTCTGATTACTTAGATAGATGTGGGAGGAGGGAGTTACAAAGTGGTATCAGAGTAGGTTGTGCTCTCTTTGGGTCATATCTAATCAGACCATAGTTCACTCCTCAGACTGGATGGACAGTGTGTCGTTCATGAATTCATTTTGGTTATATATGTGTTCATTATGTTTGTAGTCCATCTTCTTGTTTCATTTTCATGGTGTTGATCATGGTTGTAGTGATGTCGCCACGTGAAGGTTGATGGTGTTGTGGTGAGATGTGTCGTCATGAATGTATGGTTGTATATGCATTTGTTAAGCATGTCAGTTTCTATATTTTGTTATGCATGCATTTCCTGGTGAAGGTTGTGGTGCATGAGGTCATTGTATGCATTTTAGGTCATCGCGATGATATGGTATCTTATGATGCTAATGTGTTGGCTAAGATAGAGCAGGATATGCAGATCATCAAAGTGAAGTTGCAGCATTGGACCTCGAGGAAAGGGCATGTCGTCATATAGGTTTGTATGTTGGGCATGAAATGTAGGTTAAGGATTGTTATACGCATTATGGTTATGTGTATGCCTTTCATTCTATTGATGTTATGGTTACATACATGATGGATGCTAGTTGATCAGTGTAGTCATGTGTCTGATACTCATGAATGATACTAACTTGTGGTTGAATGCATTGTTGTTGTTGTTTTACGATAATTAACTTGATGATTATGTTTTATGTTGTTGATAAGCATGTTATATGTTAAGTTCTTGCTGTTATATGTTAGTTAATGATTAGGGTTATTGCATTAAGATCTTGATGTTATATGTATCATAATAAATTGGATTGGCCTACGCAGATGGTTAGGTTTATGACATTCAGTTCTGAGTCGAATTATTTATGACATTGTGTTGTACTAATCTAGGTTGATCGTACATATGTGATTGTTATGCATTAATGAAAAATGTTTATGAGCTAATGCGAACATGTTAGCTAGTGACTATTATGGAGATAATTACCTTATTTATGTTTGAGCTAATGTGTTGTGAAGTTATATCGTGCTAAGTAGATTGACTGTGCAGACAAGATAGCCTCCTTTGAGATACATTAAGGTATGAGTTTTCTTATGTTGTCTAATTTGTCCTTGAATGTTTGATTATGTCATCTATTTGGTGTTTGAGTGTTTAGTGTCTATTACATCATCTAGTTCGTTTATTTCACATGGTATATGTGCAAGTTGGTTGAATGTTTGAAGAATTGCATAATATGAGTATGTGTTCAAATGATGTTGTTTAAGATGATTGTACTAACACATATGTGTTGAGACAATTGATATGTACTTTAGTGTAATAGGTGACAATTGTAGCATTCTGTCTAATGACTACAAGTTGAGTATGGATTATGAGATGATTGTTAGTCTTGGTAAAGGTTGATTTAAAACTGATAGATATGATTGTCTTGATATTTGAAACATATGATTGACATATGCGAATAGTTGCAGCAAAACATGCTTGGTATTATCATGACAAGGTAATAATTGATTTTTTTATATAACTAATAGTTGTATGATGTGATAGCGTGTAATAAGACATGATTACAACAAGATAAATGGTAAACGAAAGGAATTTGGTAAGAATTATTTTAGCTATGTTTGGAAACCATAATTCCAAATGAATGACTGCTTTACATACATGAAGTTTTCTTAACCCTAATATTCTCTAAAATTTTTCGGGTGTGTGCTATATTCATGAACATTTATTTGATAGGTATAACAATTGGTGTCTAGTTATAGCTAGATATGTCAAGAGAATTAGAGTCCCTTGATAGATGGAATGGGCATGTTCAGTTGCAAGGAAACGTGCTTGGTACAACAAGGTAAGATAACTGGTATATTGGTATATTTGTTATACACTGACAATTATGTGTCATGGAAGTATGATATAGGGAATTACATGGCAAGGGACTGCCATGAAACATTGAAGAAGGATTAGGTTGAGCATTGCTTTAGAAGCATTGGGAATCATGGGATTGAGTCATGCTGTTTGTTACTAGTCTTGTGCTTTCGATGTTTTGTGATTTTCTTATGCTTGATTTACAATTATGTTTGTGTCTTGTACATGGCCATGCCACTTTGTTGTGACGTCGTATTGCTATTAGTTTCCATTTTTTTCTCTTGCTTTCTTCTTATTCTTCCCTTTTATGTTTTCATTTTTAGGAATTGGTTGGAAAAAGAGGAAAGTTAATGGAGTTCGGGGGGAGTAGTGTGGTACCCAACAAGTGATGTAGGGCCTGGATGAAGCTCAGTGCATGTACAACGGAAACTGAAGGCAAGCATATGAAAACTAGTTAGATTGGTTGGGTCCACTAAGGTAAATGGATGCTGATAGGACAATCATGAGAAAGGTAACAAAAAGGGTAAAGTAAATGGATTTGAGATTTTAGATGCATTGGCTATGTTGGAAACTATTGTTCTCAATATTGTGCATGTTGTGCATGAATAAAGGAAGTTCTCTTAACCTTGCCCTTATGATATCTAGTAATTATGTTGTGATCATAATTGATTTAGGCTAATGTTTATATGAATATATGTATGTATGCATGTCGTTATCTAAGAGGTTCATCAGGGATCATGTTGATGTTTATATGTATACATGTATGTATGTATGTCATTGTTATCTTACACGGTCATCACGAATCATGTTGATGTTTATATGTATACATGTATGTATGTATGTCCTTGTTTGATATGATCACTATGGATCATTCTTGTCGAGGAATGATTGCTTATGCAGGTGAATGACATCAAGAGTTTCCTGATTTATGAGCAATCAAATGGGAAGAGTAGTTATGACAAATATGTGAGGTCAATATCATGTCGATATAAATTGATATTGTATGCTTGTATTATGCCTATGTTTATGCTATGACCAATAACACTAAAGGATACATCCGTGGAATGAAAACAATGTTCTTTGCGGCATGCTAGGATAAGCATGGATGGCAGAGAGACACTTGAAGCTAGGTTTCTTGGTAGAGGAAGTATGGGTATAGATGGTGCTATGTACATTTTGGATATGTGGTCTCGTGTGCATATGGTGTTGTGCGCATATTGGATATGCGGTGCTATGCGCATGTTGTATATGCAATGCTATGTACATATGGTGTTGTATGCATGCTGCACATGTGGTTCTATGTAAATATGGTGTTGTGTGCATGATTTTACAAGTGGTGCTGTGAGCATGTGGTGTTGTGTACATGTTGTACATATGGTGTCGTGTGTAGATGGTATTATGTACATCTCATGCATATGGTGTTGTGTACATGTGGTTTTGTGTACATATCATGCATTTGGTGTTGTGTACGTTTGGCGTTGTGTAGACATTGTACAGGTGGTACAATGTACGTGTGGTGTTGTGTACACATTTTGCAGGTGGTTCCGTGTACATGTGACATTGTGTACACACTGTGTAGGTGGGGTTGTGTCTAGGTGGTGTTGTATACATGTTGTATATGTGGTTGTGGTGTACATGTTGCATTATGTTCGTGTTGTACATGTTGTGTTGTGTACATGTGGTATTATGTATGTGCATGGTGTAGTCATGGTACCATGACATGTCTATTCATTATATTGTACTATGTGTATGTATATTTATTGTGTTGTGTTGTGCAATGGGTGTAGGTGTATGTGTTGTATGTTAGGTGTAGGTCCATGTATTGCATGGCGTTTTATGTCGTGTGTGGATATTTGTTTGTGATTTACACAATGTGTATGTGCACATGGTTGAAGAGAAGGAACTGGGTGTTTTTTGGGTGTGGTAACCGATCCGGTGTGCATACAGAATAAAGACAAATGTAGAAGCTAAGGATTGATTAAAAGATAAGTATCGATATTTTATGCATGTGATTTATGATTATCGTCTATGATGATTACATGTGATCTATGATTTTGGTTTATGATGGTTACATGTGATTTATGGTTTTGATCTATGATGGTTGTGTTTTGGGCCAATCTGATGCGATATGTTTATACATAATGATTTGATCAAATATTCTAGTTTGACTTGTTGTGACAGGAAGTAAACATCATGGCAAGTGTACCTTAATGATGGGCCACCAATGAGGTATGATTTAAAGTTATTTTAATTTATTTGTATATAACAGAAATTTTGTGCTTGGTATGGGAAAGCATGAAATGCCTGGTTGGGTGGTTAAAACTGACGACAAGAATTAGCAATAACAACAAAAGGAATTAGAACAGGTAGTAGTATGCTAATAAAATACTTCAGGAGTAGGGCCATTATGGGACACTAGTACCCAATAGTGTCCATTGATTTTCATGAGCATGATATGACTGGTATGATGGGTTTGAGGAAAGTATATGCCTTGTTTGTTTGAGCTTTTGATGCGACGAAACCTTGATAAGGCATGGATCTCTCGGGATAAGGGATATCAGGGAACTTGGAAAGTGAGTAGCTACACAAAAGTGGGTGACTGGATTACCCAAGGGACTGTGTAATAAAGAATGGAAGGTCGGGGATAGATATGTTTTGGTGTTATCATTTTGGGATTCAACTGCGTTAAGTAAGTCATTCACGTATGACCATTTCCATGAGAGGTAGTCGTAACTAACTAATTTCTCATGATTTTTGAATAGTTCACTTAGCACTCATTGCATCGGGTGATGCTCACAGGGGTGAAGAAGTGGGATTGAAACTAGTGAAATAAATCACATAGCATCAATCATCACTTAGGAGTGCGCTCTGGAACAATGAGCTGCTAATTGTTCAGTAAGAGGACAAGTGCCATGGAATCATAGCGTTAGATGTAGACTTGACCTCACAATGGATTCTGGACTTCCTGGTAAGGAAGTGAAGCTTGGTATTACTTTGAGGGTGGAGATGTGAGCCTCTAGATTCCCTTGTTGATTGATATGGGCATCGTATCCTTTTTTTGTTGGCTTAGGAAAAGTATGTGTATATGTGCTTATTGTAAACACTGTAATGAATTGTTTTATAAAGTTGTAGTATTCAATATGTTTTCCTGTTGTCATGATGTTTTTCTTTTGAGCATGTCATTCATTGTAAATACTGAAAAAGATGTACTTATAAATCTCCACGGGCAGTATTTTTTATTTTCAACAATTTTTCTAAGGTCTTGGTGTGGTTTAACACCAATGATAGTGTTCCCCAAGGGGGATGGGTCTATAATAGCCCTTGGTTAAAAGTTCATGTAATAAAATTTAATAAAGGAAAAATAAGACCATAGTTAAGGGACGTGTATTCCACGATGAATGTTGGGCAAGGCAACCTAGTGTGGGTGTTCATTTTGTTTATTATGGCTAAGGAAATTAGTAAAGGCAATGGCAAAGGCATTAAAAAGGCAAAGTGGAATTTTGACACATTTATTTATGAAAATAATGGAAATTAGGAGAAAAGGAAGGTGAAAGGTCATGAGTTTCATGTGACAAGGAAATTGAAGAAAAATAATGGAAAATGAAGAAAATAGAGGCATAATTGATAAAACGGATTCTGAGGATTAGTTGGTACCTTTTGTAAATTCGGTTTGGAGCTCTCTCATTATTCTCTCTCTCTCTCTCCCACTCTTGGACACTTAAGACTTTTCTTGGAGCACTCTAGCTTTGGAGCAAGGAATGAGAAAACAAGCAAAGGAAAGGAAGGAAAGCTAGGATCAATGAAGGAAGGATAGGATCAAGCAACTTTAGTATGAATACTTGCAGGTAATATACTTCATGTGTGATTTCCTAGATAGCTTTGACATGCATGGCTTTGAATGTTGGTGTATGGTTCTCTTGATGTTGATAGCATGTTTTTGTCCAGTTATGACAGTGGTTTGCAGCCTAGCCTTGCCTTTTTACAGATAGCCATGGTGTGATGGGATTGTTTTCTCGATTTTGAGATTTGGAATTTTTGGATGGTTTCAGAATCTAGGTTGAAGGTGGTATGAGGAAAATTCCTAAAGGATTAGGAATCCCCTGAACAGTTTTGGCAGGATATAGGGTAAAACCTGAGGGTGGAGTCTCAGTTTAGGGCCTAGTGATCCATTGTGGATTGCAGTAAAATCCTGAGAGACAAGGAGAGAGAAAATTCCTCAAAGATAGTGATGGAGTCTAGAGGCATTCCAAGGTCGATTTGGTTCTTTTAGCTCAGTGACAATTTTCGTGAGATTAGGGTTTGGTGAGGTTGGAGGTTGTTTAACCTCTGGATTTCCTTAGTTGTTTTGGATTATTTTATCCATGATATCCCACATTCATGCTTGGAATATGGCACAAGGGTGGTTGGCTGAAAGAAAGATTTAGTTCAACCATGCCTACAGCCGGGTGGTACGTGGAAGTCCTGAACCTGGTCGGCTTTGCCTATGTTTAATAAAAGTTAAATTCTCTTGCGTTTGTACTTTTTAATGTGTGGCTTTAACGATTTTTATCTAATTTTTATTTTCATGGTTTAATGTTAGTTGTAGGCATGGTTATATGACTGGTTATTGTCATGGTTATTTCATGTATTTACTTGTAATTGAAAGGATAATGGGTGCAAGCCCTAATTGATGTCAAAGCAGTTAAGGGAAGGGGGTGGTGATCCTTGTTTTCAAGTTCCACATGAGTTATCAGTCCTTTATGCTTTGTCTTATATTCATTTCTTGTAGATTCCATTGATGTCAAGTGTTTGATAAAATATCAGTCCTGGTTGGAGATGGTCAGGCCTAGTCCCAGAGTTATTTTTTGGTCTATAAGTCTTTTTATTATGTAAATTGTGGATTCTAAAGGTGTGATTGAGTTATGGGCAGTGACCTATGCTATGGGCCTGAAAACGTGGCTCATGTCCCATGGACGTAGCAATAGTATAGGTAGAAAATTTCCTAGACATTGGCATACCATGTTGTGGGAGCATCCAAAGCCCTTTGGAGACATGCATTCCCATATCAAGGGAGCATCTAGGAGTTTAATGGTTTAGAAACTTAGTGGGACATAGGGGCTGGTTACCTGAGAGGCAGGGATGGTTCCTAGGAGTCTTGTTGATGATGTGGAGGGTCTTTGTGGCTTATTTTCGTCAGTTCCACTTCCTTAAGGTGACTTAGGAGGTCGAATCATATCACAACAACTTCTCATCACATGTTTACCTCGATTGGCGATTTACTTGGGTAGATGTGTGAGGAGGGTGTTACAAGGGGCATGTTGCTATGATTTCCCTGTTTGTTGATGATCTTATTATATTAAGAAATGATTCTAAGTTAATTAATAGAGTTAAAGGATAACTATTAAAGGTCTTTGAAATGAAAGACTTCAGTGAACTACATTATTTCTTAGGTATTGAAATATGGAAAGAAGATGGTTAGACATTGGTTACAAAAAGAAAATATACAAGGGAGTTACTTAAAAGATTCAAAATGGACCAATATATGGTAGTATCAATAGCTTTAGAAAAAAGTTCCAAACACTACATTGATGATGAGACAAGATAGGTGGATGATAAACTATATCATTAGTTCGTGGGGAATCTAAAATTTCTCACTACAACCAAGCCATACATAGTATATTCAATTAACATCCTAAGTTAGTTATTTGAAAGCAATAAAGAGAGTCCTTGAATATTTGAAAGGAATTTCTAACTTTTGTATTAAATATATTAATAATTTTGATGTTGAGGTAGCAGGTTATTCTTATTTAGATTGGGTCGGAAATCCTTATGATAGAAGTTTAACCTCGAGATATGGATCTAGGCTTAGATCTGGGATTGTGGCATGGAGAAAGAAGAGGAAACCAAATATTTCTTTATTATCAACTAAAGTTTAGTACAAATCTTTATGTAATGCTACCTATGAAGCAATTTGGTCAATGCAAGTTCTTAAAGATGTGGGAGAAGTACAGAAAAAACCAACAATTATAAAATGTAATAATCAAAGCTCCATGAAACTAGCCAATAATCTTATATACCATGCAACATCAAAACACATTGAGAGTCACTATTATTTGGTTAGGGAAAATATGTAATCCACAGAAATTGATTTAGTCTATTGCAATACCAATGAAAATGCGGTTGACATGTTTACAAAGCCTCTTGTAAAGGAAAATTTTGAAGTATGTACGAATCACTTGGGTGTGGTAGAAAACACACTCCTCCTTTAAGGGGGAGTGCCAAAATAATGAATAAATATAGAATCTCATGTTATTAGAATTTGTTATGTGTTGTTAGAGCACTATTTGGACTAACTGTCCTAATTAGTCCTTGTTAATTTTCAAATCCTATACTCTATGATTTTGTTCAACTAGATTGTCATCCTATATATGTATGTGATTGTTGGTTTGGAAAATATAAGAGTGAGTGGAGTAGTCTTGGTGTGAGAGAGTGTCTCACCACTGAGCTATGTCTCATACTCCAATAATTGTCTTCCATAATTTTTGAGTGCTTGAGCCTAGGTTTGGGCCAACCCATTTATTGGGTGGAAGAAAAAAAAGTCATCGCATAGTGGAATGTTATCACCAAGTTTGTGCAAAGCTAGGACTAGTGGAATGTTATCACGAAGTTTGTGCAAAGCTAGGTCTAATTTGGATGCCCCTTGGAATAGTGTAATTCCTAAAAAAAAAGGCTTCCAATTGAATTTTGTTACTTTCAAATGTATATATACACACACAAAATGTTAACTTCATATGTAACATGATGGTGAACATAAAAAGACTTACAAATCTCTCCTAAGTATTAAATAAAATGAAATTGAAATATTTTAACTATAATAATTTTTTTTACTTTTAATTGTTTTATATGTATATGCATAATGGAAGTAGATAAACCTAATGGTAGTATTGTATTTGAATTTGAATTTTTAGCTTTATATTATCTTATTGGTAGGAAAATGAAGATTAATAGATAAAAAATATCGAAATATTATATTTAAATTTTATTTTTATTTTTATATTATCTTATTGGTAAGAAAAAGAAGATTCGTAAATGAGATTTTCATTGTTAAAGTTTTAGAGCCAATAACCACTTTCTATATTAATACTTTTTAACCACTTTTCATATTAATATTTTTTATTTATTTAAATACTATGCATCTCTCATTATAAGTAAAAAAACAAACACTCAATATTGTAGGGATTGTTTTAATAATATTAAAATATTAAGTTACATTTTTATATTATATAATATTTATAGAAATATAACACTCAATATGGTAAACATTATTTTAATAATATTAAAATATTAAGTTATTTTTTTATATTATACAATATCTATAGCAATATTCTAGAATGTAATTGCCAAGTTAAAGAGTAATGAGGGATGGTCGAAAGATATTAAGTGTAATATCGGAGTTAAACAAGGTTGCCCCCTTTCCCCTACCCTATTCGGCATTTACATCGACAAGCTAGAAGGTTGTTTAGAGGAAGAAGGATGTGCTAGCACGATCTTAGCTAGGATAGTCATCATCCTTCTTCTCTACAATAACGCTATTGTTCTTCTCGCAAGGTGCCCATCTCATCTTGATAAGCAACTTATACTTCTTAAGGATTTCTGCTCTACCATGGGTTTGATTGTTAAGACTAACAAAACAAAAGTTATGATTATCAAATCCAAGAAGGACAATTATGCTAATTTTATGTATGACAATAGTAACTTGGAGGAAGTGCCTTCGTACAAGTACCTAGGAATTGATATTCATCACGAGGTCAACTCGAACTATAACATTGAGAAAAGGATTAATAGGGGATGGAAAGCTTATTTTGGTCTTGAAAATAATTGTAAGACGACAACCTTCATAATGTGGGATAAAAAGAAGTTCCTCTTTGAAACTTTAGTCACTCCAGTTATCTTATAAGGATGTGAGGTTTGGGGTTGTAGCATCTCTAGAGAATCCTCGAGAAAGATTGAGCAAATACAGAAGCGCTTTATAGCGTATAACCTCAAAATTAAAAGAAACACACCCTATCATGTTCTCCTTATAGAAGTGGGTCTTTCCCCTATCGAAAGCCTAGCTATGACTAGGCTTCTGTTGTAGAAGCACAAACTCAATAACATAGGAGACCATAGACTTCCTAAGTTAGCTCTAAATTCCATCAAAAGCCACCTAAGGCTCAAACGAGGTTGGTATAAAGACACTAGGGCCTGGTTAAACCATTGGGATATCGACGAGAATGTTGCATTGCAAAACATTAATAACATTAAAAATATTGTTACTTCTAAGTTCAATGAAAAAATGTGGTGTGAGAAAGATTTAGCAGCTAAAGAAAATTAAGATATTTTATAGCCAAGATTAGAACGAACTCTCATGAGCTCTATAGTGAAATGGGTCATTGGGGAGTTCCTAAAACACCATGGATGGAAAGGTTCTGCCATCTCTGTGAGAATATGAACATTGAGGATGAAAATCATTTCCTCTTAGAGTGCTTCGCGTACAACCACATTAGATCTCAATTTCAAAACCTTTGTTGCAATATTGAACTTCCTAGCCTTTTACGTTGTCAAAATTACACTGAGCTCGGAAGGCTTCTCTCTAAATTTTTTGACCATAAGAATAAAATCTTAAATCAAACTAAATAATTCATTTCTTTAGATTCTCAGTGGACCTTAACCATCATCATCATTATAATATCTATAGAAATGTTCTATATTTTACTTGTGGTCGAAATATTTTATTTATTATTAATTCTTAAAATTATATAATAAAAAAGAAAAGGTCTAGATTTCAATATAAATATGCTATTATAGAGTGTAGATTTTATAGATTTTATTGGAAAAAGTCATGAACACAGAAAATAAATACTTTGACAATCTCATACCAATTGCCTAGGGAGAAAAAAGGCTCTTGATGCATTTGACAATCAATCGGGATCGGAAATGTCACACCCCTACACCTGCGGTAGTCTTTCAACCGCTTATAGCGAGGTGCGGCACCACCGAACACTTTCTTTTCACCAATACTTATGTTCGTGGACTATGCCTAATTCACTTTTTCCTACTTAGTTTGTGTTTCACAACCAAGTATTATTATGTTTATCCTTTATACCAATGAACACCCATACTCGTTCATTATCAACAGCAATTATAAACGAAGAAGACAATTGCACAGTATAAAGGGAGGGGCAACTCCCTGCAATATGAGTTTGCCCGAATCAATATATTATATAATCTTCACTTTTACAATGTACAAGCTAAATCTTGGGAAACCCCAAATTTACACTTAGTCAATTTTCGCAACTTCGGCAAACTCGGTTGCCCAGCTCATCGGCACCTCCGCACGGTCACCGCACGACTCTCCAACCCGTTGTTCACCTCATCACATGTCTTTGTTGGTTCGCTCTTCGTTTGGTCGCAAACACCCAAACTGTGTATCCCAGACCACATGCAGTCCCGCTCTCCAACTCTTGACAAATGCCCAAATCGTATGAACAGCATGTAGTACTGCCTACCCAACTCTACGACCTCGGGTTCCAACCTTCATTCACCTTTGTGCACACTTGCACGGTGGGCAGACGCTCACCCGAGTCACCAAGACACCCACGCCAAGTCGTCACACAATGCGGGCGCCACACACCCGTGCACGCCTTCTCCAACCACCGGGTGCACCCTCGCCCGCACCTTCGCCCAACACCAAGTACGACATTCCTTCACCGTACGTTCACCCAAGACCAGTGCATGAGATGTGTGCCTCTCCTTTTGAACGGTGCACTTCTTCTTTGAGCGAAGATGAGAAGTCATTGTCGAATGTTGAAATGCGTCCACGAATTCCCCAACTTATACCCATCGCAAGTGGGGGTGGTGGCTCGCCTAGCCGACCACCCAACATTCGTGTGCACACCCTTCTTCAACGCCAAACACTCCATACTTGAGTCGGCCCGCCCTCCATCATGAGTCGGCCTCCAAGTAACCCGCTCAATGCTCCAAGGTGTATAAATACTCTATTGCACTCCATTATTGTCGCGTGTTTCGTCGCAAGCGTGTTGTCACAAACCGTCGCAACCGTAGCTTGCCCGGGTCGTGCAGCCCAACTTGCCGTGCACGCCCATGCACCTGTGCCTGGTTCTCCCGCGTACCCGAGGACCTTACATCCTCCTCCACCTGAAATCGTTGTCGTCCTTGACAACATATCATCCTGGTAGCCATCCATCGAGATCATCAATATCCATGATGTCAACTCCTCCACATACTGGAACCATCACTACAACATACGTAGAACCATCGTCTCCACCATGTCTCACCTTGGCAACCATCTGTCACCAAGATCACCATACCAAGGTATGCACCTCGTCGGTATGTCATACATCAGAGATCATCTTAATCCATGATCATCGATCACCCTGTCACAATCTCTACATGCTGCTTTCCACCGTGGAAGGCTGGCCCCTCCATCTAAGCTACATGCCCACTGCAACATCCTATGTCGATCTCATCATGTGTCATCATGTGGACTGTTGTTATGATACTCCAACAAAATGAACATAGCAAATCTTTGCACACTATCGTCCCCCATGTCTGAACTAGTTGGGTAGCTAATCCAACTGTCACGCTCAAACCATGAGAATGCACATCTTCATGCCACCATTAGTCATTTCTCAAAACATCATGTCACATCCTCAACCCGATCAAGAATCCGTCTCCATACAAGTGTAAGCCATGCTCAGGTCCATGAAGTAGTCCTCATCTCATCTGCAACATGCTGTCTAAGGTAGTTGAGTCTCAGCTCAACCCGTGCCCAAGTGTTGCCACCAAGGCATCATCATCGTTGTAACTCCTATTAGCGCTTGAGATTTCACCCTAGGCTGAGGAAGGTAAACCTTCAAGGCAACATCAAACCATTTCACCTCGTAGCTAGCCCTACGGGGTATGAGAAGGCTCTCTCCGGTCAATCTCAGTAAAATATTCAATGGACAGAGATGACCAATACAGTGACACTGATATTAGGCTAGTAAACTGATTAAAAGGTTGATTTGGGGGTTTTTGGGGTTTTTTGGTGGCAAATTGAGGATTTGCAATTTTAGGGTGCGGGGATTTGACACAGTTTCTGCAGGTGGGTCTTTGGGGCAAGGTAGGAGTTTGTGTTGATGCCTTTAAATGAGATGGATGATCAAGGAAGAAAAGAGAGAAGCTAAAGAGGGCAAACAATGACTTTGAATCCTCTCTAGATAGTGGAAAACATAAACATTAAACAAATTTGAAAGCTGAGCATGGCAAGCATGAATTCAAACTTTATCACTTCATTTGTTTAATAAGCTGCAGTAAAGAAAGAGATGGAACACATAAACACACTTACAATTACAATAAGAGAACACACCATCAACACAAGAGTCCACAAGAATCCCAATGATGTCTGCAAAACCCTGGTCTTCCTTTTCCTCAAATTGCAGAGATACAAGTAAAATATACAATAGGAGCTTCTCCCTCAAAAGTCCAACCATGAAAATGAGCAAGAGAAGGCATAATATAGATGATCTAACTCCTTTCCCCACCTCTAGGGGTCGAGCTCAGCTTCCTAGGAGCTGTTTCAACTAATTCTAAACTGAGCACTAGATAATAGGCAGTCAAAACAACTTGCCTCTAAAACTTAGGAAATCTATCCATGCATTAAATATTTACCATTTACATCAAAGAATCTTCTAGAAGTGATGAAGGAGAGTAAAAGTATCTAAGTGCCATGAAAATTACACAAAAATCCATCATTTACATGCCTCAAAAGTCAACCAAGATGAAAACAGTGTTTTACTGGCCGAACTGGTCAAAACAGGCAAATTTCCCTGACAGGTCGCGCACATCACTCTGACTGGTCGCGCACATTCACAGATCTATTTAAGGGCCTTCCTGGTGTCCAAATCAGGTGAAAGATAGTTCTCTGGAAAGGTCTGCGAGTCTGCTTTCCAACCCCACCGGAAATTTTGAATTTGGAGTTGATTTGACCCCTCAAAAGTCATTTCTCCCAAGACAGCTTTCTGCAACTCAAAATAGGGGCAGAAAGTCAAAAATTGCATGTATTTTGAGCTTTTGGAAGCCCAAATCTCCATAGAATCTGAAACCCATCCATAGGCAAGTGTATTTTTGCATGAAAATTCCAAAAATGCAAAGTTTTCCCCGTTCTGAGTTGCGCCCATGTATGGTCGCGCGCGGGGTGAGACCAGTCAAATGGCCAAAACCTGTAAAATTCCCAAAAATGCCAAAAATGCTTCAAAACTCTCAAAATTTCTTGAGTTTGCTGCTAGGAGGATGCTAATGAGTATCATGGTGAGTGAGAGAGGCCTCAGCCAAGATACGAAGCGGGTTGGTCTTCTTCTTCCTCTTGCGGGCCTCGGACAACCTCCTCTGGAATATCTTCATCTTTGCTTTGCAAACATGCATCCTCGCCCAATAATGATTCTCCATGTTCCGTAGCAGTCTCTTGTCCTGGTTGGCCTTCTCCAATAGCCTCTCCAAGTGTGCATTCACACGGATAAGCATGGATTCCCTCTCCTTGGGCAGCAAGTCACCGGGCCTCCTACAGTTGATGACTCAGTCACTTCGAATCCTCCACAGCTCGTCCAACTCTTTCTCATCCTCAAGTTGCTTGTTGCACTACTCAAGATAGTTTATTGTCCATTTTGCCATGTCGAGCTTCTGCTGTAACAAGCGGTTTTCCGCCTCTCTTTGTCGGATGATCTCATGCAAATCTGAAGTGGGGGAGCGAGCATCAAGATTAATGATGTCAACCTATGTGTCACCGGCTCTCTCCTCCTCTGTCATGGGCTGTTTTCCCTCCCGTACTGCTGATGGAGAACGCGAGGCCCCTTCCACCTGGTGTGGAGATAACACTCGCTGACCTGTAGATGATGATGGCGAGACCCCTTCCACCTGCTGTGGAGAAAGTACTCGTCGAGCTGCTGCAAACAAGGTCCTGTGACCTCTCTGGTAGGTGACCTGAGGTGAGGAAGCAACCTCTCTTGGAACAATGATCTCGGGCTGGTGAGATGGACCTCCCTCCTCATAAATGACCTCTGGCTCTGGGTGTGGCTGTGATGGCACTGTAAAGAACTCATGAGAAATGAAGTCTGCCCATGGAATGCCCTGCTGACTCAACTGATGGGAAACAATGAGCTGGATGAGACCATGATGGCACAAACTCCTATACTACTGAGCTGGGGACCGCCTCTGAAACACGGACACCATCCTCTGAATGTCCTAGAAGAAGAAAACTGGGATGTTCATCATCCTCACTCAGGTAAAGTGCATCAACAGGCGAATGTGATAAGAGAAGACCTGTGAAAATCTCCCCTCACATGTGAAGTAATGCATGATAAGCCGCATGATCGGAGCATACTCCCCCCGGAGGAATCTGAAAGGAAAGACCCCCGACAAGTGGCTCATGAATGCTGGCCTGACATATGGCTCAAAATAAACGTAATCCAGCATTTTGTGCTTGGGCCACACTTCACCCACATCTGGTATCCCAGTAGCCTCTGAAATCACCTCCGGAGATAGCACAAAATTCACCCCTGCAAGAGTGACCTGCCCATCATGAAGGTGCAAAACAAATAAGCGGGCCAACTCCCTGTGATGCTGGATCTAAGCAAGCCTCTCACAAAACTGCAAACATAACATGTATCGGAAACAATTCACTGCCAAAGGGCAGGCCTGTAATTCTGCTAAAGATGTGGGCTCTTCTCTCTTATGATGACCACCTTTACCACCCCTACGAGGCCTCTACTGTACCTCAACCTCTGTGGAAGAAGACCGGTCATCACCTTGCTCATAGGTTTCAGTGGTTGACATGGTGCTTTTGAGCAAAGTGGAGAAAATAGACAAAGTTAACTGCTGCCCTGTCTGCAAAAATGCTGAGAAGTATGCTGTTTTCAAGGGGGAAAAATCATGAAGGAAATGTTAGGGGAGGGACTTTTTTTTTTAAATAGGGAATGGAAAATATGTAAAAACAGGGAATTTTCAAGGGACAATTCACAAAATGTTAAGCATATAATCTCATCTACATCATCGGGAAATCATTTGCAAAGAAATATTTTTATTAGGGAAAACATGTATGAGAATAACAAAGGGAAAGGACATGCATTTCAACAGGGGTATGGGACAGCATTGTTCATTTGATTTTTTGTCTTCTAATGTACATCATAAGGTAAACTCTGTTTTCAAAGGGATTCATGTACATTTAGTCATAGAGGAACAAGGCTTCTTTTACATTTGGTCATAAGGGAAAAGGAATTTTATTTAAACAGGGATATTAGGGATAAAAGGGAAAACAGGACTTTGTCTTTTGGGAGACACAACAACATTCCTTTGTAAACAATATTCAGAGCAGTATGTCTTTTTATAAATATATACAACTGCATTTCTTTGTTTTTGTTTTGAATATACACAGCCATCTTTTCTCTGTTTTGTAATAGCTATACACAGCCATATTGCCTCTGTTTTTTTTTTTTTTTGTTTTATTATTTTACCATTATATTGCTCTTTTCTTTTTACACAACATTTTTTTAATCCTTGCTGTGTTTATTTTTTGTTCTTGTTGTGTTGAGGGAATTAGGGTTTTGGGAATGTATTTGAGAGGGGGATAGGGTTAGAAATTGGGAGATAGGAAATTTAATACTCTTTGCAAATGAGATAAGATAGAGACATATCATAACAATTGTGAATTTAATGGGAAACAATGGAGGGAATAAATGGGAGTTTAAAACCTTGAAAAAACACCAACCCTAGCACTATGCCTACATTGACAAGCAATAACTAAAATCCATTTCTCTTTACATCCTTGGTAGCAAATATATATGAACACAAGCCCATCATTCATATTTCAAGCATCCAACAGGTTAATAGACCCTACCTCGATCAATTTAGCAAGCAAGAGGACGATTTGAGAAAATTTGAAGTGGTTCTGTGAGTGATAGGCTGACTGGTCGCGCACAGGCTTGGACAGGTCGCGCACAGCTTGACTGGTCGCGCTCGTTGATTTTTTGCACTACGGAGGGGCGCCTGATAGGTCGCGCACGCCCTCTGACAAGTCGCGCACCTGAAAATGGTTCAAATTTGCTGCCCTTTGCCTCCTTTCGCCTTCTTCGCCCTCTCACTCTTCTTTGCGAGCTCTTAGATGCACAATGAGGGTGTTTTAGAGGGAATTTGACTCTTTATAAGCCCAATTTGAAAAATTTACTTACCAAACCCACTTTCTAATGTTTTGTTTTGGCACTTTCTTTTAACACTGTTTTGAGTTTACTTTTGTCCTGAATTTGACTTTTTGAGTGCTTTAACTCCGTTCTTTTTGCAGGTAGACCATCTGATGGACTCTGGCGAGGAGACCAGGGTTATTGCCGGCATTAGAAGAATTTTTGAAATTTCCTTATTTTTTACAAAATTGACATGACCTTGGCTTTAAAAACATGGTTTTTAAATCCAAGGTATAAATGAGTTGTACCTGATGAAAATATCAATGAAACATATTTACATACCTCCTTCCGGCTTGCTGGGGAACGATGGACCTCTGACTCATGATCTTGCAATGACATTTGACTGAAACCCTAGACCTAAGACTTTGGACTTCAAGACAAAACAAAACAAGCGTGACACAAGTTCATTAACTGATATGACCTGATCCAGCAAAGCCAAGAATGGAACAAGGACCAGCTCCTCCATCAGTTTTATAGCATGCCTAATGGAATGCAAAACTGACATCGATGAGACACCTACTTATGCATATGCAAAGAGTTTTTTGATCACTGATGGAGGGCATCATGACCGACACTAACAACTCCATCACCCCAAAGTGTCTCATATCGATCCTCCACATCAAGTCACTCTTTCAAGCCATTCCCATACATGTACTTGAAAGTATGCACCCCATCCTGCATCAAAGTCTCTGACCTCAGCTCCTCAATGCATCAGGTCCTCTAAGTCCACCATATATGAAGTCCCTCTGGAAGTCACAACCTCATGTCATCATGAGCTCCATAAACCATCCCCAACCAACACCTCAGCATCCATATAAGACTCGGCCCAAAGGTATCTACAAGATGCCTCAACTCTGCATGTAGTAGGAATGCTCCATAGTCTGCTCACAACTCCATCCAAGTCCATGGCCTTCTTGTACATAAGTGCACAACCTCTCCATTGGATCATAAGTAATAGGTCTCCATGTCACATCAGCAGATCCACCTGCACAACATCCCTGCCTTGGCACTCCTCATAGGATGCCCATAAGTGACACCTCTACAAGTGCTCTTGCATAATGTCCCTGCATAGACTGCCATGCTCCATGTCTTCAACTTGATGTCCATGACTCAAGTTGCCCATGTAGTCCAACCAAGTAGACTCATCACAACAATCGGTCATCCTCATCCAAGTCTGCAATCTTCGGTCTAGTGAACTCGGTCACCCAACCATATCATTATCACATGAGTCTCTTCATCATAGCTCCTCCACTGAAAGTTCCACCAAGACTTGCTCTTGGTCTCGGCCATGAGAAGTCCACCCAAGAGTGTGCCCTCCAATATGTCCATGAGTCATGCCGGGCACTTAGCCAATTCTCCATGTGGCTAAAGCATGACCCAATCCTCCACAACGATCATTATGTTCCTCCCTTGTCACGGGCCTTTGTACCTTCTACCATAAGGCCAAAAGCAACCCCAACAAGTCCTGCAGCAATCAATAATCCTTGCTCATCATCATCATCATCATCATCATCATGAGGCTCCTCCATATAAGTATCCTCATTCATCGATGTTTGCAAACTGCACGATCCTGGTCCAACTTGATCAATCTCAAGTTCATCCTCCATCATGGTCATGTCTGCAACATCTTCAACTATCACAGCTTCCTCTTCCTTGTTTGCAAAATCTGCAACTTCATCTTGCTCCATTGTCCATCCAAGTTGAATAAGCTCATCTTCAACATTATTTTCCAAGACTTCAAGTTCCTCTCAAATCCGAGGATTCTCTTCTTTCAACCTCTTCAACTTGTATAAGGTAAGAAAGAGCTTCCCTCCACATTCTTCCAAACCTGCCATGCCTTGTCGTTCAGCTTTGTCCAAGCACTAGGCTTCCCCTCTGCTAAACCTGTTTCACCATTCACCAGCTTCACCAAGTTCCCTGCAACCATGAACCATCCCTTGTTCCACTTGTAAGTGAAACCAACTTCCTTCACCTGCAAGTACCTGCTTCCACTGTCACTTCATCACGAGCAACCTTTCTCACCGGCTCCAACCAAGCTGTGATACCAACTGTCAAGTTGTGTATCAGCTTCAATGCTTCAACACCTGAACCTGTTCACAGCTATGATACCAACCGTCATGCCCCTACACCTTCGGTAGTCTTTCAACCGCTTATAGCGAGGTGCGACACCACCAAACACTTTCTTTTCACCAATAGTTATGTTCATGGACTACGCCTAATTCACTTTATCCTACTTAGTTTGTGTTTCGCAACGAAGTATTATTATGTTTATCCTTTATACCAATGAACACCCATACTCATTCATTATCAACAACAATTATAAACGAAGAAGACAATTGCACAGTATAAAGGGAGGGGCAACTCCCTGCAATATGAGTCTGCCCGAATCAATATATTATATAATCTTCACTTTTACAATGTACAAGCTAAATCTTGGGAAACCCCAAATTTACACTTAATCAATTTTCACAACTTCGGCAAACTCGGTTGCCCAGCTCGTCGGCACCTCCGCACAGTCGCCACACGACTCTCCAACTTGTCATTCACCTCGTCGCATGTCTTCGCTGGTTCGCTCTTTGTTTGGTCGCAGACGCCCAAACCGTGTATCCCTGGCCACACGCAGTCCCGCTTGCCAACTCTTGAAAAATGCCCAAATCGTATGAACAGCACATAGTACCGCCTACCCAACTCTATGACCTCCGGTTCCAACCTTCGTTCACCTTCGTGCACACTTGCATGGTGGGCGGGCGCTCACTTGAGTCGCCAAGACACCCACGCTAAGTCGTCGCACAATGCGGGCGCCACACACCCGTGCACGCCCTTCTCCAACCACCTAACGCACCCTCGCCTGCACCTTCGCCCAGCACCAAGTACGGCTTTCCTTCACCATGCGTTCACCCAAGACCAGCGCATGAGATGTGCGCTTCTCCTCTTGAACTGCGCACTAGAAAAATGTGCACTTCTTCCTTGAGCGAAGATGAGAAGTGATTGTCGAATGCTGAAATGCCTCCACGCATTCCCCAACTTATACCCATCGCAAGTGGGGGTGGTGGCTTGGTGGCTCGCCAAGCCGACCACCCAACGTTCATGTGCACACCCTTCTTCAACGCCAAACCCTCCATACTTGAGTCCGCCCGCCTTCCATCATGAGTAGGCCTCCAAGAAACCCGCTCAATGCTCCATGGTGTATAAATACTCTATCGCACTCCATTATTGTCGCATGTTTCGTCGCAAGCTCGTCATCGCAACCGCAACTCGCCTGTCTGCGCGTGCCCTGGTCATGCAGCCCAACTCCCCGTGCACGCCCACGCGCCCGTGCCGGGTTAGTCCGGGCACCTAAGGACCTTACAGGAAAGGATGTATACAATTATGGCGCACTCCACTACCACGAAGGAAGTTGCAAGTAAACACATGCTTTAAATCTTCACCCCTACCAAATTACAATGTCAACGAAAATAATTATCTCCTCTTCAATGTTTGTGCAACAGTCTTTTGAGATTGAAAGGTGTGATGAAGGATGTATTCCCTTGCCAAATCTGGAAAGAAAACATCTCATAGATTTTCTCAGTGGGATGGGTTTCATGCCAAAACACATATTTCTCAGGATGTTCGCAAAGAAAAGCTTTGTATTCTCCACGCTTATTCTTTGGAATCTCCAACCCACAAGACACAGTCGTGTTAAAAGGCCCCGCTCCACAGCAAGCAAACGTCGTGTTTTCAAAACCAGCAAACAAAGCCACGCCCCATTTTTGTATTTCATCAACAATTCACAAGCCAAGCCACCCATATTTTGTTTTCGAAATTTATACCACTTTTTCAAATATCACTAAATCTTACCATAGGATTTTCCGTGTTCAATTATCTTTAATACGAAATCATAAGCATTAACGAGCAGGATCGTCGCTCTGTCTAATTTTTTATTCAGTTGGTCGACGAACAGCCTGAGATCATGATTAAATGCCACAGCTAGTAGATTTGTAGTTTCCAAACATCCACCTTTATATGCCTTCATTCCTACCAGCCTTGAATTTGGACTACAACCCAGAAGAGGGCAGCTTATTGCAATGAAGTTTCTTGCCCCCTTACTGTATAGGCACTGCAACATCGACCACGGATAAGAAAATACCCCAAAATCTAACATAATGGAAACAATATCGGGCAATAAACTGCTAAAATAAAATATGTACCAACAAATGTTAATTATATTTACTAAGCAGCAGCTTGACGTAATCCTTAGCACTTGTAGTCTTTTGAAAGGTGGTATTCGCTAAGTAGTTGAGGCCAATATCATTGCCAGCACTGCTAATGGCATACAAGGACCGGGATAGATATTCTTTTGCATAATAAGCTCCTCCAAACTTTTGTTCTAGACTCGAAGAATAGTTCGCAAATTGGCGTATCTGGAGACTTAAAGGCATGATATTCTACAGCGAAAACACCAAGAACATTTAATTGTTTGTTTTGAACATGTAAATTCAATTAGAATGAACATGTATCTATTTTTGCACTCACCAAGTAATTTCTCGTGGAATCTAGTAATCCACTTCCTCCAGATGCGAAATTGATACCACGAGAGAAGTTCGATCGTGGGTTCAGATATTGAGGTGGGAACGACAACCTTAACTTACTAGATGTAAATACAAATTTTATATGTATATTAATCTCATTAAAGAAACAAACATAGAATTATCAATAGGTTTGGATGAGGTAAATATCGATGAAATCGAATGCAGTTCGGCCATTAGAGAAACGACCAGTGGGGCGATGGAAGAAGGTCTCTCCGTATGGTGGAAAATTAGCTTTAGCAGTTGTGTTGGCAATGAAATTGTTGGTACTGGCGTCTGCTAGAGAATCTCCAAAAATGAACATGGCGGGGACATTATAGTTAATTGGTGTAGCTAAAGAAAGAGATAAAAGAAACGTAAGGGCAACGAGCATTGTTAATAACTCCATTATATTGCAGGGAAGGGAATCGGGGGAGGCGTGGATGGATGTAGATAAATTAAGGGTGGGGAGATAGCAAGGCAGGCTTCTTAATTTTAAATAAAAATTAAGAGGATCCCACTCGTCCCTGGTCCCGCGTTGGGTTCACACGCAAATACGGAAAAAATTGCATGCCCCGTTAGGAAATTGCAAATCGCTGGGATTGCCTGGTTGTGGCAGTCATAGACTCCTGCTGTCACGCCCCTACACCTGCGGCAGTCTTCCAACCGCTTGTAGCGAGGTGCGGCACCACCGAACACTTTATTTTTAACAATACTAACATTCGTGGACTACGCCTTTTCCAACATTAACATACTTAGTTTGTGTTTCGCAACCAAGTAAAATATTATCCTTTATACTTTAATTAAGCCCATACTCATTCATTATCCATATGCAATTAACCGAGAACATCAAAAATTGCAAACAACTATAAAGGGGAGGGGCAACTCCCCGTAATGTGAGTCTGCCCGACAATTTTATTAAGAATATCAGATTACAATACAACAGTGTGTCTTGGCCGAACCAAGTCTCACACTTAACCAATTTTACAATAGACATGCCACCTGCCTTTTACAATGTGTCATGCACCTTTGAACAAGAAGAGGTGCTCACCTGAGCCACCCAACCTTCCTACCAAATCCTGCACGAAACCGTACCCAAGAATCCACTCATGCATGGCACTCTTTGCCAACCATCCACCAAGACAACCGGCACAAACCTTCAAGTCTAATGCGCATGAGGTGTGCACATTTCCTCACTAAATATGCACACTCCTTTTGTCTTATGCAAAGGCTATGAGCGAAAGTCTTGAATGAATGAATGAGCTCTCGCACTCATATGTATATACCTTTCCTACGTGGTTCACATGGGGGTGTTAGCCCTTTGGCCGACCCCACAATACACCCACAAGGCCTTTATTAACAAGTCGGCTTGCTTCCAAACGCAAGCTCCTCCTATCGCATGTATAAACTTGCCCCAACACTTAGTCATTTTTAGGTGTTGTCCATAACGTCGCATATCCGCCCGCACACCATCGCACGCCCGTTCAACACGCGCCCGTCATGCGCCCGCGCGCCTGCCCGCATGCCCTCGTGCACGCCCTCGCCCGGCGCCCGTCGCACCCACAACCGGAGGTCCTTACATCCTCCTCCACCTGAAATCGTTGTCGTCCTCGAAAATATACCATCCCTATAGCTCTCCACCAAGATCATCATTCATCCATGATGTCGACCTTTCTACACAAGGCAAACATCCTTGCAACATATGTAGAGACTCTTTCCCCACTATGTCCCGGCCTAGTGACCACTGCCACCAAGCTCCCATACCAAAGTATGTATCTCCATCGGATGTCATCTCGATCCATGATTACCGACCTCTTGTCCTCACCATGTGTCCTCATGTGAACTGTTGCCATGATACTCCAACACGATGCCCACATCAGTTGTTTCTCAAAACATCCTGTCACATCCTTGACTCATCAAGAATCTATCTCCATAATCCATGCTCAAGTCCATGGAAACTCCATCCATCTCATCTTCAACATGTTGTCCATATGTGTCTCTCCTCTATGTGAAGAGACCATCACCTCAAACCAACTCTCGATGTGCCCCATTCAGGTCCATGAAGCCTCTTCATCATCTGCAATGTGCCATCCTCGAGTCTCCATAGAAACAAGTATGCACTTGTCTCACCTATCCATGTGCTGCCCATGATCCTCGATCAGATCAGCTCTCATGTATAGAAAGTAGTCGAGTCTCGGCCCAACCCATGCTCAAGTGTATCACCAAAGCATCATCATCATCATCGTTGTAACTCCATCACTCCAAAGTGCCTCATACCGATCCTCTACATCAAGTCACTCTTCCAAGCCATGCCCATACATGTACTTTGGAAGTATGCATTCCATACTGTATCAAAGTCTCCTAACCTCTGTTCCTCAACGCAACAAATCCTCTAAGTCCACCATGTATGAAGTCCCTAAAAGTCACAACAATCTCATGTCATCATGAGCTCCATGAGTCATCTCCAACCAACATCTCCATGTAGTAGGAATGCTCCATAATCAGCTCACAAATCCATCCAAGTCCATGGTCTTGTTGCACAAGAGTGTACAACCTCTCCATCAACTCATAAGTAACAAGTCTCCATGTCACACCAGCAAATCCATCTGCACAACATTCTTGCCTTGGCACTCCTCATTGGATGTCCATGACACCTCTACAAGTGCTTCAACATAATGTCCCTGCATAAGACTGCCATGCTCCATGCCTCCAACCTGATGTCCATGACTATGTTGTCCATGTAGTCCAACCAAGTAGACCTACCACAACAATCGGTCATCCTCATCCAAGCTGCTATCTTCGGTTTAGTGAACTCGGTCACCCAACCATATCATCATCATGTCATGAGTCCCTTCCATCATAGCTCCTCCACCAAAGTGTCCACCAAGACTATCTCTTGGTCTCGGCCATGAGAAGTCCACCCAAGCATCATCACAAGTGTGTGCCCTCCTCAATATGTCCATGAGTCATGCCGGGCACTTAGCCATTCTCCATGTGGCTAAAGCATGACCCAATCCTCCACAACGATCATCATGTTCCTCCCTTGTCAAGGGCCTTTGTACCTTCTACCATAAGGTCACAAGCAGCCCCAACAAGTCCTGCAACAATCAACAATCCTTGCTTCTCCATACAAGGTTCCATCCTAGTCATCCATGGCGAGATCCTCCCTAGCATAGGCAAACTGGCTTTGCCTCTCCCTGCATACGGTCCATCTACCAAATGCCCAAATGAAACAAAAGTATCAACGATACTTACATCATCATCATCATGAGGCTCTTCCTCATTCATCCATGTCCACAAACTGCACGATCCTGGTCCAACTTGATCATCCTCAAGTTCATCCTCCATCATGGTCATGTTTGCAACATCTTCAACTATCACGGCTTCCTCTTCCTTGCTGGCACAATCTACAACTACACCTTGCTCCATTGCCCAACCGAGTTGAAGAAGCTCTTCCTCAGCTTCAGCCTTCCTCTTCAAGGCTAGGAGATGCCTCACCTCAAGAGCTAGGCAATCCCACTTCTTTTGGTTCAATTTCTGTCTTATCTTGAGCTCCTTGAGTTCTACTTCAATCAAGTCTGCTTCCAGTGCAAGTCGAAGAGCTTCCTCTCTATTCTCATCAGAAATCTCTTCCTTAACCAAGGAACGAATAGCATCCCTTGTTTCAAGCAACCTTTTGCCACATTCTACAAATCCTTGTTTTACTCTTTCTGACTCTTCAAGTAGACTCCCTTCGAACTCTTCGAAGGATGCATAACCCAATTTCTGCAAGATAGACATCTTTACCAAGTCACCTGCAACCTGAACCAGCTCTTGTTCCACTTCATGTCAAATGGTTTCCTTCACCTGCAAGTACCCTTGTCACTTTCACGAGCAACCTTTGCTCACCAACTCTGACCGAGCTCTGATACCAACTGTCACGCCCCTACACCTGCGGTAGTCTTCCAACCGCTTGTAGCGAGGTGCGGCACCACCGAACGCTTTCTTTTTAACAATACTAACGTTCGTGGACTACACCTATTCCAACATTAACATACTTAGTTTGTGTTTCGCAACCAAGTAAAAGCATTATCCTTTATACTTTAATGAAGCCCATACTCATTCATTGTCCATATGCAATTAACCGAGAACATCACCAATTGCAAACAACTACAAAGGGGAGGGGCAACTCCCCGTAATGTGAGTCTGCCTCACAATTTTATTAAGAATATCAGATTACAATACAACAGTGTGTCTTGGCCGAACCAATTCTCACAATTAACCAATTTTACAATAGACAGGCCACCTGCCTTTTACAATGTGTCATGCACCTTTGCACAAGAAGAGGTGCTCACTCGAGCCACCCAACCTTCCTGCCAAATCCTACACGAAACCGTACCCAAGAATCCACTCACACATGGCACTATTTGCCAACCATACACCAAGACAACCGGCACACACCTTCAAGTCTAATGCGCATGAGGTGTGCGCATTTCCTCACTAAATCTACGCACTCCTTTTTTCTTATGCAAAGGCTATGAGCGAAAGTCTTGAATGAATGAATGAGATCTTGCACTCATATGTATATACCTTTCCTACGTGGTTCACATGGGGGTGTTAGCCCTTTGGCCGACCCCACAATACACCCACAAGGCCTTTATTAACAAGTCGGCTTGCTTCCAAACGCAAGCTCCTCCTATCGCATGTATAAACTTGCCCCAACACTTAGTCGTTTTTAGGTGTTGTCCATAACGTCTCATGTTTCATCGCATATCCGCCCGCACACCATCGCACACCCATTCAGCACGCGCCCGTCGTGCGCCCGCATGCCCGCCTGCGCGCCCTCGTGCACGCCCTTGCCCGGCGCCCGTCGCACCCGCAACCGGAGGTCCTTACACCTTCCCTCTCAATATTAAAACATACAAACTTCGACTTGCCTCTGTCCATATATAACATGTGTACCAGGCGCCTGATTTGCATGCACTCTAACAGAACGACTATAAACACGTGACTTCATCTTGGAAAACAGGGCACTAGTATTTTTTTATCGTGCTTAGATGCCGACATATATAAAGGTGTACTATATCACATATCTTGCATGCTACTTCGACTGAAGCATTATAAACACGTGATGTGACTCCATGTGAGAACATGGCTAACTCGGTAACTGTTATTTTGTTTTATTATGGGTATAATTTCACATAGTATTGTTTGTTTTGTTTATTTGGATTTTTAGCTTGTTTAGTGATATTATTTGTGTGAATGGTGGGTTAGTATTCAAAATGAAAACAAATTGAGAAAATCTAAAAAAGGCTGAATCATGAGTAAGTTCAAAATAAAGCGTCTCGTTACTTCTGAGGTAATGTTGAGTGAGAGTTGAAGAAATTTTTATGATGCCTCTTATAAGGTATCTAAAAAGAATTGAGCAAATGAGAGTAGGTAGATGGCCGAAAGTTATCTTCAATGAAGGCATGAGTGAAAGAAAGAAATCATGGATGAGACAAAACAAAAAATGGATTCAGAAATGGAATATTTACCTCAATTCAACACCACATTTGATCTCCACCAAAAAGGGTACATTGGAGTCAACATTCCGTGGAGAGAAAAGCTTCTTATTGCTAAATTAAGAACTAACTCACATGAACTTCGCTGATGGTGGAAGAGACCTAAAGAAGCTTGGGAAGAACGGGTGTGTACTTTTTGCACTTTTAGATTTGGGTAGAAAGAAAAAGTACTATGTTCAGGAATTCAACCTGACTATTGATCTCCACCAAAAAGGGTACATTAGAGTCAACATTCTCTGGAGAGAAAAGATTCTCATTTCTAAATTAAGAACTAACTCACATTAACTTTGGTGTGAAACAAGACAGTGGAAGAGACCTAAAGAAGCTTGGGAAGAACGGGTGTGTACTTTTTGCACTTGTGGGGCAGGGGAATTGGAAAAGCATTTCATTTTGGAATGTGATGTTTTGAGAGACATCAGTCTGTTAGCATCAATTCCTTGGCATTGTCTTTTCAGTGAATAGACTGTTAGAAAGTTGGTTCAGCTCATCATTACTTTGAATAAGAAAATGATTGAATTGTAAAAATAAAATAACATGGACGTTGGTAGTCCCATATACTATTTTTAGTCTTTGGACGTTCATATATCATTCATTCATATGATACTCGGTTTGTGTGGATTTAGTTTTACTTAAGCCGAGATTGGAAATCTTTTATGGAAGAAAAGGGCTTAATAGAAATCAAGTTTTGCATAATTTTGATGATATCATTCCATTGACTTCCATCGACATTAAAATTTTTGATATATATATATATATATATCTATAATTTTTAAATATTAAAATTAATCACACCTTAATTTATTTATTTTTTAAATACTTATTACAGTTTCATTTATTAACTTAATTATTTAAATGTAAAATTAACATTTTTAATGATAAAATAATGATAAAATACATGATGTGGTGATGATTGTAAGGTGATTTTTTTTTAGAAATTCAGGTGCTTATTGACTGTATTTGCTTATTGAAATCGAGACAAGTAGTCATTAAGGAGGGGACTTGAAAAATATAATTCCTATTTGTCCTGTAATAGAGTTATTTACTTTGTTTAGAAGTTTGTTACATCTAAGAGAGATCTTAGATCTTGTTTAGGTGTGCGGTTGAGATATTCTTTCAACATATTGATTTTGTGGTTAAGATAGTATTTGTATCTTAGATCAATATTTGGTGTATTTATATGTGTGTTTATAATAATGAAAAGTAGTTTTGGTGTGCAAATTGGGTTCAAAAATTCATATAGATAGCTCCCCAAGATAATAAGAAACAAAAATTACAAAGATCACTAAAACACCGTTGAAGCGTACATGAGGCCACCCATGTTCAATGTGACATAAATGCCATATTTCCCCACAATCCAAGCATGAGAGGGGTGAAACACAAAAGCACAAATATCAACAAATACTTGAAATATTGCAGGTGAAGCACACACAAGAATATATTTTCATGACAATGCAAGTACAAACCCTAGATACCATAATCTCTGGAATCGTATGACCATTAACATATGCAGATATCCAAAAAGAAAAATATCATACCAAGATATTGAACCCGATGCCCAATATGACCTAGCAAAATTCATGAATAACACGGGCATGAGAGTGAAATTTAAAACTCTTGGGCATACACAATAATGGAAACTTTGAGCTTCTCAATTCTGCGGACAATCCAAAGAGACCAACCTGCATTTGACATCAATTACTAATCACAATAGAAAAACACTAAAGATACCTTATATATATAGAAAGGTAATTCAAAATTCTCCATAGCAGTGTACTCATCAAGCATGCACTAGTAACCTATATACTAAGCCGATAGAACAAATGAACAGAAATGACCAAAGTGAAAGTGCACTTGAAGATGGATGCCCAAAATCGAGACAAAATGTAGAAAACCAGCAAAAGTTAGTCTTGATTAGAGGATATCATTATCATGTCATTTGCATTATCCACCAGGGGATCAGTAGGATGGCCAAGCGGGTCAGTGAGATCACCTCAGGCATAATCTAACACAAAAAAACTTTCAACCCTCGCGAGTCTCGAATCCACATTTTCCAGATAGAAACATTGATTCTTGAGCATAGATTTGATATCCTCAAGTGAATATAATACATTATAATTATCTACCTATTATCCTTAAAATTTAAATGCAACAAGGTATCCATCTACTGGTGAATAGCCAAGGAATTCATGGAATGAAGTTTGTGTTTGTAGAATTTTATTGTAGATTCAAACTGTAGATTGTAATATTCTAAAACAATTGACTTGAATCTATGCTACTCATCGGTGGAAACAAAAATTTATCGATGAAATCACGAAGCAGAAAAGGAAGAATTTCAATCACACATAACACAATAATTTTATGGGGAAAGCCTCAGCTAAAAACCCCTACTATCTATATATTTCATGAACTAGAAGATCTGAGAAGAAAATACAATGCTTGTTCAACCCGAACAATCTCTGCCTCAGTAGAATCTATCTCACTGCTTCATAAACTAACTCAAGCCAATACATAGCCAAATTTGTGGCCTACCAAGCTCTTACTTCCTTGCATTGTTCCCTTGGGAATTAGCCCATATTTAATTATGAAAGTCCTCACTCATAACTGCGCAATCCATCCATACGAATTCCTCTAATTGCATGCATCATCAGTTTAATTTAGATGATTTTATAACTGATAGTACATTGTCCCAGAACTCTAATTGCAACTGTGGCTTTCTCGTAACTAACATGCATGAGTTATTTATGAGTGAAATATCAGTTATTTGATTGATCACTGCATGTGAATTAAATCCAATTTAATTCACTTGGCCTCTCACTAGTTCCTCCATCAGTTAGAACTAGTTTAATTGAATTAAATAATTACAACTCAATAAGAACTCAACCTAGGCTCCTAAAATTTAGGGATCACTCTACATGACTCTAGATAGGCTCCCAACTTGAATTTAATAAGCCAACGAAGTCAACATAACTTAGTTAAATGTTACAAGTTGGTATGAGAATACAATTACAATTTAACTCCTAATTTAATTCAAGGACAAATTAAATTAGGATTTTCGTTCTTGATGCTATTTTAAACTTTTATTGTGGCTATTTTTAACACTCCCTCTCAATAAGAAATGAATTCATCTCTATCCCAATATGGTACCTTTGGAATGTTCTACATGAAACACTTGTCACTATTGTTGTTGCTACTGCAACTAAAAAGCATCCAAAAAAAATAAATCGAATCCACTGTGTCTGCAATTGTCTACTGGGAAAACTTTGTTCCTGTTGAATATGCCACTGAGCCTCCTACTCTGTCTTCAACACTACTCTGCACTCCTCAATATCTGACTGATACTGATCCTCCTGCTACTAAATATTGTGGGCCCCCATAGCAAGGTAATGATCCATGAGACAAAAAACACCTCAATGGATCCTACCCATTTTCTGAACTCTTGGGACTATTGCTTCACATTGCCCCACTTCTCACCTAAAGGTATGGATGCATGTGCTCCCTCTGGACACTTGGCTCGAAATGTCCCTTACTGGAGCTCTTTGCTTGAGTGGATGTCTCTTCTCAGTCTCCTCTCTGCTTCTCCAATTGTGGTTGGTCCACAACTTGTTGAGGCTTCTTCTAAGGCTGCATGTTGAGAGGTAATTCATGCTCCCTCTCAACCACCAAGTCTCTAACCTTTTCCTTGCTCCTTAAGGCTTTGCATGCATCTTGTACCTTAAGTGCATACAAGTTCTTGACTCACACACCGATCTGTTTCACTTTTCCTATGGTGATATGTCTAAGGAAAACCTTTCCTTTGATAAAAATCACATCGTAGCCATGATCTTCCAATACCGCAATGAAAACAATATTCTTCTTTAGTCCTGGAACATAATTCACATCTGTGGGTCTGAGAGGGGAACTAGACTCCCTTTGAAAAGTAACAGTACGAATGTCAATCATGCTATACCTCCCATCATCTCCAAACTCTATGTCCTGCTTGAGGTCTTTCTCATCCAAGTCACTGAAGAGATCTCTATTCCCTGTCATATGGAACGAGGCATCATTGTTGAGATACCACATGTTTCCCATTATAGTTATTTCCATGCATGCAATGAGAGTGAAATCAAGTTTTAATTTTGAATCTAGAGCTTCACCTGATGCTTCTGTTGCAGGCTCCTTCTTGCTTTCCTTTTTCTGTGGCCATTTCATGGCATAGTTGTCAAACTCGTGTTAGTGAAAACATTTAATTTCCAACATGTCCTTCTTCTTTCCACCATGGCTAGAATCTGATTTGGAATGGGATGACTTCCCCTTCTCTTTATTTTCCTTTCTAGCTAAGGCACAATTCTCTTCTTCATCATGCTTGAATGAGGATCCATCTTTGGTGTTACGTTGAATCTCTTCCTGTACCAAGTCAGAGCATAATTGCTCCTACTATGGTATCTTCTCCCTCCCATTAGCTGAGTCCTCAAAGTTGTTTCAGCTCTTTGGAAGTCTTAGAAGTGCTAGGATCACTAGATCATTTTCCACAATAGTAACACCGACACTTCCAAGTTCATCCTGACATTGGGTGAACTTGGTTAAGTACTTCGGTATTGAGTCACCCTTCTCCATCTTGATCTTTTTGAGCTTGTCCTTCAGTTCCATCTTCCTCTGGTCATTGCTATTTTGAATAGGTATGTCAAGGCCTTCCATATTGCAAATGGAGTTTCCTTACCATGGAGATTCGAGACAATATGATCTCGAACTCCTTCTATGATAATTCTTCTCACCTTTTCCACACACTTTCTCCACTTTTCTAGAAATTTAGCATCAGATGTTGGAGGCTTCTAGATATCATTATCTATGAACTCCTTCAACCTATTGTCTTCCAACACTACCTCCATCTTGTCCTTACAAGCTATGTAATTCGAACTGCCCTCAAGGGCATACTCAAGTCTCAAACTGTAGAGCGACATCTTGCTGGCTCTAAAGAATGAAACTCCAAATTCGATTTCACCTCCACAACAAACTTGTATTTTCCTCTTCTATAGTGATTTTAGCTCCGATACCATGTAGAATTTTATTGTAGATTCAAACTACAAATTGTAATATGATAAAATAATTGAATTGAATCTAATCTACTCATAAGCAGAAACACAAATTCATTGATGAAATCACAAAGAAGAAAAGGAAGAATTTCAATCACACATAACACAATAATTTTCTGGGGACTGCTTCCGCCAAAAACCCCTGCTATCTGTATATTGCATTAGTTAGAAGATCAGAGAGAAAATACAATGTGTGTTCAACATGAACAATCTCTACACAAGTACAATATATGTCACTACTTCACAAACCAACTCAAGCAAATACTTAGCCAAATCTATTGTCTGCCAAGCTCTCACTTCCTTGTGTTGTTCCGTTGGGAATTAACCCATATTTAATTAAGAAATTCCTCTCTCATAACTGCGCAATCCATCCATAAGCATTCCTCTCACTGTATGCATCATCAGTTTAATTTAGATGATTTTACAACTGATAGTACATTGTCGTTGAACTCTAATATCAACTGGGTCTTTCTCAGAACTGAGATGCATGAGTTATTTATGTGTGAATTATCACATGAATGATGTCTCACTAGTTCCTCCATCAGTTAGAACTAGTTTAAATCAATTTAACTTAGTTAAACTAAATTAAATAATTACAACACAATAAGAACTCAACCCGGGCCCCTAAAATTTAGGGATCACTTTGCATGACTCTAGATAGAATCCGAACTCAAATTTACTGAGCTAACTAAATCAACTTAACTTAGTTAATTATTAGAAGTTTCTATGAGAATAGAATTACAATTTAATTCCTAATTTAATTTAATGACAAATTAAATTAAGATTTTATTTCTCGATGCTATTTTTAACTTTTCTTGTTGCTATTTTCAACAATGTTTCCCGAATCTACGAGGATCAGAGAACATTCTCATGCATTTTCCAACAATATCTAAATCTGAATGATATAGACGTTCACCAAACTCCTTTGATTCCAATAGGAGGATATCCTTCCTCACTTCTAAGGGAATTGCATCATTAAAAGTCCCAATCGAGTCATAAGAAAATGGACGTATATTGTTATGCCCAACAATACTGAAGCCTCCCATTCTACTTATCATTCTATAATTAGGAGGCATGGACAAAGTTACAAAGGAACAAAATGGACAACTGCTAAGTGACCCTCTACCAAAGAAATAAGATAAAGGATGAAGCAATGAACCTTGTAACCTTGATTGAAATATGAGAAAGTCATCACCCATTTGCCACACCAGAGGACCATACCCCAGAAAATTATCAAATTCCCCACGACACAAAGGCATACCACAATAAAATTCCCATTATCTTATGAGGCAGAGTGACTGATGCAAACAAAGGACAAGAACACACTCAAAACTCTAACCAAGGGAAAGGGGAAATTCAACACTTAAAAGACTGAGAAAAACTAACAATGCAAAACTTGATGCTACTAGACACAAGCTCCACTTCACAGTGATGAAGGATAAACATAACAAAGTATCGATGCAACCAAACCAACCAACTTTAAGAAAAGCTACCCTAATTGGAAAAATTGTGAGCCGCACAAAGGGCTCCCATAAAACTAAAGAAAAAACGTGGACACAATTTGTAACCATAGAAGTAAAATATTTACCTCCAAACTCACTACCAAAGGCCTGTATAGGACTCAAATTAAAAACCCATACCCTGCAATTGTCTAATGACACAAAACACACTGCCTGGAATCTAGTTAAAAAACATACCCAAACTCTACATCCACATAGTGAGAACCAAAACAAAACAACCATAGAAGAATCCAGATGAAGGAGGAAGAGGATAATTCCTCTCCTACAATCTGACACTCGACATACTTTGGCCACCCTACCACCATTAACGAGTATTTAAAATGATTATATTAGTAGTGTGCTAAACTAAAAATTGCGGCTGGCAACCACCACACCTCCACCAAATGGTTACATGTGTTAACCATACCTCATTGCTTCGAATGATCCCTCTCTTCCCATGTAAACACCCCCATTGTGGATCAAATTGTCTTTCACCAATAACACTTAGAGGATCTCAAATCCTTCCACCAGAACAGAAGGGGGCCAACAATAATTCAATATTAAAGCTCTAGAATTACAACCCAAGTTCACCAGAAAATCGATGATCGTGTTGGTTGATCTCCCTAAGTACAGAACTATTACATAATCAAATTGACCAATCAGACCACTAACATGACCAATGATACTTTCTAACTACTAACTGTTACACTAAAAAATGTCACCATGACCACTTACAGTTAGTATGGCTCAAATCAACAGTCATGCTACCCTCTTAGGCAACTCTCATGCCTCTGTTATCCATCTCAAACTCAAAGAAGAGAGAAAGTCTTGTAAAAACTATGTTTATCTCTGGGGTCGCAGGTTCTCTCTAGCCTTACCTGCGGGGACGCTGACCATGTTCACAAAATCTGCGTCCATGGACGCTCTGTATGTTAAGGGACAGGTGCGTCCCTCTGTAAAAGGCAAAATGCGCGAGTTTTATCTTGAAAAAGTTACTTGTGGTTACTTCTAGAACATTCTAGAGGTCGGTTTGATGAAATGGATGCGCCTCCAGTTGGTTCATGTATCTCTATTAAGGGGGAACTTATCCCATCAATAAGGGAGCTATCCCACCCAAAGAGGGGGATGATCCCATTGATAGTGGACCTGAATAACCTCTTTACAGCACTATAAATAAAGACATTGAGCCAGAGGGAGAAGAGGTTGGAGCTATACATTTTCTTTGGGTAAATGCTGCAGGATTTAGGTCTTCCATTAGAGCCTTTGTGAGGAGAGATTGTCTTTACTTGATTCTACTTGGAAGAGGGTGAGCTTTGTCAAAGTAGAGGAAAACCCTTGATGGACCCTGGGAGGAACTTGCACAACACCAAGGCCAGGTTGTAAGAGTTTCTTTGTTTCGTTATTAATACAAACTGGTTTATTTTTCTCAATAGCTTGTGTTAATGAGTTATTTCATGTGTTCCTTGGTCTGCATGTTGAATATATGTTTTATTATATGAAATGCAAGTGCTTGGTAATTGTTTGATTGTTTGTGGTTGCAGGAATTGACTTGAAGGAGGAGCTCATCCGGATCGTCAAGAACGGACTTCAACAACAGCGTTTTGGAATAAGGTAAGCCTAAACACTTGTAGTTTTCATGTTGTAAAAGGTGTATTTAGAGAACGATCACTCCATTTTGTCTTGTTTGTCATTAGAATGTCTTAGACTTCTAGGAAGGTCAGCCGTGTCCGCACCCTTGACCAATTCCGTGTGACAAATTGGCGACTCCGCTGGGGAATCCATTAATGAGAGAGTCTTTTCCTTTATGTGAACTTTGCTTTGAGAAAATCATTTTTATTTTCTGGTTTTTGACTGTGAGAATTAGTATTTGGGTGGCTTAGCTTTAGATTTAGTTAGATTTGCTTTTTCTTCATTTTTCCAGAAGGACGCACCCTCTGAGTACTGCACAGTGCGTCTTTGGACGCGCTGTTGCCGTTTGCACAGAGCGGGCCCGCACCTGTGATAACGGGTGGCCTGCGTCTTCCTGTAAAATTTAAGAAAATTCCATTTTTGCTTTAAATTGCTTTTAGATTTTGATTTTCCTTAGTATTTTCTGCCCAGATCCTTTAGTACCCTGTCAAGAATTTTCACCTGAACTTGTTTTGTGAGCTTTGAGTGTTTTAGTGGTTTTCAACGAAGTTTAGACCTAGGGTTTGATTTTTGGATAGGTTTTGTAGTGACTTTGATAGTAGAAAGTTGTCCAGCCTTAGATCTCTCTGGTTAGTCAACCTTCTTAGAAGTCGGGCCTGTCGTAAAGTCTCCTTGTGTGAGCAACTTGCCATTTGAGTTGTTTTGGGTCAAATTTCGATTTGCTTGTTTATAAAGTATTGATTTCCATTTTACAAAAAGAACAAAAAGATTAGAGTTTTGTTTTGGCTAGTTTTTGGTTCTGCAATAAGCTAGTCCTTGATTTGATTGTGATCAAGTAAAACACCTTAGAATAATCATTGTTAGTTTTGGCCTCGTTAAGATTGCTTAGAATAAATTTGCCTTTAGTTTGCTTATGAGTGGATTTTCTTAGATTTTAATAGTCGTTAAGATTGATTTTTGGTTATATTAGATTTATTTGCTTTATTAAAAGAAAAATACAAAAACATCTTCTTTAAAAAGTCTTGTTTCAAGTAGCTTTTTGTTTTTGAAAGAAGAAAAGAGTTTTTTCGTGCATGTAAAGAGAGGTTATGTTTTTATGCTTGGAAAAGAAAAACGAATTGTTTCTTTGATTGTCTTCAATTAAGAAGTTGCTTTTATAAAGATTGCATTCTCTCAACTTTTTAGTTAAGCAATTCATCGAAAAAGTAAAGTAGTGGGTAAATCATTCTAGGTGCATTTTGTAGTGGTTTCGAGTCGAGTCAACACACCACTGGTTTCACTTCCATCACCTTTTGACTTAAGAAACAACCTTAAAAGTAACGCTTAAATTAAAATCAATCTAGTAATCTTTATTTTTCTAGGGCTCTGAAGCACCAACATAGCTTAGGCTAGGGTCTTGGAGTAGGTGAGTACTTAACTCTCCAAGACTACAAAACCAAACAGATAGTCTATCTTGAGTAGAACAAATCCAATTGTTTCAGTTACATTCTGGGAAAGCTCCTCTTAAAGGAGAAGCACGAGCTCGTGTCCGAACCAGTGAGGGGATCATTCCTCCCTCGTTGGGAACGACGCCAGACAGTACGTATTACAAACGGTAAACCTCGGATTAACCATTGTCGAGGAGCCAGGGGTCACTTATCGGTAAACCTTGGATTACTGTCAAGGAGCCGGTAAGGGGATTGAGCTTGTTACTCTGCCCTTGCATGCTGTCGGAGTTTAGACTGTTCCCCCAGGTGTAATTGTTGTGATTGGTAACCTTAGTGGCCATAATATCTAGGATTCTACCCAAGGTGACGGTGGAGGGAAGGTCCCACTGTACCTGGAGCAGACGTCGGCTATACTCACTTGGATTTTCTGGGGGGTTCGCTTCACTTCGAGACGGTTAAAGTGGAGGAACTTGGTCCAGTCTATTCATTAAGCAGGTTGTCGGCGTAACTGTTCCACCCGCCATTTCTGTACTGAATCCTGCGAGGTTGGACCTAATCACCAACTAGCGCTTTTGGTCCGGAAGATACTGTTTGTGTGTGCTTTGACGCTCTAGATTCTTTAGGTGTGTGCTTCAAATTTGTTTGGTTCTTTAGAAGACTTTAGGTGGTTTGATTTGAAATTTTTACTTTGTTTTCGTGTGTTGTAGTTAAAAATCTTTAATTGTGGCGGAATTACCGAGACGGTCCCGTCGAATTGCGGGCCAGTCTCCTGAAGTTGTTTCTGTGGCCGAATTGTTGAGAAGATCCCGTAGACTTAGGGGATCCCCTCCTCGAGACGACCCAGGTAATTTAGAAGGGTTAAAGGTCCTTGTAACTCCTCCTAGTGACAGTAGAGTAGGTTCACCTGAAGAAGGAGAATCTTCCTTGGTAGTCCATCCAGATTACCAAAGTTTAGAAACAGGTTACAATCCCGAAGCTGTTACAGTTTCCGAGCTTGCTGGTAGTTTTTCATCTGCCAGTGAAACAGGCGAAGAACCTGAAATTTCCAAACCTGTTACTCCAACTCCTAGTGTTCCTGATTCACCAAGAATAGAAAGAATTATCACCGAAAATCTTCCTGTTGGATTAATTGCTATAGAAGAACTTGTTCCAGAGGAAGAAATAGGCGTTTCTGATTCTGAAGATCTAATTACCCTTGATCTAAGGGAGCGTGAATCCATCTTTTACAGTCCTCCTAGAAGTGAATCTTGGTACCTTGCATTAACCAATTTTTTAGACAACTCAGTAGGTTTTTCTACACCTCGTACTCCTTTTCCACCTAGAGGAATTCATTCTCCTGTAAATATGTCTGGTCAGTCATCTGTGTTTTCGCAAAGTCCTGAATCATTTTTACATGGCGGTCCTTCTGTTCCTACTGGGTATCAATCACTTTCTGGTACCTTTGCGGGAGCATCTCCTCAACCCATTGATCATGGGTTATTAGTTGGAAACAGTGGTAATGTACCATTGAGTATAGGTGATGTTTATATGATGTCAGGTTCAACTCCCGTTAACCAACCTCAAGGTGGCCAATTACCGCCTGGGGGGCAACCTCAAGGTACTTCATTCGTGACTGGGGGGCAACCTCAAGGGTATCAACCCCAGCCTCAATATGTACCCCAAAGTCAACCTCAGTATCAATATCAACCTCAAGGATGGCAACCTCAAGGATGGCAACCCCAAGGGTATCAACCCCAAGGGTATCAACCTCAAGGATACCAACCCCAAGGTCAAGGTCAACCCCAGTACTCGTATTTACCTCAAGGTTATCAACCTACGGGTCAATACCCTGGTCAAAGTTATCAACCACCTCAAGGGCAATCATATGGGACTACACCTTACAGTTATCAATCCTATCCTCAATACGGCTATGGATCTCAGTATCCTCAACCTGTTACGAGTCAATACCCTGGAATGTTAACATGGGATCCGTCACAGGGTCAACAGATGTCGCAACCAAGTATACAGTCGGTACCTCAAGCAGGACAACCTGTGGTTCCTGGTCCACCCCAGCAACCGCAACCTGTCCAGTCAAGTGTTCAGACCCCTGTAACTTCCGTAGTTACTCAGCCGCCAATTGCACCTGGTACTCCACCTCACACGGCTGCAGCAACTACCGCTTCATCTACCATGCTTACTTCTGGAGTATCGGCAGCTCCGGTTTCTACTGTCCCTGTAACCACTCCTCAGACATCTGTACCGTTGTCTGGACCTACGGTTCAAACCACAGTCCAGATGCCTGCAGGCCAACCTGGTACAAGTACGGTTGTGACTACTCAACCTCAATTTGTTCAACCTCCGTACCAGGGACAGTATCAACCTGGGCAAGCTGCCCAACAACCGGTTTACCAGTATCAACCGTATCCTGGGTACACTTATCAACAACCTCAGCAACCCCAGTACGGTCCGGTTAATCCTGGTTTTCCAGGAGGATATAATATCCCAAATGCGACTCCTGTTCCTAGTTATCCTGGATATCCTCCTCCTGGGGCTGGTATTGTGACTCAGAGTTTTAGAGATCCTAACCGGCAGTTACCGTTTATTGCGACTTTAGATTTACCCGACTTGACGCGCCTAACGAACGATCCAATTCAATATCTTCAGTTCTGGCCGCCAATGCCAAATAAGTTGCCCAGCGATATACCCAAGTTCGAAGGTAAGTCTGGAGAGGATCCGTCTAATCACGTGATGACTTACCACCTCTGGTGTGCATCAAATTCCATCTCAGATGATTCCATCCGCTTACGTCTTTTCCAGCGTACACTCATTGGTCTCGCAGCCAAGTGGTACATTGAGTTACCACGGGCCTCTTTTTACAACTTTAGCCAGTTAGCTACCTCGTTCTTAACTCATTTTCAGTTACCAGTCAGATACGATAATGGTACAGAATTATTAACTTCGCTAAAACAATCGACGTCCACGTACATTTCTGATCACATCCATGAGTGGAGACGTCGAAGAAGATTAGTGAAAGTTTTTATCCCGGACCAAATCTTAGCTGAATGGTTTGTCAAATCATTATTACCAAGAATTACTGAAGATGTAGCTAAGGCCGGAGTAGTTACTGAGGAGCAAGTCATTGCTCAGGCACAATACCTTGACTTAGTTTACACTCAGTCGGGTACGTTACACGAGAAAATTCCGGATCTTCCAAAGTCAAACCAAATCGCTGCTGCTCCTTCGGGATCTCATGCCGCTGATGGTATGATTGGTATCGTGACTACAAAGAGCAAGAAGAAGTCTTCCAAGGCTTCAACTACTCCAATTATCACTTTGCCTGATTCTCCGACAGGAGAGTCTTCTCCTGAACTCACCGCCGACATTCACGCTGTAGAGTCATCTACGGCCAAACCAAAAAACGGTGGAAAGAAGAAAGGAAAGAAGAAGGCCAAAGCAGACAAGGCTCCAAAGGAGAAAACGGAAAAGTCGGAAACCAATGACGAAAAGCGCAAACCTCGATATCCTTGTCTCATTTGTGAAGAAGATCATTTTACGAGAGATTGCCCTCATCGGGCCGAGGTAGTGAAAATAGTCAAAGGTTCTCCCACTCCTGCTGTGTTAAAAAATCCATTTCCAGAGCAGGAGAATAAGATGATAGGTTCTTCTTCGAATGCCAGTGAAGAACCCATTTTGATGATGTCTCATGTCAGGATTGCGACTCGATCGCAAGATTATGGTAGTAAGGCTCCTGTTGATGGCAAGGAAGCAGAATCTTCTCACTCTAACCCATCAACCTCAGCTCCTGGTTCCGATCCACTACAGATCGAAAAACCTAACCCAGACTTAGTGATTAAGCCGCCCGCCAAGGGTGTACTTCGAAGGTCTGCTTTCAATCCACATGCGAGAGCAGCCCAGAATTACAACATTGTTGAGGACTTAGCTGTTTCACCTTCAGCAATGTCGGCACTCGAAGTGCTGCAATCATGTCCAGCGCAACGAAAATTGCTTTTGTCGGCTATCGGAGCTGTCGATGTTCAGGACCCGAACCTAATGATCTTTGATCTAGAAAATAGTACACCGCGTCTCCCCCATCAAATGGCTTTCCAAATTCCAGTGATAGTCAAAAACAGGCCTATTCATCGGACTGTGATTGATGAGGGAGCTTCTACGTGTATTATGTCGATTCAATGTTGGAGATCGCTTGGTTCTCCTTCGTTGAACCAATCCCCCACCATCCTTAAGGCCTTTGATGGCCGTGGGTTCCGTCCGTTTGGTATTCTACAAGAATTGCCTATAGGGGTCGAAGGTAAAACCGTTAGTCTGGATGTGGAAGTGGTTGATGCCCCTCTAGACTACAACCTTCTTTTGGGTCGAAGTTGGTCATATGCTATGACAGCGGTCGTTTCATCGGTCTTCAGAGTCATTAAGTTTCCACATAACGGTAAGATCGTGACTATTGATCAGCTGACATACTTTTCATCCGATCCAGCCTCTTCAGAAACTATCCAGCATGTTGGTAAAACGACAATCCCTTATAGGGACATTGGTGTAGGTTTAGTTAAGGATTCCGGTTTACTGGGAACTTTTCCTCTCCCTCCACTCAACGCAGATCCTTCATTTGCAACCATTCATATGATTACATCAGAAAACATTATTTATGACGATCCTTGGTTCGTCCCATCTGACTCTGAGATAGACTCACTCGGTGATGTTATGCCGTTGAGTCCGTATGAGATTGCTTATGAAGCTCTTATGTCTTTTACCGATTTTCATTCAACCGAAACCGACCAAATGAATGTGGTCAGTGAAGAGTCACTTTTCACCTCACCCTTAGAACGGATAACGTTTCCCGAAGTCGTGTCATCTGACGAACAACTTCGCGAAATCCTAAGTGTAGATGATCTACCATGGGAAGATCTCCATCACAGATCTTCGTTTTTACCTAAGGATGATGCATTTGAAAATGATTTTTCATCTATCTTTACCGCTGAATATGTCAAAGACGCTCAGGATCCAACGAAACATTCTGATTCAGAGCTGAATTTAGGGAATATTTCTCGTACTATTCCCATTGATATTTCAGTGAAGCCCGGAATCGAGGAGAACATTCATATAGGTGCCGCATGTACTGAAGAAGAAATCCAAACTTACAAGGCCCTATTCCAAGAATTCCGCGACGTGTTTGCCTGGTCTTACGAGGAAATGCCAGGAATCGATCCTGCCATTGTTGTTCATGAAATCAAAACCTACCCGGATGCTAAACCCATTCGGCAACGGTTGCGTCAGATTCACCCTCGAAAAGCGGCTGCGATTAAAGCAGAAGTCGAAAAGCTGTTGAAAGCAGGTTTCATTTATCCGATCCCGTTAACGGATTGGGTATCGAATATTGTTCCCGTCAATAAAAAACAAGGAACAATAAGAATCTGTATCGACTATAGGGATATCAATCGAGCTTGTCCAAAAGACAACTATCCTACGCCTTATATCGATCAAATTATTGATGATTGTGCCGGAAGTGAGATGTTTTCCTTCATGGATGGTTTCTCAGGCTATAATCAAATCAATATTCTACCTGCCGACCAACCAAAAACGGCATTCATTTGTCCATGGGGGACATTTGCTTATTGCAAATTACCTTTTGGGCTTAAGAATGCCGGCGCTACTTTTCAACGGGCGATGTCTTATGCATTTCATGACATCAAGCACATTGTGCAACCCTATCTCGATGATTTGCCTGCTCATTCTTTACATCGAGCTGATCACCTTGTCCACCTACGAGCAATCTTTATGAGGTGTAGGCATTATCGAATTCGGTTGAATCCCCACAAGTGTGTTTTCTGTATAGAAACAGGTCGATTGCTGGGATTTGTTGTTTCAAAAGCCGGCATTCGCGTCGATCCCTCGAAAGTCGAGGCTATCATCAAATTGCCTCCTCCTTCGAGTTTGCGCCAACTCCAAAGTTTGCAAGGGAAAGCGAACTTTTTACGCCGATTCATCCCAAACTACGCCGAGGTCACTAAAGGTTTTACACGGTTGTTGAAACAGAACGCACAATTCTTTTGGGACGAGATTGCCCAACAATCTTTTGATGCATTAAAACACGCGTTGACCCATGCACCGTTATTGCATCCTCCCAACTACAACCAGGACTACTTCTTATACCTCGCAGCTTCGCATTCCACCATTGGAATGGTGTTAGTTCAAGAAGATGAATTCAAAGCAGAGCATGTGATATATTATCTTAGTAGAACCTTAAATCCCACTGAGTTAAAATATTCGCATGTGGAGAAATTGGCCCTGGCAGCCGTTCAAGCTGTCCAGCGTTTTCGTCACTACATTCTTCTTCGCAAAACTACGGTTATTTCGGATTGCAACCCTATGATTTATATATTGACAAAACAACTGCTAGGGGGCAAGTACTCTAAATGGATTGTTATCCTGCAAGAGTTCGACTTGGAGTTCGAGAAGTCCAAGTCTAAGAAATCTTTAGTTTTTGCGGAATTGATGTGTGATTTCCCGAGTGCTGACACAGAGACTGTGGCAGAGGAGTCCATTGCGGACGAATCTTTGTTTCTTATTAGCACTTTAGATCCGTGGTATGGGGATATAATCATCTATCTCCAAACCCAAACCTTTCGGCCTGAAGCTTCCAAGGAAGAACGTCGAAAAATTCGGTTTCGATCCCAGCAATACAGAATTATTGGAGATACACTTTATCGCCGAGGGGCAGACTTAGTTTTTCGACGTTGTTTAACTCACGAAGAGGCTGAGAGAGTTTTGAATGATTGTCACTCTGGAGCATGTGGCGGTCATATGTCTGGGTATGCCACAGCTCAGAAGGTGTTGCGCGCTGGCTATTTCTGGCCGTCTATGTTTAAAGATTGTATCCTTGCCGTCAGAAAATGCCACAACTGTCAAGTGTTTGATCGAAAGATGCGCGCTCCACCTGCTCCTCTCCACCCTATAATTGCCGCTGGTCCATTCGCCAAATGGGGCATTGACTTTATTACTTGTAACCCTCACTCGGCCGGGGGGCATGCGTATATCATCCTCGCGGTTGATTATTTTACAAAATGGGCCGAGGCGATGCCTACATTCGACGCAAGCGGCAAGACAGCTGCAGTTTTCGTATTCAATCATATCATAACTAGGTTTGGTGTCCCACAAGCAATCATTACTGACCATGGAAGCCATTTTCGAAACGTCATGATGACTGAACTAACAAGCCAGCTTGGTTTGCGCCACGATAGCTCTACTCCTTATTATCCGCAAGCCAACGGTTTGGTTGAGTCAATCAACAAAGTTCTAGTCATCATGATTCGACGGATCATTGGTATCCATCGAACGAATTGGCATAACATGTTATTTTCGGCGCTATGGGCATATCGAACTTCAGTGAAAAATTCAACAGGTTTCACCCCTTTCCAGCTAGTTTATGGCTTAGAAGCTGTGTTACCTATTGAATGCGAAATCCCATCACTTCAAATGGCTGTCGAATTACTTCCAGCTACTTCCGAAGAGGAGAAACGGTTATTATACTTGGCTAAATTAGATGAGACTCGACGTGACGCTACTTTAGCTATCGAGACTCACGCGAAACGAATGAAAGCTCAGTACGATAAAAATGTAACCCCTCGAAGTTTTTCGGAAGGAGACCTAGTACTATTATATGATCAAGCTAACGATAAGCTAGGTGCCGGAAAATTCGTTCCCATGTGGCATGGGCCCTACATTGTAAAGCGAAAGCTAGCAAAAGGGGCTTATGAGTTAGTTGATTTTGATGGGGACTCTTTGGGTAAACCCAGAAATGGACTTTACCTAAAGAGGTATTATGCTTAAAATGATGGGTATGGAGAAATTTTTAGATAGGTTAGATTTCCTTTCTAGCTAGCAAGTGTGTTAGTTTAGTCAGTGTGCTTAGCTTAGCGAGTGTGGTTTTTCGTCATTATTCTGGCTTATCTTGGTTTTACTCTTGATATTGTAGATGTCGACGCCTCTCCAAACATACATTGGATTTGCTGATGGTGCTTGTCGTAATACACGGAATATCTCTTCCGCAGCTTGGGTTATCTATTCGCCCTCTGACGAGTTAGTTTCTATGCATGGGGTAAGCCTCGGTCAAACAACGAATAACATTGCAGAATACAGTGCAGTGGTTGAATTATTATCCGAATCTATTTCATTTGGAATTCGACGTTTGATAGTGAGGTTAGATTCTGAACTTGTTGTATTACAGCTTAATAGAGTTTATGCCATTAGAAATCCTGTGTTATTAAGGTTGTTTTTGAGAGTGCGTCTCTTGGAACGTGAATTTGATTACATTGAATATCAACATATTCCAAGGTCCCTGAATACATTAGCAGATGCAATTGCTTCTCGAGTGTTGGACAGACATTTATAATAATCATGCAAGTAAATTTAAAAACATTTCATCATACATGTTAAACAAGATAAGCCGGTAATAGTGATATATATAGATAGAAGTGTGTCAAAAAATATATACATCGTCTTCGATCATAGGTTTAAAACACCTTATGATCGGCAAAATGATAGTACAAAAAGTCAAAATGTCACATGTGACTACAAAAGTGACTAGTCAATCACTGGTGGTGCTCTCTGTATGACACCACTGCGCGGGCTACCTTACGCAAAAATCTCCTAAACGGTCCAGGGACCGCGACTACGAAACGCTGAAGCCTGATAGGAATGTCGTCCATAGTAGTCTCAGGTATATCTGCCGTGAGACGCTCTAGATCATGCTCCAACTCAGCTAGTACTTCTGCTGTCGCGTCCTGTGGGACCGGTACCGGTGCAGCTGGATGTAGTCTATCATAAGGCCGGAGGTTGGCTGGACGCTGTGGACCAACATCTGCATTTTGAAAAAGTTTTACTACTAGTTTTGAGACGATATATATAAAAAATACAAAAAAATACATAATTAGGAAACTTGTGAAAATAAAAGTACCTCTGTCGTCCCATTGTTCTCCCTGTGGAAGAACCATGTCCGGATCACCTCTGAAATCCATTCCGGCATACGGAAAGTCCTGTATCACAAAAAGCTGGCCCTCTAACCAGTCAAAATAACTATCTGAGAATCGAACCACTGCCGCGCCCTCGTCAGGATGCCGGGCCATCACCGCAACCCATCGAATCAGCTTTGGCTCCCGAGGACCCAAGATATCAACAGTGAGTTGCTGAGGGATCAGCATTGGAATTCTCTCCAAGGCAAAGCTCACGACTATAGGCCCATATCCAAAAGTCTTTAGTCGTCCGTTCTTTGCCTTGGTCAGTTGGCTCTTCATATGAGCCGACACAGCTTCACACCAGTTGAAAATGGTGCCTTGGTAACAGTCAATTGCCATCCGCATTTGGGATCCGGAAGCAATGTGTAAAGCGGCCGCGCCGCAAATTCTGGTAACCGTGAACGCTATGACTTTGAGTTCCGGTAGAGTGATGTGTTTTATCTCTATGCCTTTTGAATGGTGAGCCCCACGTGTGCACCAATCCTCGCGGAGACTATCAAGGGATTGGCCACCCGGCCTAGTCCCCGCAAGACTGAGTTGCTCACCTCTGTTTGGCAAGCCAGTGAGAAAGTATACATCCGAGGGCTCTATCTCGAGCTGGTGCCCTCCTATGTAAAAACATTGTTCTTGAACGTTCCATCGCTCAACCAGCCATTCCAAGAATCTTACCTGGCCCCTCATGCCCGGTATGGTCCAATATTTGTATAATCCGCATGCTCTTAGGGCATCCAGGGAAGGTTGATGATTTATTGCAGCTTCATCTTCCTCTACATGCTCTCTTTCTCTCCAGTCTAACATGATTAATGCCCTGCATATCAAAAATAGCAATTAGAAATTGATTTGGGAATTTTTGGTGGTTTTTTGAGAGAGTTGGGGTTTTGAAATGCGCGTTTCTCGGAAGACGCACCCCGGCTTTGTAGCACAGGGCGCCCGGACGCAGCTGGCCTGAAGGCGGGCTGCGTCTTCCGACCGTTTTCCCGTATGAGAAAAAGTCGGGGGACGCAGGTCACCCGAAGGGCACCTGCGTCCGCCGAGAGGCGCATTCCAAAACCAAAACCCCCCCAAAAAATAAAACTAAAACCTAAAAATTAATTCTAAACGGATAGAAATGCAGAGTAGGATGTGTAAAATACCTGGATGAAACGGCGTTCGATTCCGACGGTCAGATTTTCCGCAGCAACCACGGGAAGTTTCTTGTCAAAAGCTCCTTTTTCAACCTCCAAAGTCAAACGGTAAAAATGACATGGTAAAAGGTCTTTTTATAGGTTTTTTGGATGAATTAGTTCATTTTTTACCATGAAAAGATGTTTTCGATGTATTTTTGCCTATTTTAAACAGGTATGAGTAATGTGTCGCTTTTGTGCAGGACAAAGGGATTTCGAGGGAAATTGTCATTTTTCACAAATAAAATATCAGAGTCATCTTTTAAGCCCTTTTCTGACTCCTAAAACATGAAAAGATCGCCGAGCGTTTCTTTTACACTCGTTAAAACGGAATTAAAAGACGGTCCCCTTTTAGCTCTTTTCTGACCGTAAAATCAGGAAAAGATTGCCGGGTTTTTGTCGTTTCAAACTCGATAAGGAAATAAAACGACGTGTCCTTGATCGCTTTTTACTTTTCAGGTCGACGACACTATCATGAAAGTACTCCTTGGTCGCAAGATCAAGCGGTTCCCCCAGGTATTATTTTATACTTTTTCGGGCTTGAGGGACACAAATTTACGAAAAAGTTCAACGTGGAGTTTCCTTTTGTTTTTCAGACTCTCTAAAAATGAAAAACGCCGAGTTTCTCCTATACTGGGCTCGTTAAAACTTTTACAGTAAAGGACCTGTTCAATTACAAACAGGAACGAACCACTCCTTCCTAGGGTTCGAATTTAAACTAGGTTGGACTCGTCCGAAGGATGAGCTTATAATCAAGCATATGTTATCCTCCTCAAGCTTGTTAAAAATAAAGAGGTACTTGCCAGAAATGGTGGGGGAAAAGAGAGAAGAATGAACCTGTTTGTCACCTTTTGTCTCAGAAGAAACTTTATTACCGCTCTTGAACACGACACTTTTCATTCACCTGGGTTGGGAAATCTTTTACCTCACAGTTGACCAAACCACTTTGAAAGTCTTTAACCGGGTTTCGGGGATTAACTTTGAGTTATTTGTCACCAAGCCATCTGTCGTGTCGTTGTGTGTTCAAGAGGTCTGCAAGCAAAAACTTTCATCTGCAAAATACTTGTCATCCATTTGACCATCCCTGAGTCAGTCCTTACAGCAACATTTCTTCAACTTGAACAATGATTTCGTGTTGTGGGCTTGCCTGCAACGGGTCGCTTTCTATCGACATCGACACATTATCTAGAAAGATGACTTAGGAATCGACAGTACCTTGAAGTCTGCATGCATCAATGGCAGGTTTCTCGCCTTTGACGTCAGTTTACATCATTGACTTTCGATCAAAGGATTCCGTGAAGTGTTCGACATCAAAACATCTATTCACATTTCACGGGTTGTGCTTGGTACTTTGAGAACCATTGACATTACTGGTGGTTTCTCTCACGCTTGTTAACAGTTTGCATCATCGACTGGTAATCAAGTGGTTTCTAACATGTTCGACATCGAATCATTTAATCACATGGCTAGAATCGTACCAATTCGGGAAGTAGAAGTGAAGACCCTGGATCTAGTTTCTACCATCCAGGCTGCGAGGAGTTTTGTATTCATTATCTATGTAGACTAATCATAAACAGATGGCTGCGTCCATACTGTGTCTACAAAAGTCTATAAAAATGATGTACTGCAAGATCATTCCTGTATCAGAATAGTTAGTCCATTAGTTAAAGTTTTGAATCTGAGTATGGGAATGCCTACCTCAGTGATGATATAATCTTATCCATGTATTTTGTGTTGAAAATTGCAGGTTCCAACCAGGCCATCCACAAGACAATCCTTGAAATGATAAAGCGCTTCACCCTTCCTAGAATTACAAAACCCTACTCTATTCCAGGCTTCGCACTTTAGGGGGCAATCTGTTACACTAAAAAATGTCACCATGACCACTTACAGTTAGTATGGCTCAAATCAACAGTCATGCTACCCTCTTAGGCAAGTCTCATGCCTCTGTTATCCATCTCAAACTCAAAGAAGAGAGAAAGTCTTGTAAAAACTATGTTTATCTCTGGGGTCGCAGGTTCTCTCTAGCCTTACCTGCGGGGACGCTGACCATGTTCACAAAATCTGCGTCCATGGACGCTCTGTATGTTAAGGGACAGGTGCGTCCCTCTGTAAAAGGCAAAATGCGCGAGTTTTATCTTGAAAAAGTTACTTGTGGTTACTTCTAGAACATTCTAGAGGTCGGTTTGATGAAATGGATGCGCCTCCAGTTGGTTCATGTATCTCTATTAAGGGGGAACTTATCCCATCAATAAGGGAGCTATCCCACCCAAAGAGGGGGATGATCCCATTGATAGTGGACCTGAATAACCTCTTTACAGCACTATAAATAAAGACATTGAGCCAGAGGGAGAAGAGGTTGGAGCTATACATTTTCTTTGGGTAAATGCTGCAGGATTTAGGTCTTCCATTAGAGCCTTTGTGAGGAGAGATTGTCTTTACTTGATTCTACTTGGAAGAGGGTGAGCTTTGTCAAAGTAGAGGAAAACCCTTGATGGACCCTGGGAGGAACTTGCACAACACCAAGGCCAGGTTGTAAGAGTTTCTTTGTTTCGTTATTAATACAAACTGGTTTATTTTTCTCAATAGCTTGTGTTAATGAGTTATTTCATGTGTTCCTTGGTCTGCATGTTGAATATATGTTTTATTATATGAAATGCAAGTGCTTGGTAATTGTTTGATTGTTTGTGGTTGCAGGAATTGACTTGAAGGAGGAGCTCATCCGGATCGTCAAGAACGGACTTCAACAACAGCGTTTTGGAATAAGGTAAGCCTAAACACTTGTAGTTTTCATGTTGTAAAAGGTGTATTTAGAGAACGATCACTCCATTTTGTCTTGTTTGTCATTAGAATGTCTTAGACTTCTAGGAAGGTCAGCCGTGTCCGCACCCTTGACCAATTCCGTGTGACACTAACTCTTAACATTTTTACCAAGAGGCTTCCCATTTAATAGATGTTGCATACATTGTATAACAAGTTGTGAATTTCCATCAACTAGTAATAACTAAAAACCTTCCCATATTTCTATGTGAAGACCTTTCTCTAATGCCAAAAACTTTGTTATTTTATTGCTAGTTGAAGCACAAATTTACACAAAAAAGTATTTGTATAGCTAATTTCCAATACTGAAGTACACCCCCAAATCTGACTACCCTTGGGTTCCCTTTAGAAGCTCCATCAAGAATCAATTTAACAAAAACAAAAGTGGGAGGTGAAAAATATATATTTGTAGATAGGCGCACCTCCTCGAGAGGTTTATTAGAAATAATACACATGTTCTTTGATATATTGAGTCATTTCAAGATTCCCACATTCCCGACATAATCTTTCCAATCATCATCCAACTAGGAACATGCAAGAATGGTTCCCATGGTATTTTGTAAAATCACATCTTTAAGCACCAAAATTGGTCGATTCTTCTCTTGAAAAGTTATAGCATTTTGTAATTTCCACAAATTCCAGAGGAGTAATCCTATAGTCAATATCCGAGCTCAATTAAAAATAATATTTGAAAAGTAGAAAATTTCCATTACACTAACGTCTCAACTAACTTATCAGAAATGTAATTATCAGTACCAAAAGTGGAGAGAAGGATGGGCCACACTTCCTTCGAAAAAATATGGGAGTGAAGAAAATTCTCCATGGTTTCTTTAACATTTGAGCAAAGAATGCAAAAGGATGGTCCCTTGACACCCTTTTTTTTCTTATTTGATCCCAAGTAAGGATCGTATGCCTTACAATCAGCCATAAGTATGTCAACACCTTAGGCCATTGAAACCTAGACTAGATCTTAGTCAAAATACCTTCTTGCTCCAAACTATCATGCCATGCAGTAAAAAAATAAGTTTCCTTAACATAAAACATACCTAAGGACGATTACCCTAACCTAAAATATCATTATCCTAAGAAAAATGAACTCTTCTTTCTAGTAGTTCTTGTTAAAAATTAGTGGAAGGCATATCCCTTGGTTCATGTGGCCAATCTTCTTGAGACTTCCACTTCCACCAAGATTCGTCATCAAGCTGCCTTTGCCAATAATCCTGAATCATCACTGCTCATAAATTAGATTTAAAGAGATTCAAAAGATGGAAGTCGTATTTTGCATTGATCTGTGGCATATGTTTCGATATATATCCCCAAAATAAGGATGTAGCTCGATTTTTTATTTCCAAAAAAGCATGATTTCTCACTAACTGTCGATTTTCCTGAGCCCATATCCATATATTTGACCCATCCACACTCAATTCACATCAGAATATTTTTTCCATTAGATTAGTTTTGAGGTATAAAATGGGCCTCTTAAGCAATATTATAAAATAATAGTGGAAATAATAAAATAAGGTTAGATTACATCATAAAATTTCAGAAGGAAAAAAGAAAAAACTACTTTTTCAACTTGTATTTTCATTTGATCTCCCTATTGTTTTACTCAAATTTTGAGTGCGAGGACTTGTTGGATGCTAAATTTAATTCCTTATCCAAGGAATACTCATGTTTCATGTTTTCAATGGACCCTGCTACACGAAAAACAATAAATACATGAAAAAAATGTGATTGCGGTCACATTTTTTATGTATTTCTCATTTTCATGTAGCAGGGTCTATCGAGAGTATATAACATGGGTACTCAGATGAAAAATTAAGTTATGCATCCAATGTGTGCTCTAGCTCGAAATTTGAATAAAATCACATGGAGATAAGTCGAAAAGGTAGTTTTTGTGGCATATCATCTTGAATCCTATTGGTTCTTATGAAACTAATTTTGTTTGTACATTTTTTCTTTTATGCGCATTTTAGACCTCAAAATTTCCCTAATGCTATGACATGAGGGGGCATATTTTCACGACCATATTTGCTTCCATAATTTTGACCCACCACTCAAACACTGGCACAATAATTTTTTCCCAAAGGCTGCCCTAATCATTATTGGATCACACAAACTTGGCCCTCCTACCCATTTAGGCAAAACCATAGTATCCCACACCACTAGTGACCAACATTTAGCTTTATTCGCACCCAACCAAAGAAATTCCCTCCGAGATGAAAGATTACAAAATTGATTTAGGAGTAGTAATAATTGACATTTGATAAAATGGTATGGCGTGAAACTTAGACTTCATGATGACTAATTTACTTGCAAAATTTAGTGCTCGAATTGTTGAGTTGGCAATTTTATTTGAGAGCTTCATAAGAATATTTTGCCAACATGAAGAACACTTAGGCTTTAAACTAATGGCACACCAAGCTATTTATAAGGGAGAGAGGCTCTTTGAGACTGTAGCATCCAGGCCAAATGGAACTAACTATTATCCTTGCAACTGAAAAAGAAAATTTTAGATTTCTCATTTTTAACTACATACCCGAGGCATCCATAAAAATTAAGAGAAGGGACCAGATCTCTTTCACTTCTTTAAGGGTTGGTAAACCAAAAATAAATACATCATATAAAATTTGTTGATGTCTTATAGCAATATTTGCACCAAATAACCACAACCCCCAGAATTCCCCCTTAGAACATGAATTCAAAAACAATCATCCCAGTCCTTGCATAACTAAGATGAATAAGAAAGGGGATAAGGGATCCCCCTACCTTAGCCCATGAGACAAATTAAAGGTACCAAACAGAGATCTATTAACAAAGATAGAGGAAAAGGGAGTCGAGATAAGAGATCACACCTAAAATATCCACTTCCATGAGAAATCAAAAGCATCTAAGACCAGTGATAAATAATCCCAACTAACCCTATGATAATCCTTCAATAAATAAGATTAACTATCATTCTAGATTACTTGATATTTTTCAAAGAGTGAATAATCTCCTACACAACAACAATTCTATCTGATATCTACCACCCCTCTACCAAACTTGTTTGTTCCGGAGAAATAAGAAGTTTCATCAAAGGCTTAAACAAGTTAACAATAATAGAAGAAATTATCTCCAATTGGTCTTAAACCATTAGGATCGTCTGATTGTCTAGCCTTAGAGACAAGGGTAAAAAATGTAACATTCATCCCATTCCACATACACTACCATTTTTAAGATTCCTCAACAATATCATGAATCGCGTGACCCAAAAAGATTTAACCAACCCTCAGAAAATCTAAATTAAATCCATCTGGACTAGGTAATTTATTTTGATGCATTTCCAAAACCACTTCCTCTTCTTCTTGGAAAGAGATTGGTCACATTAAATTGGAATTCTACTCCTTACTAACAAGTTTAGGGATGCAAGTAGTAATCTTATTGATAATAGATTGAGGATTATAAGAAGTATTTGTTAGAACGCCTTATAAAAAGTGATCAGTTCCCCCTCAATATCATAATGATGAAACTCTCTCTTCCCATCCCTACCAGTCAATGAAAAGGTGTGATTAGTATGTCGATATTGAAACATATATTTATGAAAAAAATTGAGTTATTTTCACCATCATTCAAACACTGAATATGATATTTTTTTGTCCATAAGATTTCTCTCTATTTTCATCTCGTCTCTAGCTCATTTAATGTGATCCCCTCCTCTACTACCAATTCAAAAGTATGCCCTTCAACAATCATGCATTGTTGAATCTCATGCATCTAAGATTCTAACTACTGTTTGTCTTCCAATATATTTCCAAATTCAATCTTGTTCCATAACCAAATTCATGCTTTCAAGGCTTTAAGATTAAGCTTAAAATTAAGCATTTTATTCCAACCTCAAAATGAAAAGGTCGATTACGTGGAGCTTCCTTAAGGTCAATCTCCAAACAAATGGGACAATGATCCCAACCGAGACAAGGGAGGATGGTAGCTTCAATTAAGGTATCGTTATCTAATATTGATGTAGATACCAAAAAAATATCAAAATGACTCGCAACCTGATGTTTATCTCCCTTTCGAATATTCCAAGTAAATAAATCATTAATGGTTGACACATTCACCAACTTCTAATGCTCAATAATCTTCACAAAATAATTTGATTCCATATCCAATCTAAGTAACCCTCCCTTCTTCTCATCAAGTGGTCAAATAAGGTTAAAACCCCCCTATAATCCATAATGAGTCATGGGAAATATTTCTATGTACCTAAATATTCTCCAAAAAATACAAGCTTCTCCCTAGCTGTATAAGGACCATACACTACATAAAGGCATACTAACTCCTTAGAGCCAATATATCTAAACTTATCATTCGAAACACTAGGACTAACCATCCAATCTTGAAATATAACCTCCATTGGATTCCACAAAATAGTTAGACCTCTCGCACTTCCTCGAGCATTGATAGCCATAATTTTGCAACCTCTCTAGCAATTTGCAGCAATATCACACAATTTTGACATGGAAACCTTGGTATCTTGTAAAATTACAAAGGCCAATTTTTCAATCTTCATCCAATCCCATAGGTGTCATTGTTTCCCTTTACTGTTGATACCCCTAATATTCCATGAATTTTTTTTCATATTTATAATAGTTGAGAGGGCAGAAATAATTTCAAGATCTCTTTTACCTATCCTGAATTTATTAATTCTTCTCTAGTAGACTAAAGCAACCGACACTCTATTTTTTTACTTTTCTTCTTGACGTCTTTACCCACCATCTCTTTACCCTTATCCCTCAAGTCTTGTGATAGTAAATCTATGGTAGCATCAACTTGACCTTGACTATATTTATTCTTCCATCGTAGGTAGGCCTGTGCATACAACTTCCTTCGGCCCATAGGAAATTTCGCCAAATACTTCAAATCCAATTCATTCAAAAGTTTCACAAGGTTTTGTTCCTCCTCACTAAGTGTCTCCAAATTATGATGCATTAGCGGCATAACTTCAACAATTCCTAGAAATTATTAAGAGAAACTATCAAACTTCATCTCTTTAATGGATAATTTCTTTTTTAGCACGTATTTATCCCCCAAAGTTTTGTTAGTTGTTTCCAACATCAATTTATCATCTGGTAAGGAAAAATATTCCTCCATAGTATATAAGGCTACAAATACATTATTATCTTCAAGTTTCTTTAGCAAATGAGTCGTCTGGCCCTAGGTAGTCCATTTTTGAGATGAAAATTTCGTAAAACCTTCATGTAATGTCATCTATGCTTATTCCAAAAAGGACGTATATGTTCATGCCCAACAATACCATAGCCTCCCCTTCCACTTATCATTCTACGATGAGGAGACATGAACAAAGTTACAAAAGAACAAATTTTACAACTGATATGTGACACTCTACCAAATAAGAAATCTAAAGGATGAAGCAATGAACCTTGTAACCTTGACTGAAAGATTACAAAGCCATACCACAAGGAAATTCCCATTATCTTACGAACTATTACATAATCAAGTTTACCAAGAATAACACTGATATGGCCAATGATACTTTCCAACTGTTAACTCTTATAATTTTTACCAAGAGGTTTCCCATTTAATATATGCGTCATACATTCTATAGCAAGTTGTGAATTACCGTCAACTAGTAATATCTGAAAACCTTCCCATATTTCTATGTGAAGATGTTTCTATAATGCCAAAAACTCTATTATTTTATTGCCAGTTGAACCATAAATCTACACAAAAAGTCTCAGTGTGGCTAATTTCCAATCCTAAAGTACACCCCCAAATCCAGCTACCCTTAGGTTTCCTTTAAAAGCTCCATCAAAACTCAATTTAACAAAACCACAAGGGGAGGTTAAAATATATATATATATATTTGAAGATAGGCGCACCTCCTGAGGAGGTTTATTAGAAATAATACACATGTTCTTTGATATATTGAGTAGTTTCAAGATTCCCACCTCTAAAACATAATCTTTCCAATCATCCACCAACTAGGAAGCTGCAATAATGCTTTCCTTGATATTTTGTGAAATCGCATCTTTAAGCACCAAAATTGGTCACTTCTTATCCTGAAAAGTTATAGCAATTTGTTCTTTACACAGTTTCCAAAGGATTAATCCCATAGCCAAGATCTGAGCTCGATTAAAAATAGAGTTTTTAAAATTAGAAAAATTCCATTACACTAACGTCTCCCCTAATTTTTTAGAAATCTAATTATCAATACCAAAAATGGAGAGAAGGATGGGCCACACTTGCTTAGAAAAAATATGGGAGTGAAGAAAATGCTCCATGGTTTCTTGAAAATTTGAACAAAGAATGCAAAAGGATGGTCCTTCGAAACCCTTTTTTTTCTTATTTGATCCCAAGTAAGGATCTTATGCCTTACAATCAGCCATAAGAATGTTGACACCTTATGCCATTGAAACCTAGACCATATCTTAGTCCAAATACATTCCCGCTCCAAACTATCATGTCATGCAATAAAAGAATAGGCTTCCTTAACATAAAACATATCTAAAGGATGATTACCCCAATGTAAAATATCACTATCCTCAGAAAAATGAACTCTTATTTCTAGTAGTTCTTGTTAAAAATCCTCCCAAGGCATATGCTTTGGTTCATGTGGCCAATCTTCTAGAGATTTCCACTTCCACCAAGATTCATCATCAAGCTCCCTTTGCCAATAATATTAAATAATCACAACTCATAAACTAGATTTAAAGAGATTCAAACGATGGAAATCTTATTTTTCATTGATCTGTTGCATATTTTGCCATACATGTTCCTAGAATAAGGATGTAGCTCCATTTTTTATTTCCAAAAAAGCATGATTTCTCACTAACTGTTGATTTTCTTGAGCCCATATCCATATACTTGACCCATCCACACTCAATTCAAATCGCAATATTTTTTCCAATAGATTAATTTTGAGGTCTAAAATGGTCATCCTAAGGAATATTATAAAATAGTAGTGGAAATAATAAAATAAAGTTAGATTACATCTTCAAATTTTAGAAGGAAAAAGGAAAAAACTATTTTTCCAACTTGTATTTTCATTAGATCTCCCTATGGTTTTACTCAAATTTGGAGCGGGAGGACTCATTGGATGTGAAATTTATTTCCTTATCCAAGGAATACCCATGTTTCATATTTTCGATGGACTATGCTACACGAAAGAGAATAAATACATGAGAAAATGTGATTGCAGTCATGTTTTTGATGTATTTCTTATTTTTCGTGTAGCAGGGTCCATCGAAAGTATATAACATGGGTACTCCTTAGATGAGGAATTAAATTATGCATCCAATGGGTGCTTTAGCTCGAAATTTGAGTAAAACCGTAGGGATATAAGTTGAAAAGTAGTTTTTTTTGTTCTTTTTTAGCTTTTTACTCGCAAAATGGTGAATCATCCCCCATGGTTGACATATCATATTGAATCCTATTGGTTCTTATGAAGTTGATTTTGGTTGTACATTTTTGTTTCTACGCCCATTTTAGACCTCAAAATTTCTCTAATGCTATGAAATGAGGGGGCATATTTTTGTGACCATATTTGCTTCTAAAATTTTGACCCAACGCTCAACCACTAGCACGATAATGTTTTCCCAAAGGCTGCACTAATCATTAGTGGATCACACAAACCTGGCCCTCCTACCCATTTAGGCAAAACCATAGTATCCCACACCCCTAGTGACCAATGTTTATATTTATTCGCACCCCGCCAAAGGAATTCCCTCTTAGATGAAAGATTACAAAATTGATTTAGGAGTAGGAATAATTGACCCCTGTTATTTGACCGTGTTTTAGGAGTAGGAATGATTGACCCCTATTAAACTAAGGATTCATTTTCTCAGAATAACAAACCAATCAAAAAACATCCAGATATGTTTTCTTCTGTAAAAATGAAATTCAAAACTTATAACAAAGGTTTTTCAAAGATTTGCAATGAGTAAACTGAATCTATTTCTCACAAAGGATAGACTTCACAACCAAGTCAGAATCATCAAGAAGATGAAAAGACACCAGGGTGATCTAAGGTTTTTCAAGCTTCTAATCTTTGAGTCACTACAGAGACAAAGTGAAAACCACTCCAAGCAAGAAAAACTTCTAGAAAATCATCTAAAACAAAAATACTATCGAAACTCACTCGAAGGAGATTTTTGACAGGAAAAATGAAGATCTCGGTAGACACTAACAATCATAAATCAAACCTAAACTTAACTAGAAGAAGATATTTTAGGTTTTCCAAAAAAAATTACAGCGTCTGCAGGCTCCAGAAGTAACAGGTGTCGTTCCGCTCTGTTTACTAAAGGGAAAGTTTGGAGATGTCCGCACTGTCTGTGAAGAGAAAGTGTGGTCCCCAAAAAACTTCTAAAAAAAAAAAATTATTTCCAGATTTTAAAAGCTACCCAAGCCAGTATACATCAATCAAAAACCAGAAAACAAAACAATTTTCTCATGTCAAAACAAAGGAAAACCAAAAATTAAATAACGTCCCCAGTGGAGTCACCAATTTGTTGGCCAGATAAATCAACATTGCAAGCAAGGCCGATCTCCCTAGTATGAGAAGATAGTCTAGCAATAAAAAGAAAAATAAACCTATCTTTATCTAGAAACATGCGATTTATAGGTAAATACTACAAAGGTGTTAAGATCCTACCTTAGATCCAATGCTTGTTCGTAGTAGTCATCCCCTGTTCATTCGAAAGAGTTACCTTTGAGGACCTGCAATCATAAACGAGAAAACATTAAATAGCACCTACATAGAAAATATTATAAATCATGTCTATTATGGTGATCAAGGAATCCATAAAATAAACAATCAATCAACAGCTTATTGAGAAAAACAAATTTATTTGTATTAACTTTGAAGTAGAAGAACCTTACAACCTTTTCAGCCTTGATGTTTAACAATCTCTTCCTTGGGTCCGAAATAGGAATTTCATTTACATTGACAAGCCTTGCACTCTTCCAAATGAGATCTTAGAGGTATGTAATCTCTCCTCATAAAAACTCAACTAAAGAAGACTAAGTTCCAACAGCATTTCACCTCAAAAATATTCATCTTCTAACCCTCCTTTGTAACAAGCCCAATGCTTGTTTTTATAGTGCAGAGGAGGAGGTTACAGGTCCACCTATGAAGGGATAGAATCCTCCTTCAAAGGGATAAGCTCCTCACATCAAGGGGTTAGCTCCTTAAGGTATGGGATGCATGAACCTTAAGAGAGCGAACATTCCACCTCAAGATTCCTTCCAAAAGCTTCTAGAAATGACTGGAAGTGAGTTTTTTAGAGTATAATCACACCTTGTTAACTTTTACAGGGGTCCGCACCTTTAACACAAAGACAGTTTAGTCAGGTGCGCAAGGGACATGACCATTAGGTGTGGGGCCGCAGGTAAGCCAAAGAGAAAGTGTGGAACCAGAGTTTTAAAGACTTTTGAGGGCTTTTCTCTTATTTTCCAGGCTTGATATAAGGATTTGATGTTTTAGCCCTAGAGAGGAGGAAAGTATGAGTGGTAATGAACTCACACCGATAGTAGAATGTCAAGGTGAAAATTTTTAGTGCAACACCCGCCAAAGGAATTCCCTCTCAGATGAAAGATTACAAAATTGATTTAGAAGTAGGAATACTTGACATTTGATAAAAAGGTATGGCCTGAAGCTTAGACTTCATGATGACTAATTTACTTGCAAAATTTAGTGCTCGAAATGTCAAGTTGGAAGTTTTATATGAGAGCTTCATAAGAATATTTTTCCAACACGAAGAACACGTAGGCTTTAAAACTAATGGCACACCAAGTTGTTTATAAGGGAGAGAGGCTATCTGAGACCGTAGCATCCAGGCCAAATGGAACTAACTATTATCCTTGGAATTAAGAAAGAAAATTTGAGAATTATTATTTTTAACTAACATACCTGAGGCATCCATAAAAATTGAGAGAAGGGAGCATATCTCTTCCGCTTGTTTAAGGGTTTGTAAACTAAAAATAAAAACATCATCTAAAATTTGTTGATTTTTTATAGTAATATTTGCACCAAATAACCACAACCCCTAAAGTTCCCCCCTAGAACATGAATTCAAAAAAAATCATCCGAGTCCTTTCATAGAAAAGATGAATAAGAAAGGGGGTAGGGGATCCCCATGCCTTAGCCCATGAGACAAATTAAATGTACTAGATGGGGATCTATTAAGAAATATAGAGGAAACGGGAGTCGAGATAAGATATCACATCTAAGATATCCACTTCCATGAGAAACCAAAAGCATCTAAGACCTGTGATAAATAATCCCAACTGACCCTATCATAATCGTTGGATAAATAATATTAACTATCATTCTTGATTACTTGATATTTTTTAGGGAGTGAATAATCTCTTGTGCAAGAACAATTCCATATGATATCTATCGTGCCTCTACAAAAATTATTTTTTTCTAGAGAAATATAAGTTTCATCAAAGGTTTAAACCAATTAACAATAATAGTGGAAATTATCTTATAAATAATGTTACGCAATGCAGTTGGTCTGAAACGATTAGGATCATATGATTGTATAGCCTTAGAGACAAGGGTAAAAAATGGAACATTCAACCCATTCCACATACACTCCCATTCCAAAACCACTTCCTCTACTTCTTAGAAGGAGGTTGGTCACCTTAAATTGGAATTCTACTCCTTACTAACAAGTTTAGGGATGCAAGTAGTATCTTATTGATAATACATGACGATTTAAAGAAGTATTTGTCAGAACGACATATAAAAAGTGATCAGTTCCTCCTCAATATCCTAATGATGCAACTCTCTCTTCCTATCCCTACAAGTCGATGATAAATTGATGTTGCGGAAAAGGCCGATCTCCCTAGTATCAAAAGATAGTCTAGCAACAAACGCACAAAAAAACCTATGTTTCTCTAGACACATGTGATTTATAAGTAAATACTACAAAGGTGTTAAGATCCTACCTTAGATCCAATGCTTGTTCATAGTAGTCATCCCCTGGTCATTCGAAAGAGTTATCTTTGAGGACCTGCAATCATAAACAAGCAAACATTAAACATCACCTGCATAGAAAATATTATAATTCATGTATATTATGGTGATCAAGGAATCCATAAAATAAACCATCAATCAATATCTTATTGAGAAAAACAAATTTATTTGTATCAACTTTGAAGTAGAAGAACCTTACAACCTTTTCAGCCTTGATGTTGAACAAGCTCTTCCTGGTGTCCAAAATAGGAATTTCCTTTACTTTGAAAAGCCTTACACTCTTCCAAATGAGATCTTAGAGGTACGTAATCTCTCCTCATAAAAACTCAACTTAAGAAGACTAAGTTCCAACAGCATTTCACCTCAAAAATATTTAGCTTCGAATCCTCTTTTGTAACCAGCCCAGTGCTTCTTTTTATAGTGTAGAGGAGGAGGTTACAGGTCCACCTATGAAGGGATAGATTTCACAAGCAAGTCAGACTCATCAAGAAGACGAAAAGACACCAGGGTGATCTAATGTTTCTCAAGCTTCTGATCTCTGAGTCACTATAGAGACAAAGTGAAAACCACTCCAACTATGCAAAACTTCTAGAAAATCATCTAAAACAAAAATACTGTCAGAACTCACTCACAAGAGATTTTTGACAGGAAAAATACAGATCTGGGTAGACACTAACAATCCGAAATCAAACCTAAACTTAACTAGAAGAAGATATTTTAGGTTTTTCAAAAAAATTTACAGGGTCCGCAGGCTCGAGAAGTAATAGGTGCGGTTTCACTCTATTTACTAAAGGAAAAGTGTGGATATGCTCGCACGGTCTGTAAAGAGAAAACTTCTAAAAAAAAAAAAAAATTTCCAGATTTTAAAAACTACCCAAGCCAGTATACATGAATAAAAAATCAAAAAACAAAACAATTTTCTCAAGTCAAAACAGAGGAAAGCCAAAAATTAAATGACTTCCCCAGTGGAGTCGCCAATTTGTTGGCCGGATAAATCAATCTTGCGAGAAAGGACGATCTCCCTAGTATCAGAAGATAGTCTAGAAATAAACAGAAAAACAAACCTATCTTTATCTAGACACATGCGATTTATAAGTAAATACTACAAACATGTTAAGATCCTACCTTAGATCCAATGCTTGTTCATAGTAGTCATCCCCTGGTCATTCGAAAGATTTACCTTTGAGGACCTGCAATCACAAATGAGAAAACATTAAACAGCACCTGCATAGCAAATATTATAAATCATGTCTATTATGGTGATCATGGAATCCATAAAATAAACAATCAATCAACAGTTTATTGAGAAAAACAAAATTATTTGTATTAACTTTGAAGTAGAAGAACCTTACAACCTTTTCAGCCTTGATGTTTAACAAGCTCTTCTTGGGGTCCGAAACAGGAATTTCCTTTACTTTGATAAGCCTTGCACTCTTCCAAATGAGATCTTAGAGGTATGTAATCTCTCCTCATAAAAACTCAACTAAAGAAGACTAAGTTTCAACAGTATTTTGCCTCAAAAATATTCAGCTTCTAACCCTCTTTTGTAACGCGCCCAATGCTTCTTTTTATAGTGCAGAGGAGGAGGTTACAGGTCCACCTATGAAGGGATAGAATCCTCCTTCAAAGGGATAAGCTCCTCACATCAAGGGGTTAGCTACTTATGGTATGGGATGCATGAACCTTAAGAGAGTGAACTTTCCACCTCAAGGTTCCTTCCAAAAGCTTCTAGAAATGACCGAAAGTGAGTTTTTTAGAGTATACTCACACCTTTTTAACTTCTACAGGGGTCCGTACCTTTAACACAGAGACAGTGCGGTCAGGTGCGCAAGGGACATGACCATTAGGTGCGGGACCGCAGGTAAGCCAAAGAGAAAGTGTGGAACCAGAGTTTTAAATAATTTGGAGGGCTTTTCTCTTATTTTCCAAGCTTGATATGAGGAACTAATGTTTTAGACTTACAGAGGAGGAAAGTATGAGTTGTAATGAACTCACACCGATAGTAGAATGTCAAGGTGACAATTTTTAGTGCAACACCCGCCAAAGGAATTCCCTCTCAGATGAAAGATTACAAAATTGATTTAGAAGTAGGAATAATTGACATTTGATAAAATGGTATGACCTGAAGCTTAGACTTCATGATGACTAATTTACTTGCAAAATTTAGTGCTCGAAATGTCAAGTTGGAAGTTTTATATGAGAGCTTCATAAGAATATTTTGCCAACATGAAGAACACTTAGGCTTTAAAACTAATGGCACACCAAGCTATTTATATGGGAGAGAGGCTCTTTGAGACTGTAGCATCTAGGCCAAATGGAAATAACTATTATCCTTGCAATTAAGAAAGAAAATTTGAGATTTATTTTTTTTAACTAACATACCTGAGGCATCCATAAAAATTGAGAGAAGGGAGAACATCTCTTTTGCTTGTTTAAGGGTTTGTAAAATAAAAATAAATACATCCTGTTATCACCTAGAACTGCAGTCACATGTACATAAATTTTGTCCAAAATTTCATTGTCAAAAATGGGTGTCAAATGGTTGTTGTCCTATGTTTACTACTTAGGGGTCATGTTTCTAAATGATATTGATGTGAATCATTTTCAAAAAACCGTTAGTCATCCTCCATCATGATTGAATAAGACATGTCTTATCTTGTATACGTCACTGGTCCTTTTCGCATTTTCACAGCGCAGTTTTATTGGTTGATTTTGCAGCGCAATGATGTTTTAGCCTTTTCACAGCGTGTCAGTATCCAGCCATTTCGCAGCGCATTCTGCTAATTTATAACTATCTGCGCTACGAAATCGCGGATTCGGGGATTTTGCAGCGCAGATTCTTAAAATGTTATGTCTGGGGATGAGTCATTGTGTCCGTCCAGTTATTGTCAGTTGGCGTACCTTCTAAACACTTATGAGCCATCATTCCACCAGTAGGTTCATAGTCACGCACATTAAAATCATTCAAACGGTTTTGTCATGCATGGTCGTGTTATAATGTTTGTTAATAATGCATAAAGTGGTCAGCTTGTATGATAAGTTATTTGAATTGCAAATGAGCCCGAGCCTCTTCTTCAAAAGAGCCTGATTGCAAGCGAGCCTGCGTTCTAAAATTTGAATTTGCCATTCGAGTTGAGGCTGGTGGTGTTTCTCTGTGCGAAAGATTTCAAAGCGTAATGGAGAAGAAGGAGCATCGGTCTGGAAGGTGTCAGAGGGCAGAGCCTGAAGGATTGGATCTTGCATTGAGGGATGAAGGTGTAAGAAAAGCTTTCAAAGATGCTGGTTGCTGGAGTTTCTGTGAAAAGCTGAAGGGTGGCCACACTCAGGTAACAAAAGAATTTTCCTTGAACTTTACAGGTTTAAATTCTAAAGTGTCTATGTTAGAATTCCCAGTATCTCCAGAGGCTATTGCTAATGTGACTGAAATTCCAAGAGGGGGGCAGGAGTGGTTTAAAAACTTCAAATTTGATATGAACCCCTGCAAAGAGTTCTTGAAAGAAGCCTATGTGAATGAAGATCTAACCAAGGCTGTGCCTAGAAGCTATGTTAAAGAACACTATGCTATGCTTCTTACCTGTATTCAAAAGTATTTAACCTGTGAAGGCAGATATAACAAAGTCTATTCCTATCATTTTAAGTTGTTGCTGCATTTTACGGGTAAAGCATCTATAGATATCCCATTTTACTTGTTTCGTAGCCTCAGCAAGATGTGTGACAAGGTTCAATTGAGAAAGGATGATTGTGAAACATCATTATTTCATCATGGTCTAGTCAAACTGTTAGTGCTGGATGCTCTTCAAAAAATTGGTAGGGATTGGAATTCTTTCATCTATATGGCTGGTTTCCAGAGTAGGACAGGCCTCACCCCACAGCCGGTTAGAGAAAAAGAAAAATTAATGGAAGAACCTACAATAGCTGAGCTTAGAAAGGAGGCTAGGGATAAAAAGAAAACCAAATCTCAGTTGAGCAAGCCAGTAAAGCCCTTGGTTATTAAAGAGCCATCTCAGCCATCATCAAAGGAAAAGGTTAAGCACAAGAAAGATGTACCTGGATCAGCTGGGTCTTAAAGTGTATCAAGAGTTAAAACAAGAGGTCAATTAAGCAAAGAGAAGGGCAAATCAGTAGCTGTTGAGGAAAGTCCAATATCAAAGGCCAGCTTAAGTGATTTACTTGAGGCTATTGAATTTGAGCAGGAAGAACCGGTGCATCTTGAACCCATGCATATTGATTTAACTCAATCATCACCTGAGAGCACTAAGAAATCAAAAGCTTCGAAGAGACTAAGGTTTGATGAACCTAGTGAGGAGTTTATGTTCAAACCACGAAGGCCGGTTACAAGGAAACAAGTTAGAGAAGCTGAGAAAGTGCATAAAGAAGAGAAAGCTGTAAAGATGCCCAGAACAGAGGTAATTGAAGTATTGACCAGAACAGTGGAGGCAGTCAAGCATAAAGACAAAAACAGAAAGGTTATTATTACTCAAGGAGGAAATGTTATAGCCATAAAGAACCAAGGGGGAGCAGCAAAAGGTGAGGTTGCCCAGGTAAAGAATGTCACTAGGGAGCTTGCTGTCAGATATGCCAACTATCGAAGAGTTGTGTTAAAAGGTAGCAAAAACCTAGTGGGTCAGGTAGATTCAGTGGCTGATGTGTATACATGGACGGTTCCAGCCCTCAAGTAAGCTAAACTCATCAGAAAAATAAACGTGAGCCTGAGAGCTGAAAACAAGGCTTTGAAAAAAGAGGTTGCAAATTTGAAGACACAGCTAGGTCAACTAGCTCACTGATTTGAAGAAAAAGGTGACATTCTTAGTTTTGGTCAATTTTGTTTAAGCTCCATTATTTTGAAGTCATATAAGTCTTTGACACCTGTAGAAGAAGTCTGAAGAGTCATAAGTTCAAGCAAAAGACGCCTTAGTGCAAATATACTCTGTTTTAGCAAAAACAGCAGTTTCGTAGCGCGCTACGAAACTGCTGTAGGTGTTGTTTTATGATGAAAACAAAGAGTTTAATGATGGGATCAGAAAATTTTTGAAGAAAATGCCTAAGGAACATAAGGGAGACCACATAAGACTATCCTAGCTATTCAGAGAATGACAAGTGTGCCTTTTGGAAAAGGTGAAATATTTTTGTCTTTAGTTAAACCTTGATAAAGGTACTTTATTACCGGTTATTTAGGGTTCTGATAGGAAATGCATACAGAGATTTTGGTTTATACACCTGTTCAGTCAACAAGGCCTCCAACACATCTGAAATATGGTGATGCTCATCAATTTTGGGGTATTAAAGAGCTGGGAACATGTTGCTTAACTTTCGAAGGATGGTGGGAGACAAGGACCGGGAAAACAGGGGACTTATCTTGAGGATTAATGAACCATCTACGCAGCCAGTATCCAAAGCCAGCTTGTTCATTGCATTCTCCTCCAAGATATCTCGGCCAAAATAGAAAGAAGACAGATGTCAAGAATCAAGAAGGAATCATGCTACGAGGAGGACAGATTTTGAGTTTTGATTAAATTAGGACTCTTTGTAATTACAGTTCAGTACTTATGTATTTAATGAGTTAGTTAAACAGAAGATAGGAGTAGTTAATAGCAACCTTCGAGCTCCCCTCATGCTGGAGGAGGAAGCTCAAGGTGGTTAAGAATGTATTCCTATATATAGATCAGACTTGGATGTAATTGAGGTTGGATGTTTTGATAAAAGACAAGACTATTTTGGTTTATGTATAGCAGATTTCAGTAATGAAAATGACTGTTGTTTCTTCTCAGGATTCACAATAGATCTAATGGTTCAAATGTATGATGGTTTATTCTCTTTAGTGTTCTTTTACAGTTTTGTTACTGCATAATCACTCAGAACTCATGTCTCATGCTCTGACTTCCTGTATGCCTTGGCAAACTGTGTTTTATGTAAGTTATGTTTGAACATTAGATGTAAAGTGCCCTGATTTCTATGAAACAATAGTGTTTTTTGTTTGCTGAGATGTGTGAGACTCCATAAGCCCAATGGGAATCACTTTGATATTTGTCCAGCCAGCTTATTTTTCATGTGTTTTTTAAGAGTTAGCCATCTTTCCTTGTCATTAGTCAATATTCATAGTCTGTGAGAGAGCCCTCTCTAACTAAGGAGGCTAAGCCTTAGTCTAAAGCCTGGTTTGAAATAGTTACACAGAATCTTGCTGATTGGCAGCCTTCAGTACCTGATTTTGTGATAACATTTTGGTGCGTCTGCCGGGAGTCTGAAGATTACTCATTCCCGTAGTTATAAAATTGAATTTCTGAAGGTAGCAGGAGTTCAAAAAGGTTTTCGAGGCTGCATTCTACCTTGGTGACTCCATGAATTCTTAAAGTTTAAAAGGTGGCTTCGAGAGGAAGGTATACGAGGAGTAATCCTGACCCAAACCCACCTAGTCCTGTGGAAAATCCTAATATCATCTCAAGGAGTAAACAAAGATTCTCTGATATACCAGGTACTTCAGATATTTCCAAATCCTTGTTTCCTGAGTTTGCTAGAAGTCCTGAGGATAAAATTGTTGATGATAAAATCCAAGAAGTGTTGTTGAGGTCTGAAAATGAAGAAGAGCTTATTGGTATCATATTAGATTTACAAAAGAAAGGCATTGATACTTCATCTTTAGTGTCACAAAAAGATAAAGAAGAGTTTTGGGAAATTGTTACTTCTGAATTGTTATTAGAGGAAGAGGATTTGAAACAGCTCAAGGAGCTTGACCCTTTTGAAGTTTTGCTTAAATCAAAAACTAGTTTACCTCTCCCAAATTGGAGTTCTTTTGTCAGTGGCTTACAAAGTCCCAATAGTCCTTTCCGTACTCATACTTTATCTTCTGCTTCTGCTAGTCCAAATACTCCTCAGTCAACATCTCATACTAGTTCTGGTCCTCCTAGTCACACAGTACCTGTTATCCCTGCTCCTCCTTTCATTATGGCTGTACCTACTAGGTATGCTCCCCTAGCTCTCCCTGCTGTTTTGCATGATCTCCCTAGTAAATATGCTGCTAGGATTCCAACATGGGGAGGAGATGAGGACATTACAGCTGAGGAACCTGTGGATAGATTCAATGACTTTGTTGATAGGGAAGAAGTGGACGATGAAGATGTAAAGTTAAGACTGTTTGCTCAAACCTTTATTGGGGAAGTCCGGAAATGGTTTAAAGCCCTTGGAGCTGGTAGCATTCATAGTTGGCTTGAGTTTGAAGATCTTTTTCTGAGGAAATGGGGGAATAGGACCAATCCTGTTCAAGCCCTCACTGAATATAATAGTTTAAGAAGAGCTCCAGATGAAACTGTCCAAAATTTTTCTAAGAGGTTTAATAAAGTATATAATTCCATTCCAGCACATTTGAAGCCTCCTGGAGCTTTGGCACAGTTAAGGTATGCTAAGTCATTTGATTCAGATTTCTCTCTTTTACTCAGAGAAAGAGAGTCTGCTGCTCTTGCTGATATGCAGAATGATGCAGTTAAGGTTGAGGTAAATATGCTAGCTGCTAAGAAGTCAAAGATGGCAAAGGCTAAGATAAAGGAAGAGGAGAAACCTTCTACCTCTGCTCAAGAAGAAAAGTTTGAAACCATGATGAAAACCATGGAGAAATTGATGGATCAATTAGCACTTGGGAATACTGCTGCTCCCCAAGCACAACAAGAGCCTAGGTTTAGGAATCCTCAATTTAGAAGGCCTCAAAATCAGCAAAGACCAAGGGACAATAGAAATCAGCAAGCAGATCCTCCAGTGAGACCTCCTTTCCAGCAAAACATGGTGGATGAAGAAGAAGAACCTGAGGTACCTGAGGAGTCTATTCATTGCTTGGGTGAAGAAGACTCAGAAATTTTCTTAACAAAAGAAGAGCATGATGAGTCTAGTTTGGTAAAGGCAGAAGAGGAGCCTTCAGATTTCTTGAAGGGTTATCAGCATGCCATATTTGAAATTTAGAAACAGTACAACCTCAGAAACCGAGATGTCCCTATTACAGCAAATAAAGCACAGCCCAAGAAGAATGTTTCAAAGGCAGTTGAAGATAAGAAGGAAAAGACAAAGCAGACTGATGGTAAAGGTGATTCCTCTGGTGAGAGAAAGGATATTCAAAGCCCTACACCCCCTAAGGAACTTGAAAAGTCTACTTCTGTTTTTAACATAGAAAATGAGATTGCCAAGATTAAAATATCAGTCCCATTTAATGAAATTCTGAAAGTAGACAAATATAGAAGCAAGATTGTGGAAATGCTTAATTCTCCACCAGGAGGGGCTGATATTCTAAGTGTGCAAGAGGATAATCCTATTATCTGTTTAGGACCAAGACTTGAAGATGAACAAAGTGATGAGTTTCCTCCTTTTTATATAAGCATCAATATCCATGATATGACTCTACATAATGCTATGCTGGATTCAGGGGCGTCACATAATCTCATGCCTAAGGTAATTATGGAAAGAATGGGATTAGAAGTAACTAGACCATACAAAGACTTATTTTCTTTTGATTCAAAGAGAGTTCATTGCATTGGGTTGATAAAAGATGTTGTTGTGGCACTCACACAAATCCCAGCAAAAACAACTGTCATGGACATTGTTGTTGCAGACATTCCACCTAAGTTTGGGATGCTCCTTTCAAGGTCATGGGCTGCAAAGATCAAGGGTACCATGCAGATGGATCTGACATATGCTACTATCCCAGTGTTTGGCGAACAAAGAAGGTTGTATCGTGAAACAAGGATGGCATACATGGTAAGCAGCAAGGACAAGCCTCAGAATTTTCCTATTTACTCATGTGATACAGGTTTGGGGTCAGCTATCTTGTTCCATGAATCAGTTGGTAAAGAATCACAAGAGCATGCAGAAAATCAGTGTGAGGAGGAACATCAAAGAAATGAAAGAGATATCAATGGTTGTTGGACCTTATACTTTGATGGAGCAGCAGGAAAAGATGGCGCAGGAGCTGGAATTTGGATTATTAGTCCAACAGAAGAAAGTAAGTTTCTATCATACAAACTTAACTTTGATTGTACCAATAACATGGCTGAGTACGAGTCTCTGGTGTTAGGCTTAGAAACCTTGATAGAGTTGAAGGCAAAGAACATTGTTGTTTGTGGAGATTCTGAATTAATTATTAAGCAAGTACAGGGTACATATCAAACAAAGGATGTCAGGATGAGAGCCTACAGAAACTTAGTGTTGGAGCTGTTGGAAAAGTTTCAATCCTATTCCTTCATCATTAAAAACAGAGATCAAAATTCTATTGCAGATTCTCTTGCTGTAGCAGCCAGTCTTTTTGTTATTCCCAAACATTATTCTGATAGCTATGAAGTGCAAGTTCGCCATAGACCAGTCATCCCAGATAATATCATAAATTGGCAAGTATTTGAAGATGATCAGCAGGTAAGAAATTTTCTTGAGTTGAAAGAGGAGTTTGAGAATAATCAAATTGATCAGCAGAATATGTTAGCTGAGACAAAGGAGAAGTCTGAAGTGTTGCAGTTGCAGAATAACTTAATCCCTAAAGGCCTCATTCCTCTTGAAAAGTTATTTGATCAGAATGATGTGTTTAAAGCACCAAGGTTGCAAGCTAATGAAGAGGAAATAGAAAGCTGTAATTTAGGTGACTCGGTTATGCCTAAATTAGTCAAGATTTCAAAGTTCTTATCAACAGATATGAAGGTCAAATATGTTGAAATGATGAAGAAGTTTATTGATGTTTTTGCATGGAGCTATGCTGATTTGAAGCAGTATGATTCTTCAATCATACAACACACCATCCCAATTAAGCCAAATGAGAAGCCTTTTAAGCAGAAATTAAGGAGAATTAATCCCCTTCTGATGCCACTGATTGAAAAGGAGGTGAAAAAGCTCTTTGATGCAAAGATTATTGTTCCAATCAGATTCTCAAATTGGCTTGCTAACTTGGTACCTGTCAGGAAAAAGAATGGGGAGATTAGAATTTGCATAGATTTCAGGAACTTAAACAAGGCTTCACTGAAAGATAATTACCCTCTTCCTAAAATGGATCTTATTTTGCAAAATATTGTTGGTTCCCAAAGAATGTCTATGCTGGATGGTTTCTCAGGGTATAATCAGATCCTTGTTCATCCAAATGATCAGGAGAAGACAGCTTTCACTACACCATGGGGCACATTTATGTATGCAAAGATGCCCTTTGGTCTCATGAATGCAGGGGCGACTTTCCAGAGGGATATGGACATTGCTTTTGCTGAAGAAAAGGATAAAACAATGGTGGTATATCTTGATGATATCACAGTATTTTCAAAGAGGGAAGAAGACCACTTAAAGCATCTTGAAAGGATCTTGTTAAAGTGTAGGAGGTTTGGTATTTCCTTAAACCCAACCAAAAGTATCTTTGCCTTAACCTCTGGTAAGTTACTTGGGCATATTATTTCTGAAGAGGGTATTAGGATTGATCCTAATAGAGTCAGTGCTATTCAAAGGCTGGATTTGCCAAGGAGCAAGAAAGAAGTTCAATCTTTTCTTGGAAAGGTTAATTTTGTTAGAAGATTCATTCCAAACTTTGCTGAAGTGGTCAAACATATCACAAAAATGTTAAGGAAAGGAGCGGATTTCAAGTGGACAGCTGAAGCAAAGAAATCATTTGAAGAAATTAAAAAGGCCCTCACTCAAGCACCAGTCCTCATCAGCCCGGATTTTACCAAGGAGTTCCTGATCTTCACATTTGCTTCTGAGGATACAATTGCTGGAGTTTTGTTGCAGAAAAGAAGTCAAGGTACTGAACAACCCATTTCTTTCTTTAGCAAGACATTGGCTAATGCTGAGTTGAAATACAATATTTTAGAGAAGCAAGCATATGCATTGGTAAAGGCAATTAAGGATTTCAGAATTTATGTGTTGCACTCTCATATTGTTGCATACGTGCCAAGTGCTGTTATAAAAGATATTCTTACACAAGCAGACCCGGATGGAAAAAGAGGAAAGTGGATAGCCAAGCTGTTGGAATATGACATTGAAATCAGGCCCACCAAGTTGGTGAAGGGTCAAGGCTTAGCAAAATTGCTGACTCAATCAAATCTGGACTGCATTGGTATCAATTTTAGCACAGAAATATCAGAACTTTCTGAGAATGAAGAAGAGTTGGTTCAAATCAATGAAAGGTTTTTGACATCAGAATGGTATAAGGATGTGGCATTTGTATTGCAGCACAATAGAGCCCCTGATAACCTTTCCAAATCTAAAGCTCGGTTCACCAAGCTAAAATCTCTTAGATATTTTGTGTATGAGCAGAATTTATTTCTGAAGGATGCAGGAGGGATTTTATTAAATTGTATCATTGAAGAAGAGGCTGATAAAGTAATTGATGAATTTCATAAGGGAGATTGTGGAGGCCATCACTATTGGAAAGCTACTGCAAATAAAGTTTTGAGAGCTGGGTATTTTTGGCCGACTATGTTCAGAGACATTTATAAAAAGATAGCAGCATGCCATGAATGTCAAGTATTTGAAGGAAGGAGAAAGCTCATGCCATTGCCATTGGTTCCTATTTATGTTGAAGCACCCTTCCAGCAGTGGGGATTAGATTTTATAGGGGAAATCCACCCTCCTTCATCAGGACAGCATCGCTGGATCCTCACAGCCACCGATTATTTTACAAAGTGGATAGAGGCGATACCTACCAGGCAGGCCAATGACTCAGTGATAATATCCTTTCTGGAAAATAACATTTTATCAAGGTTTGGTTGTCCAATTAAGATTATCACAGACAATGCCCAGGCTTTTAAGTCTAAAAGAATGATAAATTTTTGTCATCAATACCACATTTCCCTTGGTCACTCCACTGCTTATTATCCACAGGGGAATGGCTTGGCTGAAAGTTCAAACAAGAGTCTTGTGAGGATTATTAAGAAGCTGCTGCAGGATAATAAAAAGGCTTGGCATTTGAAACTGAAGTACGCCTTGTGGGCTGATCGGATATGCACAAAGAGGTCCATTGGAACATCACCATATGAACTTGTGTATGGAGCAGAGGCAATTTTCCCAACATCTCTTGGGGTGCCAGTTATGAAGCTAATTCAGGGATTAGAAGAGGAGCCAAATGCCATACAGCGAAGAATTAATCAGTTGATAGCTTTGCAGGAGAAAAGGAATGAGGTGTTTGAAGATCATCAACAAAATCAGAATAGAGTCAAGAGAGCGTTTGACAAAAAGATTAAAGAGGTCACATTTCAAATTAATGATAAAGTCCTAAAATGGGAAGCCAGAATTGAAGAGAAAGGTAAACATGGCAAATTTGAAAATTTGTGGAAAGGGCCATATCAGATTTCTTCTTTCCATGGAAACAACACCTACATTCTGCAGGAAGTTGATGGAACACCATATGCTGGAGGACCTGTTAATGGCAGGTTCTTAAAGCATTACAATCAGTAAAAGTCTGCCAAGTATCTCATGAACATTGTATATAACCGTTTTATGAATTTTCCTGTTGAAAATAAATGACAAGCTGAACAGAAAAGCTTTAGCCCGAGGAGAAGGCCCACAAAGCTCGAAAGGGATGCTTGTCAGTTGTGTGTTTTTTTTAAAAAAAGTGGACAAGACACTGGTTCTACGAGTTCTTAGTGTACTACAGGAGCACACTATCCCAAGTGGAGCCACTGTTATCACCTAGAACTGCAGTCACATGTACATAAATTTTGTCCAAAATTTCATTGTCAAAAATGGGTGTCAAATGGTTGTTGTCCTATGTTTACTACTTAGGGGTCATGTTTCTAAATGATATTGATGTGAATCATTTTCAAAAAACCGTTAGTCATCCTCCATCATGATTGAATAAGACATGTCTTATCTTGTATACGTCACTGGTCCTTTTCGCATTTTCGCAGCGCAGTTTTATTGGTTGATTTTGCAGCGCAATGATGTTTTAGCCTTTTCGCAGCGTGTCAGTATCCAGCCATTTCGCAGCGCATTCTGCTAATTTATAACTATCTGCGCTACGAAATCACGGATTCGGGGATTTTGCAGCGCAGATTCTTAAAATGTTATGTCTGGGGATGAGTCATTGTGTCCGTCCAGTTATTGTCAGTTGGCGTACCTTCTAAACACTTATGAGCCATCATTCCACCAGTAGGTTCATAGTCACACACATTAAAATCATTCAAACGGTTTTGTCATGCATGGTCGTGTTATAATGTTTGTTAATAATGCATAAAGTGGTCAGCTTGTATGATAAGTTATTTGAATTGCAAATGAGCCCGAGCCTCTTCTTCAAAAGAGCCTGATTGCAAGCGAGCCTGCGTTCTAAAATTTGAATTTGCCATTCGAGTTGAGGCTGGTGGTGTTTCTCTGTGCGAAAGATTTCAAAGCGTAATGGAGAAGAAGGAGCATCGGTCTGGAAGGTGTCAGAGGGCAGAGCCTGAAGGATTGGATCTTGCATTGAGGGATGAAGGTGTAAGAAAAGCTTTCAAAGATGCTGGTTGCTGGAGTTTCTGTGAAAAGCTTAAGGGTGGCCACACTCAGGTAACAAAAGAATTTGCCTTGAACTTTACAGGTTTAAATTCTAAAGTGTCTATGTTAGAATTCCCAGTATCTCCAGAGGCTATTGCTAATGTGACTGAAATTCCAAGAGGGGGGCAGGAGTGGTTTAAAAACTTCAAATTTGATATGAACCCCTGCAAAGAGTTCTTGAAAGAAGCCTATGTGAATGAAGATCTAACGAAGGCTGTGCCTAGAAGCTATGTTAAAGAACACTATGCTATGCTTCTTACCTGTATTCAAAAGTATTTAACCTGTGAAGGTAGATATAACAAAGTCTATTCCTATCATTTTAAGTTGTTGCTGCATTTTACGGGTAAAGCATCTATAGATATCCCATTTTACTTGTTTCGTAGCCTCAGCAAGATGTGTGACAAGGTTCAATTGAGAAAGGATGATTGTGAAACATCATTATTTCATCATGGTCTAGTCAAACTGTTAGTGCTGGATGCTCTTCAAAAAATTGGTAGGGATTGGAATTCTTTCATCTATATGGCTGGTTTCTAGAGTAGGATAGGCCTCACCCCACAGCCGGTTAGAGAAAAAAAAAAATTAATGGAAGAACCTACAATAGCTGAGCTTAGAAAGGAGGCTAGGGATAAAAAGAAAACCAAATCTCAGTTGAGCAAGCCAGTAAAGCCCTTGGTTATTAAAGAGCCATCTCAGCCATCATCAAAGGAAAAGGTTAAGCACAAGAAAGATGTACCTGGATCAGCTGGGTCTGAAAGTGTATCAAGAGTTAAAACAAGAGGTCAATTAAGCAAAGAGAAGGGCAAATCAGTAGCTGTTGAGGAAAGTCCAATATCAAAGGCCAGCTTAACTGATTTACTTGAGGCTATTGAATTTGAGCAGGAAGAACCGGTGCATCTTGAACCCATGCATATTGATTTAACTCAATCATCACCTAAGAGCACTAAGAAATCAAAAGCTTCGAAGAGACTAAGGTTTGATGAACCTAGTGAGGAGTTTATGTTCAAACCAAGAAGGCCGGTTACAAGGAAACAAGTAAGAGAAGCTGAGAAAGTGCATAAAGAAGAGAAAGCTGTAAAGATGCCCAGAACAGAGGTAATTGAAGTATTGACCAGAACAGTGGAGGCAGTCAAGCATAAAGACAAAAACAGAAAGGTTATTATTACTCAAGGAGGAAATGTTATAGCCATAAAGAACCAAGGGGGAGCAGCAAAAGGTGAGGTTGCCCAGGTAAAGAATGTCACTAGGGAGCTTGCTGTTAGATATGCCAACTATCGAAGAGCTGTGTTAAAAGGTAGCAAAAACCTAGTGGGTCAGGTAGATTCAGTGGCTGATGTGTATACATGGACGGTTCCAGCCCTCAAGCAAGCTAAACTCATCAGAAAAATGAATGTGAGCCTGAGAGCTGAAAACAAGGCTTTGAAAAAAGAGGTTGCAAATTTGAAGACACAGCTAGGTCAACTAGCTCACTGATTTGAAGAAAAAGGTGACATTCTTAGTTTTGGTCAATTTTGTTTAAGCTCCATTATTTTGAAGTCATATAAGTCTTTGACACCTGTAGAAGAAGTCTGAAGAGTCATAAGTTCAAGCAAAAGACGCTTTAGTGCAAATATACTCTGTTTTAGCAAAAACAACAGTTTCGTAGCGCGCTACGAAACTGCTGTAGGTGCTGTTTTATGATGAAAACAAAGAGTTTAATGATGGGATCAAAAATTTTTGAAGAAAATGCCTAAGGAACATAAGGGAGACCACATAAGACTATCCTAGCTATTCAGAGAATGACAAGTGTGCCTTTTGGAAAAGGTGAAATATTTTTGTCTTTAGTTAAACCTTGATAAAGGTACTTTATTACCGGTTATTTAGGGTTCTGATAGGAAATGCATACGGAGATTTTGGTTTATACACCTGTTCAGTCAACAAGGCCTCCAACACATCTGAAATATGGTGATGCTCATCAATTTTGGGGTATTAAAGAGCTGGGAACATGTTGCTTAACTTTCGAAGGATGGTGGGAGACAAGGACCGGGAAAACAGGGGACTTATCTTGAGGATTAATGAACCATCTACACAGCCAGTATCCAAAGCCAGCTTGTTCATTGCATTCTCCTCCAAGATATCTCGGCCAAAACATAAAGAAGACAAATGTCAAGAATCAAGAAGGAATCATGCTACGAGGAGGACAGATTTTGAGTTTTGATTAAATTAGGACTCTTTGTAATTACAGTTCAGTACTTATGTATTTAATGAGTTAGTTAAACAGAAGATAGGAGTAGTTAATAGCAACCTTCGAGCTCCCCTCATGCTGGAGGAGGAAGCTCAAGGTGGTTAAGAATGTATTCCTATATATAGATCAGACTTGGATGTAATTGAGGTTGGATGTTTTGATAAAAGACAAGACTATTTTGGTTTATGTATAGCAGATTTCAGTAATGCAAATGACTGTTGTTTCTTCTCAGGATTCACAATAGATCTAATGGTTCAAATGTATGATGGTTTATTCTCTTTAGTGTTCTTTTACAGTTTTGTTACTGCATAATCACTCAGAACTCATGTCTCATGCTCTGACTTCCTGTATGCCTTGGCAAACTGTGTTTTATGTAAGTTATGTTTGAACATTAGATGTAAAGTGCCCTGATTTCTATGAAAGAATAGTGTTTTTTGTTTGCTGAGATGTGTGAGACTCCATAAGCCCAATGGGAATCACTTTGATATTTGTCCAGCCAGCTTATTTTTCATGTGTTTTTTAAGAGTTAGCCATCTTTCCTTGTCATTAGTCAATATTCATAGTCTGTGAGAGAGCCCTCTCTGACTAAGGAGGCTAAGCCTTAGTCTAAAGCCTGGTTTGAAATAGTTACACAGAATCTTGCTGATTGGCAGCCTTCAGTACCTGATTTTGTGATAACACATCCTCTAAAATTTATTGATTTCTTATAGTAATATTTGCACCAAATAACCACAACCCCCGAAGTTCCCCCCTAGAACATGAATTAAAAAGAAATTGTCCCAGTCCTTTCATAAATAAGATGAATAAGAAAGGGGGTAGAGGATCCCCATGCCTTAGCCCATGAGACAAATTAAATGTACCAGATGGAGATCTATTAAGAAATATAAAGGAAAAGGGAGTCGAGATAAGAGATCACACCTAAGATATGCACTTCCATGAGAAACCAAAAGCATCTAAGACATGTGATAAATAATCTCGGTTGACCCTATCATAATCCTTTGATAAATAATATTAACTATCATTCTTGATTACTTGATATTTTTCAGGGAGTGAATAATCTCTTATGCAACAACAATTCCATCTGATACCTGTTGTCCCTCTACAAAATTTATTTGTTTCTGGAGAAATAAGAAGTTTCATCAAAGGTTTAAACCAATTAACAATAATAGTGGAAATTATCTTATAAATAGTGTTACACAATTCAGTTGGTCTGAAACAATTAGGATCATATGATTGTCTAGCCTTAGAGACAAGGGTGAAAAATGGAACATTCAACCCATTCCACATACACTACCATTCCTAGAAAATAAGTATTAGAAAATCTTAAAAGAAACTATCAAACTTCGTCTCTTTAATTGATAATTTCTTTTTTAGCATGTATCTATCCCAGAAAGGTTTGTTATTTGTTTCCAACATCAACTTATTATCTGGTAAGTAAAAATATTCCTCCATACTATCTAAGACTACAAACACATTACCATCTTCAAATTTCTTTAGCGAATGAGTCGTCTCGCCTTGGGTAGTCCATCTTCGAGATGAAACTTTAGTAAAACCTTCATGCAATGTCGTATATGGTTATTTCGAAAAGCATGTATATGGTTATGCCTAACAATACCAAAGCTTTCCCTTATACTTATCATTCTATGATGAAGAGGCATGAACAAAGTTACAAAAGAACAAATTGGACAACTGCTAAGTGACCCTGTACTAACAAACCAAGCTAAAGGAGGAAGCAATGAACCTTGTAACCTTGATTGAAAGATCAGCAAGTCATCACCCATTTGCCACACCAGAAGACCATACCCTAGAAAATTTATCAAATTCCCCACAACACAAAGGCATACCACAATAAAATTCCCATTATCTTACGAGGTAGAGTAATTGATGCAAACAGAGGACAACAAAACACTCAAAATTCTTACCAAGGGAAAGGGGAAATTAAACACTTAAAAGACTGGGAAAAACTAACAATGAAAAATAGATGCTACCAGACACAAGCTCCACTTCACAAGGATGAAGGATAAACAAAACAAAATATCGATGCAACCAAACCAACCAAATTTAAGAAAAGCTATCCAAATTGGAAAAATTGTGAGCCACACAGAGGGATCCCATAAAACAAAAGAACAAACGTGGACACAATTTATAACCATAGAAGTAAAAAGATTTACCTTCAAACTTGCTACCAAAGGTCTGTACATGACTTGAATTAAAAACCCATACCCTGCAATTGTCTAATGACACACAACACACTACCTAGTATCTAATTAAAAAATAGACCAAAACTCTACATCCACAAAGTGATAACCAAAACAAAACAACCACAGAAGAATCTAGATGGAGGAAGAGGATAATTCCTCTCTTGCAGTCTCACACTCAATGTACTTTGGCCACCCTAGCACCATTAACAAGAATTTAAAATGATGATATTCATACTGTTCTAACCTAAAACCTGTGGTTGGTGACCACCATGCCTCCCCCAAATGGTTACATGTGTTAAGCATCCCTCATTGCTTTGAATGATCCCTCTCTTCTTGTGTAAACACCCCCATCACTGACCAAACTCTCTTTCTCCAATAACGCTTAGAGGAGCTCAAATCCTTCCACCAGAACAAAAGGGTGTCAACATTCATTCAATATTAAAGCCCTAGACTTACAACCCAAGTTCACTAGAAAATCGATGACTATGTTGGTTGATCTCTCAAAGTGAAGAACTATTACATAATCAAATTGACCAAGAAAACCACTGATATGACCAATAATACTTTCAAGCCACTAACTCTTCAATTTTTTACCAAGAGGTTTCCCATTTAATAGATGTTACATACATTGCATATCAAGTGGTGAATTGCCATCAACTAGTAATAACTAAAAACCTTCCTATATTTCTATGTGAAGACCTTTCTCTAATGCCAAAAACTCTGTTATTTTATTTCTAGTTGGACCAGAAATCTACAAAAAAGGGTCTTAGTGTAGCTAATTTCCAATCCTGAAATACACCCCCAAATCTAGCTACCCTTGGGTTCCCTTTAGAAGCTCCATCAGAGCTCAATTTAACAAAACCACAAGGAGGAGGTGAAAAATATATATTTGAAGATAGGACAACCTCTTAAGGAATTTTATTAGAAATAATACACATGTTCTTTGATATATTGAGTCATTTCAAGATTCCCAACTCGACAACGTAATCTTTCGAATCATCCTTCAACTAGGAACCTGCAAGAATGGCTTCCTTGATATTTTGTAAAATCACATCTTTAATCACCAAAATTGATTTCTTATTATCGTGAAAAGTTATATAATTTTGCTCTTTCCACAGATTCTAGAGGATTAATCATGTAGCCAATATCCTAGCTCAATTAACAATAGGGTTTTTAAAAGTAGGAAAATTCCATTACACTAACGTGTCGACTAAATTTTCAAAAATTTTATTTTCAATACCAAAAGTGGAGAGAAGGATAGGCCACACTTAGAAAAAATATGGGAGTGAAGGAAATGCTCCATGGTTTCTTGAACATATGAACAAAGAATGGAAAAGGATGGTCCCTCAAGACCCTTTTTTTCTTATTTGATCCCATGTAAGGATCTTATTCCTTACAATTAGACATAAGAATGTTGACACCTTAGGCCATTGAAACCTAGACTAGATCTTGATCCAAATACCTTCCCGCTCCAAACTATCATGTCATGCAGTAAAAAAAATAGGCTTTCTTAACACAAAACATATCTGAAGGATGATTACCCGAGCGTAAAATATCCTTGTCCTAAGAAAAATGAACTCTTATTTCTAGTATTTGTTGTTAAAAATCCTCCCAAGGCATATCCTTTGGTTCATGTGGCCAATCATCTTGAGATTTCCACTTCCATGAAGATTTATCATCAAGCTCCCTTTTCCAATAATATTGAATCATCACTGCTCATAACCTAGATTTAAAGATATTCAAAAGATGGAAGTCTTATTTTGCATTGATCTGCGGCATATGTTGCCATACATATTCCCATAATAAGGATGTAACTCCATTTTTTATTTCGAAAAAAGCATGATTTCTCACTAACTGTCGATTTTCTTGAGCCCATCTCCATATATTTGACCCATCCACACTCAATTCACATCGCAATATTTTTTCCATTAGAGTAATTTTGATATCTAAAATGGGCCTCCTAAGGAATAAAATAAAATAATAGTGGAAATAATAAAATAAGGTTAGATTATATCATCAAATTTTAGAAGGAAAAAAGAAAAAAACTACATTTTCAACTTCTATTTTCATCTTATCTCCCTATGGTTTTAATCAAATTTTGAGTAGGAGGACTCATTGGATGCGAAATTTAATTCCTTATCCAACGAATACCCATGTTTCATATTTTTGATGGACCACGCTGCATGAAAAACAATAAATACATGAAAATATGTGATTACAGTCACGTTGTTTTCTTATGTATTTCCCATATTTCGTGTAGCATGGTACATCGAAAGTATGCAACATGGGTACTCCTTAGATGAGAAATTAAATTATTCATCCAATGAGATCTCTAGCTAGAAATTTGAGTAAAAGCGTAGGGATATAAGTTGAAAATGTAGTTTTTTATTTTTTTAATTTTTTAATTTTTTTGTTTTTTACTCCAAAGATGGCGAATCATCCCCCACAGTTGATCTATCATCTTGTATCCTATGATTTTGGTTCTAAATTTTTGTTTTTAGGTCCATTTTAGACCTCAAAATTTCTCTAATGCTACGACATGAGCGGGCATATTTTCGCAACCATATTTGCTTCCATAATTTTGACCCACCGCTCAACCACTGGCATGATAACTATTTCCTGAAGGCTACACTAATCATTATTGGATCACACAAACCTAGCCCTCCTACCCATGTAAGCAAAACCATAGTATTCCACACCCCCAACCACAAACATTTAGCTTTATTTACACCCCGCCAAAGGAATTCCCTCTCAGATGAAAGATTACAAAATTGATTTCGGAGTAGGAGTAATTGACATTTGGTAAAATGGTATTGCCTGAAGCTTATACTTCACAAGGAATAATTTAGTTGAAAAATTTAGTGCTCGAAACGTCCAGTTGGCGGTTTTATTTGAAAGCTTCATAAGAATATTTTACCAACATGAAGAACACTTAGGCTTTAAAACTAATGGAACACCAAGCTATTTATAAGGGAGAGAGGCTCTTTGAGACTATAGTGTCCAGGCCAAATGGAACTAACTATTATCCTTACAATTAAAAAAAGAAAATTCGAGATTTCTCATTTTTAACTAACATACTTGAGGCATCCATAAAAATTGGAATAAGGGACCAGATCTCTTTCGCTTCTTTAAGGGTTGGTAGACGAAAGAGAAATACATCATCTAAATTTTGTTGATGTGTTATAGCAATATCTGCACCAAATAAACATAACCCCCGAAGTTTCCCCCTCATACAAGAATTAAAAAACAATCATCCTAGTCCTTCCATAGGTAAGATGAATAAGAAAGGGTATAGGGGATCACCATGCCTTAGCCCACAAGACAAATTAAAGGTACTAGATGGATATTTATTATGAAAGATAGAGGAAAAGGGAGTCGAGACAAGAGATCACACCTAAGATATCCACTTCCATGAGAAACCAAAAGCATCTAAGACCTATGATAAATAATCCCAGGTGACTCTATCATAATCCTTCGATAAATAAGATTAACTATCATTCCAAATTACTTGATATTTTTCAGAGAGTGAATAATGTCTTATGTGTTGAGATTTTTTCTGTTTCAGACGAAATAGGCAAAAATCCCAGTGTGTGACAACAATAAAAATCTGTTGTTGGATTAACTCCAGGTTGTTGGGAGAAAATTAATGCATACTAAATTTGATGTGAGAGGCAGTTAGATTCTCCTTGCTATAAAATAGGTAGTCATACGGATAGCTGGGTGTAGTGTGAGAGTTTGATTGATGTAATCTCCTGTTTTGATTAATAATATTGCCGATGCCTTAGTTGTGTGGACGTAGCCCAGATTGGTTGGGTGAACCACGTTAAAAGCTGTGTCCCTGTGCATGTTTTTTAATTGCTGTGTATATATTTTATTGTTTGTTGTGCATCTGTTCTCCAACAATTGGTATCAGAGTGCATGTTGGAGGGGCGTATCAGATTGAGTGATTCCGTATACCTGCGTGTAAATGCTGTTGGTGCTGGCGGTGCATTGATTAAGCACATTACTTCTTGATTGCACTCGCTATATATATAAATACCCATATATATATATATAAAATCCTGCTGCAGAAGCGTAAAACGGTGGAATGCTTTGCGGCCATAGCCTGAAGTAAAACCCAGCGTATTCATTGATATGGCGTTGATACGGCGTGCATTGACACCTGCGTGGAGATGAATTTGTAAAAACGGCGTGGATATATCAGCATGGATATATGTAAAAACGGCGTAGTTATATCAGCGTGAATGTTTGATGCGATCGTTAACTTTATCGGTGTCTTTACCTTTGCATTCTAGTGCTCCGTTGATTGCTTGAATGGTTGCCCCGAATCCCTGACCAGATGTAATAGCGGTGTGGCAATTACTGTTCACATTCCAAAACCAGAGCGCACTTTTCCACGACGTTGCGTATAGACTGCTGTTGTGCGCTGTATGTGACAGCGTTTCCATACGTGGATTTCAACCATACACACAACCGCGTGGAATTGAACCAGCGTGGATGTCTTGCTGTGTTTGGAGCTGCCAGGACCTACATATGTCAGATACGTATAATGCCAGAACACCCAGAAAATTTTGGTGAGTGCGTTTTGTTTTGTTGAGTGCGTTTTCTGCTTGGCGCGGGTTTTATTAATAATAGTCGCGCCAACAAATTAATAAAGTGCGCCAACAAATTAAATTAGAGCGAAAACGATTTAAGTATGTGTGCCAATGCGCTAATGGGCCGATTGGCGCGTATATGAGTGGGATTCTCGTGCCAATTCGTCGTCACTTAAAGCGTTTTTTTAATAGGCGCGGTTCAGGTGCTGCTCAGCAAGCGCTATTTATTTTTTTTAATTTGAAATCTGAGGTTTAAACAGCAAAAGCACTAGGGGTTGTTGATTTTGTTTCTTTTTTAAAGGCGAAGATAATCTGAGGCATAGGCATTTATTGACATTCAATTTTGTTTTTTTTGTTAAATTGAAATTGGAGATTCTTTGTTTTAGACGAGATGGAGAGAACTCAAAGTGCTTGGTTCGAAATTGAGAAATTTAATGGCAAAAATAATTTTGAGATCTGGAAGGTAAAGATGCATGATCTGCTGGTACAACAGGGCGTGGCAAAGGAATTGTTGGGCAGGTCCAAACTGCCTTCCCCCGTGATAGATGATGAATGGTCTGAATTGGATGGAAGAGCCTTGAGTGGAATTCGGTCGTGTTTGGCTGATGATGTTTTATTTAACATCGTGTCAGAGAAGACTGCAGCTAGTTTGTGGATGAAGTTGGAGAAGCTGTATATGACGAAATCCTTGACAAATCGGATTCTCCTGAATTGCGGATGAAAGAAGGTACCTCGATCATTGATCACCTGAATGTTTTTAATACCTTACTAGTGCAATTAGACAGTCTAGATGTGAAATTTGATTCAGAGGATAAGGCAATAACTCTATTGTGTTCATTGCCCGAATCCTGGGATCACTTTGTTACTTCCATAAGCTTTAGTACAGCAGACATTCTTGAGTTTGATGATGTTGTTGGAGCCTTGTTGTCTGAGGAGACAAGGAAGAGGTCGAATGCAGACACCTCTACGTCAGAGGTAATGATGGCAGAGGTCGTTCAAGAGAGAGACACTCCGGGGGAAAGCATAGTGACTCTCGTTCAAAGTCCAAAGGAAAGAAGACAAAGGTGAAGTGCTGGCATTGTGGCAAGGCTAGACATCTGAAAAAGGATTGCTGGAAGCGAAAGCAGGCTGCTAAAGAAGGCTCTTCGACAGAAAAGAAGGAAGCCAACACCACAGATACAGGTTCAGTATCCGGTTCAGGTATGAGTGATGAGGTATTGTCTGTTAATGTTTCAAAACATGATTAACATTGGTTGTTAGATTCTGGGGCATCTAACCACATGTGTATACATAGAGACTGGTTTAAGACATATAGATCAGTGAATGATGGAGTCGTGTACATGGGTAATGATGTCACTTGCAGTATTGTTGGAATAGGAAGTATACAACTGCAAATGTTAGATGGCACAACCAAATTGTTAACTGATGTGAGACATGTACCAGATCTAAGGAAAAATCTAATTTCATTAGGAGCACTGGATACGAATGGATATAAAACTGTAATTCAAGGTGGAGTTATGAAAATCTATAAAGGTATCTTACTAGTAATGAAGGCTAAGAAGGTAGGAAATCTTTTTCAATTATAAGGTAGAACTCGGTCAGATCATGTGTCGGTGTCCGAACAGGACAGTAGTTCCATTCGCCTATGGCATAAAAGGTTGGGCCATATGAGCGAACGAGGGTTGAAAATTTTGGCTGACCGCAAGTTACTTCCTAATCTAAGATCTGGAAAGTTAGATTTATGTAAACATTGTTTGTTTGGTAAACAAAGTAAGCAAAAGTTTAAAACAGGCAAACATACTAGTAAAAGAATACTTGATTATATCCATTCAGATGTTTGGGGTCCAGCCCCTACAGCGTCATATGGTGGCTCGTCATATTTTGTATCATTTATTGATGACTTTTCTAGAAAAGTGTGGGTCTACATGTTGAAAAGGAAGTCTGATGGTTTTACAGTTTTCAAGCAGTTTAGAGCATTGGTAGAAAACAACACTGGTAGAACTATAAAATGTTTAAGAACTGACAATGGTGGTGAGTTTACTTCCAAGGAGTTTGACAGCTATTGAAAGGATGCAGGGATCGAGAGACATAAGACCACGGTTTATACTCCTCAGCAGAATGGAGTTGCTGAACGCATGAACATGACTCTTCTAGAGAGAGCAAGGTGTATGCTGAGTAACGCCGGGTTGCAAAAGGAGTTGTGGACGGAAGCAGTGGCAATAGCTTGTTATGTGATAAACCGATCTCCATCAACGACGATAGGCTGCAAGGTTCCGCAAGAGGTATGGAAAGGACACCCTTGTGACTATTCTAAACTCAGAGTGTTTGGTTGTGAAGCATATGCTCTAGTGCCTAAACATCAGTGAACTAAATTAGATCCAAAGTCTAAAAGGTATATCTTTGTTGGGTATGGTGATGGAACAAAGGGATATAGATTGTGGGATCCTACTAACCGCAAAATCATCATCAACAGAGATGTAAAGTTTAATGAATCCTCTCTTGTACAGTTAAATGTAGATAGTAGATTGAAACAGGATGATGTATTTGATTTCCAGCACATTCAGTTTGACAACATTTCTAATGATAGTCATAACGATCATAGTTCAGATTCTAGTCATGAACAGGTTTCAGAATCAGATTATGAACAGGGTTCAGATGGAGGTCATGAATAGGTCTCAGATGGCGATCATGAAGAAGTTCCTACAGATGATAGACAGCCAATTGTGGAAGCACCAGAAACATTCTTAAGGAGGTCTACAAGGATCAAACGCCCTCCGAGAAGGTATGATGATCATGTTACTTCAGTTGCTTTGACCGCTAATGATGATGAACCTTTGTGTTATCAGGAAGCTGTAGAAGGTTCAAATAGTGACAAGTGGAAAGCAGCCATGAAGGACGAAATGATGGCCTTATGTAAGAATGGTACATGGGATCTGGTTGAGCTTCCGAAAGGCAGGAAAACTGTGGGGTGTAAATGGGTTTTCAAGCTGAAACGAGGTGTGAATGATACGGAAGACATGTACAAAGAACGGGTGGTTGCAAAAGGGTTTTCTCAGAAAGCTGGCATAGACTTTCATGAGATATTTTCACCAGTGGTTAAAATTGTTTCAATTAGAATTGTGTTAGCATTAGTGGCTTTGCTTGATTTAGAGTTGCAGCAATTAGATGTTAAGACTGCATTTCTACATGGAGACTTAGATGAGGAAATATATATGGAACAACTGGAAGGGTTTGTTCAGCATCGCAATGAGAAATTTGTCTGCAGGCTCAAGAAGTCATTATATGGCCTGAAGCAGTCGCCTCAGCAGTGGTATAAGAAGTTTGATTCTTTCATGTTGAGTCGGAAATATGTTAGAAGTGAATATGATCATTGTGTTTATTTTAAACAGTTGAATAATGGCATATTCATTATCTTGGTATTGTATGTTGACGATATGCTTTTAGCAAGCAAAAGCATAGAAGAAATCAATAGATTGAAGGCTCAGATGGCAAGGACGTTTGATATGAAAGATCTAGGAGCAGCAAGACAGATTTTGGGCATGGAGATTTTCAGAGACAGGAGCAATGGTAAGCTATGGCTATCACAAAAAAAGTATATTGAGAAAATACTTTTGAGGTTTGGTATGAATAACGTGAAGCCTGTTTCAGTCCCTTTAGCTTCCCATTTTAAGCTTTCTTCGAGTTTATGTCCTAATACAGATGAAGAAAAGGATTATACGTCTAGAATTCCATATGCCAATGTAGTAGGGTGTTTAATGTATGCGATGGTTTGTACTCGACCAGATATTTCACATGTAGTTGGAGTTGTCAGCAGGTACATGGCAAATCCGGGTAAAGAGCACTGGTCAGCAGTGAAATGGGTGCTTTGGTATTGAAGAGGCACAAGTAGTTATTGTATTACTTACAATAAGAGTAGTGAATCTATTTGCGGATATGTTGATTCTGATTTTGCAGGTGATTTGGATAAGAGAAGGTCAACTTCAGGGTATGCCTTTACTCTTGCAGGTGGAGCTATTAGCTGGATGTCAAAGCTACATAACATTGTTGCTTTATCCACTACTGAAGCAGAATACATTGCTGCTTCGCATGCTTGCAAAGAGGCGGTTTGGTTGAAAGGTTTGCTTGGTGAGTTTGGTAGGTTACATGACAACATCAGGTTACTTTGTGATAGTCAAAGTGCAATACATTTGGCTAAGAATCCGGCCTATCATAGTAAATCGAAGCATATTCCAATTAAGTACCATTTTGTAAGACAGGTTATCACTGAAAGGGGCGTTTCTCTTGAAAAGGTGCATACAAAGGAAAACTGTGCAGACATGTTCACGAAACCATTTTTATTAGAGAAGCTGCGTTGGTGTTTGGCTTCTCTTGGCTTGCAGAAAAGATAAAAATAATAAACAAACAGGGCATCAGGCTAATTGTTGTCAAGGTGGAGATTGTTGAGATTTTTTCTGTTTTAGACGAAATAGGCAAAAATCCCAGTGTGTGACAACAATAGAAAATCTGTTTCTAGATTAGCTCCAGGTTGTTGGGAGAAAATTTATGCATCCTAAATTTGATGTGAGAGGCAGTTAGATTCTCCTTGCTATAAAATAGGTAGTCATACGGATAGCTGGGTGTAGTGTGAGAGTTTGATTAATGTAATCTCCTGTTTTGATTAATAATATTGCCGATGCCTTACTTGTGTGGACGTAGCCCAGATTGGTTGGGTGAACCACGTTAAAAGCTGTGTCCCTGTGCATGTTTTTTAATTGCTGTGTATATATTTTATTGTTTGCTGTGCATCTGTTCTCCAACATTACGCAACAATAATTCCATCTGATATCTATTGTCCCTCTACAAAACTTGTTTGTTTCGGAGAAAGAAGAAGTTTCATCAAAGGCTTAAACCAATTAACAATAATAGTAGAAATTATCTTATAAATGACATTACAAAATGAAATTCATCTAAAACCATTAGGATCGTCCGACTATCTAGCCTTAGATACAAGGTTAAAAAATGTAACGTTCATCCCATTCCACATACACTACCATTTTTTAGATTCCTTAACAATATCTTGAATCTCATGGCCCAAAAAGATTTAACCAACCGTAAAAAAATCTAAATTAAATCGGTCTATACCAGGGAATTTATTTCGAGGCATTTCAAAAACCACTTCCTCTACTTCTTGGAAGGAGATTGGTCACATTAAATTGGAATTCTACTCCTTACTAACAAGTTTAGGGATGCAAGTAGTAATATTATTGATAATAGACTAACAATTATAAGAAGTATTTGTGAGAACGCCTTATAAAAAGTGACCAGTTCCTCTTCAATATCAGGATGATGCAACTCTCTCTTCCCATCCCTACTAGTCAATGAAAAAGTGCAATTAGTATGTCGATGTTGAACCATATATTTATGAAAAACAAATTGAGATATTTTCACCATCACTCAACCACTGAACATGATACTTTTTCCTCCACAGGGTTTCTTTCTATTTTCATCTCGTCTCTAGCTCATTTAATGTGCTCCACTCCTCTACTACCAATTCAAAAGTATTCCCTTCAGCAATCATGCATTGTTGAATTTCGTGCATCTAAGATTCCAATTGTTGTTCATCTTCCAATATATTTCCAAATTCAATCTTGTTCGATAACTGGATCCATGCTTTATGATCTTTAAGATTAAGCTTGAAATTAAGCATGTTATTTCGACCTCATAGCACAATTATCTCCCACCTTACTATGGCCTTCTCTAAAAACTTAGGTGCCTACAACTAAAAACTCTCAAAATGAAAAGGTCAATTATGTGGAGCTTCCTTAAGGTCAATCTCCAAAAAATTGAGACAATGATCCCAATCGAGACAAGGGAGGATGGTAGCTTCAGTTAAGATAACCTTATCTAATATTCATGTAGAAACTAAAAAAATATCAAAATGACTGGCAACTCGATGTTTATCTCCCATTTATTTATTCCAAGTAAATAAATCATTAATGGTTGACACGTCCACCAACTACAAAGTCTCAGTAAACTTCACAAAATAATTTGATTACATATCCTATCTAGGTCACCCTCCATTCTTCTCATCAAGTGGTCAAATAAGGTTAAAAACCCCTATAATCCACAACGAGTCATGGGAAATATTTCTATGTACCTAAATATTCTCCAAAAAAACAAGTTTCTCCCTAGCTATATAAGGACCATATACTACAGAAAGGAATACTAACTCCTTAGAGCCAAGATATCAAAATTTACCAGTCAAAAAACTAGGACTAACCATCCAATCTTGAAATATAACCTCCATTGGATTCCACAAAATAGCTAGACGTCCCACACTTCCTCGAGCATCTATAGCCATAGTTTCGCAATGTCTCTAGCAATTTGCAACCAATTTTGACATGGAAACCTTGGTATCTTGTAAAATTGCAAAGGCCAATTTTTCAATCTTTATTCACTCCCATAGGTGTCATTGTTTCCCTTTAGTGTTGATACCCCTAATATTCCATGAAACAATTTTCATAGTTATAATTATTGAGAGGGTGAAAATAATGTCGAGATCTCTGTTACATGTTCTGAATTTATTAATTCTTCTCTACTAGACTAAAGCAACGCACGCTCTACTTTTTTACCTTTCTTTTTAATGTCTTTACCCCACATCTCTTTACTCTTATCCCTCACGTCTTTTGATAGTCGAGCTATAGTAGCATCAAATTTTCCTTGACTCTATTTACTCTTCCATCGTAGTTAGGCCTGTGCATACAACTCCCTTTGGCCCATAGGAAATTTCACTAAATCCTTCAAAGCCCATTCATTCAAAAGGTTCACTAGGTTTTGTTCCTCCTCACCAAGTGTCTCCAAATTATGATGCATTGTTGGAGTAACTTCAACAATTCCTAGAAAATCTTATAGGAACCTATCAAACTTTGTCTCTTTAACTGATAATTTCGTTTTTAGCATATATTTATCCCCCAAATGTTCGTTATTTGTTTCCAACATCAATTTATCATATGGTAAGGAAAAATAATCCTCCACACTATTTAAGGCTACAAACACATCATTATCTTCAAGTTTCTTTAGCAAATGAGCCGTCTGGCCCCGGGTAGTCCATCTTCAAGATTAAACTTTAGTAAAACCTTCATGTAATGCTAACCCTATTTGTTGTTTCTCTTTCATCCGACTTGGAAAATCTTGAAACCAATGTTTATGCTCATGACAATGGTGACAATAGAAAAAAACATGTTCATATTTTAAGGGCTGAGTTCAAATTCCCCTTGTTGTTATAAATCAATAGACTCATGTAATGGTTGAAAAATGTTCATATAAACATGAATATTTTGTAAGACATGTTTCTCCCCTATTTGGTCACTTTTGATAGTTTCACAAATTTAACAATGGCATTCCCAATACCTTCCATGATTTTCCAACCAAAAATCAATAGGCAAAGAATAGAGGTGTACCTAGAATAGAGCTTCATAAAATTCCTCCTTATCGGAATTGATACATTCCTCCAAATGTCTCATATGGTTCCCTCTGTTGTTAAAGAAGTAAGGCCCTCCCTCAAAAACTTGATTTTTATCCTCCAAATTAGAAGAAAATTATGTTAAAAACCATTTCAGACCCAATTTTAAGTCCACTTCACCATTAGGTTGCCATTTTTGTAGAATCGATCACTCCAATTCTTTTTCCATTGACCATCCTCTAAATTTGCAATTGAACTTGTGATATTTCATTTCAGTGTGGTAATTTCCAAGCTTTTCGAGGGAATGACAAGTTTGGGTTTTTTAGCCGCCTTTGACAAATAATGACCCCTCAATTCAGCCTACCATTGAGCCCCCAAAATTGGGGCCTCCTTAGAACTTCCTCCTGGATGAAATTTGCCTGTGTTTCTTCCTCCTTGCTTCCCATGTCTTGCTATAAGGAGGGGAGACTACACCCCCCACCCCGCCCCCATTGAGGCACTCATTACCCCCACTCATCCCCATGTAAGGGATGGATTTATGACAAATTCAAGCAAAATGAACAAATCTTAGAATCGAAACCAAAGAACCTCTTCCATTTTTTTTTAAGTGTAATTATTGAGAAGTTTTCTAAAGTAAATTAAATGAAACCTTTGATATTTATTTATTTGAAAGTATTTCAATAATGTTTGTAAAACATAGACATTATTTGGCAATTTAATGGGAACTTTTAGATAGTAAGATGTCTTACAAGTTTTTGTATTCAAAAAAATTACACTTTTAATGAAAATGATTTTTTTAATCTTTATTTTTATATAAAGGTTATAATTATTGAAACAAATAATCAAAATTTAATTACAGAAACACATCCCTAAAATGTAAAATGATAAATATAGAATCTATGGTGTTCTCATGAGTTTCCAACCTAACTGGGGTTTTGTAATTGGTCTCAATATAATGTTTTTCTGTATTCCTATGGAAAAATGGCATAAAACTTCATATCAATATAACGTTTTGTTTGGTTTTGTTTTGTTTTTTGTTTTGTTTTTGTTTTTTGTTTTGTTTTGATTTTTGTTTTTTTGTTTTCGTTTTTTAGTTTTTTTTTTTAGTTTTTAGTTTTCTTGTTTGTTTATTTATTTATTTATTTTTTTTTCTTTCATATGAAAACAGGGCATAAAATTCAAAATATATTGGATTTTCGTTTTGAGTGCACACCTTATAAATGTCAATTTAATGCATTTCTAGAACGAGTTTAAATATATATATATATATATATATATATATATATATATATATATATATATATATATATATATATATATATATATATATATATATATATATATATATGTAGTTTTTTAAGGAATAATCCATAACTAATTTGATTTTAAAAAGGTTAGAATTAATTGTTCTAGAATTATTAGAGATGGTTCATGTTTAGAGAAAAAGTGTATTATCCTATCTTTTTTTGTAGAAGTTTGTTGGTGTTTGCATTTTCTTTATAAATTGTAGTGTTTTTTTGAGTAAAAGATCATTGAATGATTAGCCCCCTTGAGGTGTCTCAATTGGAGATGGCCATAAAAATGAAGTCTTATGTGCAAGAAGGTTTGAGGTTCAAACCTCCCTAATTCACTTCTTCTTTTCCATGATATCCTAGTGAAATTGTTTTTGAAAATATTATTATATATATTTACTATAAATATTGTGAAAATATGAGTTATGGGGCCAAGACTGAAGTTGATTGATGTAAATATTAATATATTGTTAAGAATAAAATTTTATTTCACTTATTTGTTTATTTGGAAATATAAAAGGAGCTACCAAATGAGTAGTGAGGCTCCCAACTGTTAGGAAGGAGTTATGAATCAATTTTAATCTAAGAAAAGATAGTTTTAAAGTGACAATTTTCATAGTCAAGAAAAGAAATCCTCCATCTTCTAGTGAATGATTTCCCGTATCAACAAAATTATCATGTCTAGAGATAAATGTCATGGGTGGAAGATGGTTTTGGAAAATAGGATTGTGGGAGAGAAAGAAATTCTAAAATTTTTTATGAGGTTCCAGTGGGAGAGGAAGAATGGACATATACAAATTGAGATTTCAATCTAGATTTAGTAGGATGCTGCTAGGGCTTAAGGAGGTGGAATTATGAAAGATCGTTCAATTTTTTCCTGATACCAAAAGGAGTCTGTAGCTCAGGGGGAATTGCTGAGACAATAGTTCATCAGTTGGGAGGAGTGGTAACTCCTATTATATTTCCAAAACAAAGATAAGTAATAAGACTCTATGTTTACAATTTATTGGAAATTTTGAGTTTTTACATAAATGTTTATCTAATTTTATGTATGAGTTTGGATAAATGTAAGTATTTAATAAGTATGAGGATATTTCGCAAAAAGGGTTTCAATTATGTTATAACTAATTCAGGAATAATAGTTATGTATATCTATATGTGTGGAAGAAAGGTCAACTAAAATTTTGTAATGATATTGTATAGAAAAATATGGGTAAGTAAGAAGTTTCTTCAGTTAAGTTTTACAAAGTGTTTTCACATATATACGTATACAATAGGGTTTTCAGGGTCAGGGGATGACATTGAAAAAAGTTACAAAAAACCCCCTTAAACAACATGGAGTCCTTGTTTATAGTACAAGAAAATCCTTCAATTAATAGGTGCGAAAATGTGGAAGCCAGGAGTCATGCACTCTAAGACTGGTAAACAAGAATCTCTCTTCACACACACACAGATATATATATATATATATATATATATATATATATATATATATATATATATATATATATATATATATATATATATATATATATATATATATATATATATATATATATATATATATATATATATATATATATATATATATTTGTTTGTGACGGGTGGGGGCGTCGGTGGGTGGGTGTGTGTGTACAATTGATAAAAAAAAAATAACAAGTGAAAAAATGATATTATTTTGTATTCATAGAAAATAGGAATATTGAACATGCATATGTTTATTTGAGTAAAGAGAAATAAGAGTTATGAAAATGCATAAAAGAAAATATTAGAAAATATAACATGCACAATAATATTTTTAGTACGAATAAAAGACTTGGGAAGGAATCCATCTCAATAATGGGTCTTGGATAAAATTAAAAAGGTTATGGTTGTAAATGTAAGCAACAACAATTTATAGAAAAGCATAATGAGTACTTAAATAGGAAATAGATAAATATTTAGAGTCCCTGTCCTGTATATAATGAGAAAAATGTAATAAACTATTTAGTTATAGACCATATAAATTCATATATTAAATTATACTTGGTCCCTATAAAGGTAAACAATGTTGCAGAATAATATTAAAATTTACAATGATTTGATTTTATCATAATTATTACAAAGTAAGCCATAGAATTTGGTTATTCAGGCATGTAAATGCTATCATGCTTCGTAAGATCTTTAATTATTAGGGTAACTAAGTTGAAGTTAGGGGATGGACATATCAGGCTCTAGCCATGAAAAGTTGTGAAAAGTAAACTTGCAATAGGACAGAGAAGAAAAAAAATAAGTCGACGAGTACCTCTAACATTATAGTGAAGGGAAAAGAGAACTCTATCTTTACAACCCACTCAGGTAATGACCATAACTCACCTAGGCATAATAGAAGTAAATCAGTGAGAAATCAACACAAACAAGGTGCAAATGTAAAGGAAAGATAAAATTATGTGTGTGAGCTTGTTAAATTACATGTAGAAAGAATTGACAAAAGTCGAGTCTTGTATCCTGTGATAGAAACAAAATTTTGGAAATAATGAGAGGGGGTGAATTAATATTTCACTTACAAATTAGTTAATTATAAAAATTTTAGATCATGAACAATAGAAAAATAATCAACACATCATAAGAGTAGTACACAACAATTTTTTAGGTGGAAACCCTTCAGGGAGAAAAACCACTGAACGCTTTTATAATAATTTATGAGTACAAAAACTTTTTAGCTCCAACTTCCTAGTACTCTAAAAATACATTTAATTTATTAGGAATCTCCAACACCTAAAAGGATTCTCCTACATCCTGATTTTACCAACTCCAATTGAAAGAACACTCCAACGTCTTGGTTTTATTAGCTACAACAGAAATGATTCTCCAACACCCTACAAAATCCAACTTTCTCTAGCACCACCTTGCCACCGTAAAGTATTTTCAGGCTCCAACATGAAGGAGACTTCACTCTTTTGACTTACACCACCCAACTACCCTAAAAATAAAATAGAAAAAATAAATTAGGGGCTCTTGTACCAGGGACAATGATCCACTTACAAATATATTCAAGAAGCCCCTTTTTGCTAAAGTGTGCTTTAAATATGTAGTGCAAAAACAAATTCCTTGAAAAATTTAGGATTGTCTTTGAACAATATTTATTTCATAAATTCCTTCAATCAGCAATATTTATCTCTATTTAAAAAAAAATACTTAAACATACCTCAAATTTGTTAATTGTGACCAAACTCTCAAGTGTGCTAATGATTTTCACAACCCTTAAGACTGCTTCCAAAATGTACAAACCTGGAGATCATACTTTTTGTGAACAAATATACCCTTTAATATTGATGTAACACTTGAAAATATCACTAATTCCTTCAATAAAAAGTTTGAGGTATGAGATGATCTAAAATTTTCCTTGAAGAATGCAGACCTTTGACTTGCTATGACTAGTATACTTCAAATCAAGGTTTGAAGAACAATGAGATTAGACTACTCTCGAATTTTCCTCAAGGCTCAGGAAACTAAATTACTCTTGAATCTCTGAAGTTCAGCCATGGAGTAGACAAAAACACTCCCAAAATACTCAAATATAAAATTTTAGATATACTTCATAATGCTGCCATAATTAGCATTAGATCATGTGCTATAGGAGTGTGTCAAAAAAGGGTCAAATATGTTACTTGATAGGGATGAGAAGGTCCTACAACATACCTCTACAAAACATCGCTTGTCTTATCATAAAGCATTCCAAGTTCTGATATGAAGTGTCTTAATGTAGGTCATGAAGAAGGGTCAAAATAAACCTCAAATGGTGGTATGAGCCTTATAAAATGTTCCCTCAATGTGCTCAAAATTTAGTCTATAATGAACCCATACATAACTACCTCACAAACTTAGTAATTTTGGCTCGTATTCCCCATATAATAGAAGGCTCAAACTTTCTAACTTGTCCTTTAGAAATCAATGAAAGTTTGCTTCATATAGTTAATAGAAGATACTAAAAGACCCCTGATTTCAACCCTTAGGAAAGGTCGTAGAGATTTTCCCTAGGAGAGGCAAAAATGTGTCAAATAACACTACATCAAAGTCCATTAGCGACACTAAATTTATGCTAAACTAGCCTTTAGATATGTGTGATAAACCATGTGGTAAGTATTAAACACTCCAAAAAAGGTCCTCAAAACTTTGACTAATGATCACTATAGAAAGATAGAAGAATTAGCCGTAGGTCCAATGTTATTTTTCCTTAGATACTACCTTGCCACAGAGGTATAAGTAATCTTAGAGAATTAGGCAAGAATGATCTCATAAAAATCAATGACTAGCCTTAGGAATCATTGAACCCTTGCCTTGTATAATCAACCAAAATGTTGAATTCAAGCCTCAATAGGGCCACATAGTTATGGCCTTGAAGGGACTAAAATCCTTAGATATATCTGCCTCAATAAGCCCACAAAAACCAAAGATAAAAATGATCTTATGCTCAGAAAACTAGGCCTCTCATAGAAGATTGGGATGACTCCATAAAGACCTCAAAATAATGTAGAGATGTATCAATTAAGCGCTTGCAACATGGATAAAATGGAACTGACCTAATTAATTTAAATTTTTTGGGCCAAAAATAATTTAATCCTGGAGGCAGACTTCGTAAATTAATTTTCCATTCCTCTTTTGCAAGTGAATTTAACTAGGAGGCCCATGATAATTTAGTTTAATTTTATTGAATTAAAATGACACTATCCAACCCATCAATAATTTTCTTGCAACATCTTCTTTGGGGCTTCTTGACCACAAATTGGGGCTCCATGTTTGATCAAGAATATCTGCTCAACCATGAGGAATTATGAGGCATTCCACCTACTCTTAGAATTAGCATGAAAAGGGCCATTAGATGAAGATAATCTTGAGACCAACAACCTTGATCTTCCTTGTCATTTCTTTCATCGAAAGAGAGGTTTCTTTTGGTTTCTACTTGGGTTGATATCAATGACAACCAATTTTCAAAATTCTCCCCCTTTGTCAATGATAGAAACACACATACTCCCCCTAACCGCATACCTCTGGTTTTCCTCTCCTAATTTCTCTCCCTCTTTAACAACAATGTAAAACTGTTAGTTCCACTAATAAGATACCTTCTTCTCTCTTCTTGTAACATGCTTTTCTCCCCATGTCTATTTGACTTGGTGGAATACATATTAATTTGAAACTAAACGAATCATGAGCTTCTATTGAAGATACTCAAATGTCTCTTGTGGTAGAGGATTGGTGAAAATGTCAATTATTCTTTCCTTTGTCCCAATATATTCTACTTTGATATTTTTCTCTGAAACTTGTTCTCAAACAACATGATATTTAATAGGAGCATATTTTATTTTTGAGTGCAGTGCAGGATTCTTGGAGAGACTTATGGAACTAGTTTTCATAGAATATCATAATTGGCTCATCAAACTTCACTTGGAGATCCTGCATAATTTTCTTCATCCAAAGAACCTGAGTACAACATGTTGTTGCTACAATATATTCTGCTTCTGCTGGGGACAAAGAGACTAAAGGATGCCTCTTTCTCAACCATAAAATGAGGCAATCACCCAAATACAAGGTTGTTGCATTGGTGCTTACTGGATCATCAATACTGTCTACCCAATTTTCATTTGTATAAGTTGTGAAGGTCATTTCGTTTCCCTTTGTATACCATAGTCCAAAACCTATTATTCCTTCAAGGTATGATAAGATTATTTTTACTGCAACAACATGGGATTCTTTTGGTGCTACTCGGTATTGTGCGACCTTGATCTTATATTCACCCTATGAGTGACATCAGTTAAATATTTATTAAACAAAGGTATTACAAACTCATGTGTTGGTGTGTGTTCTGTGTTATTGAAGCAACGGATCGATCAGATTGCCAATACACAGATAATAAAAGGGAAAGACAGTAGAGAAATACTGGAAGAAAACACAAAGACACAAGAAATTTAATAAGGCGTTCACCCTATTTTCCAGGGGTACATCTCCGGTCTAGCTTTCAGTGGTGGCCTTGTTATATTGTGCCTTTAAGAAGAGAATTACAATACAGGGACTCAATGTGATTTCTCCTGAAGTAGGTTTGCTTAGCAGGGTGGTTCTTAGATTCCCCAAACCACTGGAGTACATAGACTCTTCTTCTTCTTTTTTCTAAAGGAAAAAACAATAACTTTTATTAAAGAGATAATGAAAAGTTACAACTAGCATAGGCACTGAAACATTCTGCAAACTGCCACAAAGGCTCGAGTGCTTTCGCACCCCCCGCATCGTTAGAAGACTAACGTGCACATAGAATAAGAAAAGAGAAGAGAGGAAAGAGAAGGAGAAGAGGCAGAAAAACTGAATTCCGGCTGTGAGTAAGACTCACGCTTCAAGTTTTTCTCCCCTTTTTCTTTTCGACCTTACGCCACTCTCCTTGAGTGGGTTCGATCGAAGCTATAACTGACTGTGTTTTTGTATTCGGTGGTCCAGTTTCTTTGTCTGAGTCTGAAGTATCAGAGTGATGTTGTCATTTGATGCCTCCCATGCTTGGATCCACTCTTGTCATCTCTGTCTGGTTGTTCGGTGTGGTTCCCTTCTGATTCTCCATTTCTTGAGATACCTCAGTCTTCTCTGCAGGGGTCTCTTCCACCTCTGCTTCTGATTCTTCTTCCTCTGAATCTGGGGGTGAAAATTTCCATCCTTTCTTCTGCTTCCCTTTCTGCTTCTTTTTACTGTTTAACTTCTTGGCTTCTAGACATGTGCCTTGTAAGTGTCCTGTCTGCCTACAAAGCCTGCATCTGAAAGCGGTGTTTTCATAATCTAGTACTTGCAGCCAGTTTTGTTGTTTGTAGATCAGCCTTATATTGTCCGGCAACCCTTTACTTAGATCTACTTCCACACAAATACGTGCGAAAGTATAGATCCTTTCATCAATCCTGTCCATGTCTGTTTTGATATATTTCCCTATGTTGTTCCCAATGCTTTCCAAGACTTGTTCATTCCAAAAGTGCAGAGGAAGATTGTATAGCCTAACCCAGACCGGCATTTTGGTTACAGTCATTTTGTTTGGATCAAAGTCTGGAAACCATGGGGTCATAAACAGCCCCGATGTTCCCCAGAACCATGGCCCAGTACTGATGACTGTATCTCTGACTTCCTTGGATGTAAATCTTACAATAAAAAACCCCTTTGAGCAAAGATGAATATCGCATTCCATGGTCCAGCTGGTGAAAATCCAATGGAATAGGTCCAACGGTTTGGGCCAAAAGCTGTTGAAATGGCATATTAGAGCTTGCGTTTCATAGGACTTAACGAAATCATCAAGCCCTGAAGAATCTAAATTCAAGTCTGGGGTTTGCTCTGACTGATCTACAATGTATGGCCTGGGTATGTTCCCGCCTTGATCTGAAGAGGACCCTGTGTCTTTGCTGCCCTGAAGAATGTTTTTGTAGGATAACCCTCCCTTGGGTTGGTGCTGGGGTGCAGGTTTTTTTCCCCTGTCTCCCCCTAAGGAGCTTGGCTGTCCCTGAGACGGAGCCCCTCCTCTCAATCTAAAGTTTAAAGTAATGATTGATCCTGGCCCAATCTCATAGCTCTCCATCGACCTAAGGTCCTGGAGAGACCGCCTGCCACTGACCAGATGTTGGATCTGAACTGGGTATCCCATTTCTGCCTAGATCTATTGTTTCAGCTGCAAAGAGGTGCTTCCTGCATATATCCATACTAAACGAGCTTTCCCCTGAGGGGGTTTAATCATAATCTAAAACCAAGAAGTTTTTACCTGCTCTGGCTGTAAGCGAACCTCTAGATCTGACGCTATTTTCGTTCGTTTTTCCTTGAACTTGTCTGGATCTGACAAAACTCTGCTCGATCTTTGATTGGTGCCCTTGATCTGCTGCCTGGAAGCAAGCTGTGCTCGAGTATAGGCTAGATCGTGTAGATCTGAGCCGAGACCACGATGTTTGAGCCCCTGCGTTGTGGGAGGGATCGGAACTGCAACATGCATCCCTCCCCTACAGGTTCTCCGTGCGTTCTGGTTTTGGCGATGCCTGGTTTCTAAGAGCCATACGGCACGGCAGTTTCTTTGTTCAAGAGCGCCGTTTAGGGCCTCGTTCTTCCGCAGGAGACAGGCCTCCTCGCATATCCACTTAAAATGATGAGACCCCGTTGAAACCCTCACCTCCCGGTCTCGCTGAAAGCTTGAGGTTTCTTCCCGATCCAGGAGTGCATGATTCCTATAGACAGAGAAAACCACCGATGTATAGCCGCGCTGGTCTGGGGGTGTATGAGGCGTTTTTCTACGGAGAGCATGCCATTTCTCTGAAGGCGCTTGCAACCATGGCAGTCTAACAGCATTGTTCACCGTTGCCCCAAAACCTGGCTCGACTTCGATCCCTGAGGCAAGCTTGGGATTCGTTGCGGCGGCACAATAAACTCTGCTCGCGCAAACCCTAGCCATCGCCATTCGCTCCGTCTCCGGCAAGTGATTTATTATTATTATCGCATAGACTCTTCTTCTTCCTACCTGCTCTATGACCTTTTGGTCTGTAGTGGAAAGAGCCAAATGTGATGCTTAGTCTGGACAGATTCCTCTATGGGATGGCTTGAATCTTCAAGCTCTTTAGTGCTCGATGCTGCCGCTGGTCAGCTCGGCCCTCTGTCTCTTCTACTTTTATTTACTGTTCCCTGTGTTGAGTCCTCCTCTCTGGGTTCACTTTTCCACTTCTTCCATCTCTCGACTTCGACTAACTATCTAACTTCCTCTCTAATTCGACTATCTCTATTCATGGATTTTAGCCATTCACTCTAATGCATGTTCAGTTCCTCTTCCACCTTTGTTGATTCTCCTTCTGTAGTTGTGCTTGGAGTTCCCTGTTCGGCGTCATCATGAACGCTCAAGGAGTGGCCATTTGTCCTCCTCTAAACGACGCCAACCTATTTATTTGATTCGTTTCTTCATTTACGTCATGGATGCATTCTTCCTCCACCATGGTGGTCAAATGGATTCCAAATCCCTTCTAAAACATGACATATTCCTTCATCGATTTTTCTTCCTCCGGCATGCGCAATCTTAGTCGTCCGATCTAGGGCCTCTAGATCCGATACCATATGCACGTTTCGCGCGCTTGACTTGCTCGACTGATAGCACGCGATCAACGATGGTTTTCTCTCACCTCCGCTTACCACACATCGATCGCTGTATGGAATCGATCCCCTCTCGTCCGAAACCTCTTACCATTTAAAGGCACCCAGATCAATACCATTAGTTTTCTAGAGCACGGGTCGGACCACCTTGTACTTTCAGCACTTTTTTCGTTTTCCGCCCACAGTCCTCCTATTTCCCCACATGATTGAGTGCTCGGGATTTTCCTTCACAGCCCTATTCGCCCAGCGATGCGTGATTAGCACTAAGTGCTAATCACGAATTAAAAACCACCTCTACTTCCCAATCTCAGGCTCCCAAGGGCTACTTTGACCTCTTGCACAGTCTCCATGGGCCTCGGTCAACACACTTTGATCGAGGTCCTTGTCGTTCCATGTTGGCTGCCATTGCCACTGGTTCAGGGTGTCTTTCATTGTTGTTTTGGATTTCTTTAAAGATTTGTTCAACTTGATATAGTCATGGTTCTTTGATAGTCTTCTATGGATCCAATTCAGATCACGACCTTCCCACTGAAAAAGCTTTTGGACCACCAAAATTTGGTTTTCAAGCATCGACTAAGTGAGGGTACTGGTTTCTCACTTGTCCAATCTCAATCCGCTTTGCACTACTTGGCATCGAACCTTTGAGCCAAATCCTGAGGTACTCAACATCTCCCCTCCGCATTGTCCCACCTTCCTGTCTAGCATTGTGTCTTCCTGCAACTCATTGAGGTATTCAGGTAGTAGGTCATCAATTGACTCTACTCTTAAGGGTCCTCAATCATTGAAGGCTCAAACAATCTCAAGCAATCTACATTTACGAATAAGTAGATGTGCATGAAAGCTGGTAAATCAAGGCGAAAAGTATTTTCACCAATCTTCTCAAGTATCCTAAAAGGTCCATACCTGATAGGCTTTAGCTTTTTACCTTCACCTTGCATCCTGTCCTTGCTAATATATAGCCAGACTTGGTCTCCAACTTGAAAACTATGCTCCATCTGATGCTTATCATGCCTAGCCTTATACTTGGCCTGGCTCCTTTCTAGTTGTTCTTGTACTGCCTGATGGATCTCCTCGATCTGTTCAATTGACCTAGTTTCCTTTTCCACATCACTATGTCCATTAACCATGGTATCTTTACCAAAGACAAAATTCAAAGGAGACCTTGGTGTGAAACCAAAACAGGTCTCAAAAGGAGATCTCTGTGTAGAAGAGTGTTTGGCTTTGTTGTAAGCATGCTGCACATAACACAAGTGTTCATCCCAAAGCTTAGGATGTTTGCTGTAATATCCTCTCAGTAACTCGATCACTCTCCTGTTTACTACTTGTGTCTGGCCATCTGTTTGTGGATGAAAAGCTGTGCTTTTCTTTAGTTTGGTGTTCATCAGTTCCCACAGACTCGACCAAAACTTCCCCACAAATCGGGTGTCTCGATCAGATATAATGGAAGTGGGTAATCCAAAATGAACCCATACATGTTCAAAGAACAATTTTGTAGTCTATTCAACTGTAATATGTTTATTACGAGGTATCAAAATACACATTTTGCTAAACATATCCACAACAACATATAGATAATCATGACCTTTCCTAGATTTAGGCAGTCCTCGAACAAAATCCATGGAAACACTTTCCCAAGGGTGAGAAGGAACTGCCAATGGAGTGTACAAGCCTAGTTTTCTATTGCTATTCTTGCTTTCAGCACACATGGCACACCCTCTTACATATCTAGAAATTGTCTCATTCATTTTTAGCCAATAATAGAATCTTTGTAGCTATGCAACTATTTTACTTACCCCAAAGTGACCCGATATCAGATAAGTGTGTGCTTCCCTAATTATCTTTATCCTCTTAGTTTGTGGAATGTAGAGTTTCCCACAATGGTATAAGAGTCAGTCCTTCACATGATAGTCCAATTCTTCTACTCTTTTGCCTTGACTCAAAGTTTCATATACATCTTTAAAGTCCATATCTTGAGCATATTGTTCTATGTGGCTTTCATGTAGCACAAAATTATGGTTAAGTATGGTAGACGCATTTATAATGGGTCTAGATAACATTTCTGCAACCTTTTTATGTATGTCCTTTTTATATCTAATGACTAAATTAAACTGGTGTAGAAAACCCATCCATCTGTAATGTCTTGATTGCTGCAACTTAGTTTGGGAGTGTAGATATTGAAGTGGCTGATGATCAGCATGTATTACTGTCTCTTTGCCCATTAAGTAATGTTTCCACTTTTTAACACTCTGAACTAATGCATACAATTCTTTATCATATGTAGGATAGTTAACTACTGTAGGATTAAAAGTCTCAGACTGATAACATATGGGTTTACCATGCTGTGTCAACACTGCTCCCATGGCATAGTCGCTGGCATCAGTTTGGATCTCAAAATGGTGTTTTTAGATCTGGCAGTGTTAGTACAGGTGTTGTACTAATTTTCTCTTTCAAGGTGTTGAAGGCTTTTTGATGTTTTCCTCCCCACTGAAACACCTTATTCAATCCTGTTAAAGCATGTAAGGGAACTGCAATCGAGGAGAAGTTAGAAATGAACTTCCTCCAATATTGTGTTGCTCCTAAGAAGCTTCTCACTTCTGTAGTAGACTTGGGTTTAGGTCAGTTCAAAATGACTGCCACTTTAGACGGATCTATTTTCAATTCACCTCCCTCTACTATATGACCCAAGTAGTTTAGGGATGTTTTTCCAAATTCACATTTTGAGAGTTTAACATAAAGTTTTTTCTTTTCAAAACATCTAATGTCTGCTTAACATGCTTTAAATGTTCTTCCCACATTTTACTAAAAATTAGAATGTCATCCAGATACACAATAACAAAATCATCAAGAAAAGGTCTGATTACATCATTCATTAATCTCATGAAAGTAGTAGGAGCATTAGTTAAGCCAAAAGGCATAACTAGCCATTCATACAATCCCTGCTTTGTTTTGAAAGTAGTCTTCCATGCATCTTCCTCTGCAACTCTGACCTGATGGTATCCACTGTGCAAATCCAGCTTGGTGAAATAAAAAACCTCTTTTAATTGATCTAAGAGATCATTTATGTGAGGAAGGGGATAATGATTTTTGTTCGTTATCTTATTCAGTGCTCGGTAGTCAATGCACATTCTCCATGAGCCATATTTCTTTCTCACCAAAATGATTGGTGACCCACATGGTGATGTGTTATGCATGATGAAGCCCTTCTCGAGCAACTCATGCACCTGCTTCTTGATTTCAACATTCTCTAAAGTAGACAACCTGTACATCCCAATGTTAGGCAATGCTACATCTTGCTGCAAAATAATATCATGTACTATTCCTTTTTTGGGTGGTAGACCTTTAGGTTCTTGAAGAAGACATCATACTCTAAAACAACCTTTTCTATATTGGCTTGCTGTTCAGCATTATAGCCCTCAAATATATTTGTTTTATTAGGTTTCTTTTCCTTTACAACCATCAATAAGAATTGTTTGCATGAATTTATCATTCTTTTCATCTGTCCTGAGTTTATGAGAGTATAATTATTCTTGAGCCTATGAGCTCTTACAAAGTATTCGATTCCATCTTTAACAAGTAGATACTTGTTCTCATCTCTATAGAAAATAGCCTTTCTATCATACAAGTAAGGACTTCATAAAACAATTCCACATATATCCAAAGGGATTATCTCTAAATCAACCTCATCTACAAATGCTGACCCAAAATAAAACTTGAGTTTGCACTGTCTAGTCACTTGTAGTTGTGCTTTATCATTCAACCATCCTAATGGGTATGGTTTCTTGTGAGGTGTAGTTTCTAATCTCAATTTCTTTACAATTGCTTCAGAAATCAAATTTACTTGTGAGCCACTATCAAACAAAGTACCAATCTTTTGATTTTTGGAAATAACTCGAATATGGAAAAGCTCATGTCTTTTTCTCTCATTTTCTTCATCAATAATAGATTGAGCAAAATTACTAGTAGATGCTTCAGAATTCTTACCTTTTATACTTGTGTCTACTATAGTTGTTTCATCTCCCGAGTCTGACCCCAAATCTTTCTGAATAGTTGCATTTGTCTTCTTCTTCTTGCCCTTGAACTTCTTAGGTCTCAGCTCTGGATGCAGAATCCAATATTGCTCATAATCATGCCCCTACTTTTTACATTGAGTCGATGAAGATTTGGCTTTCTGTGCAATTTTAGCCTTCCTTGCTTTCCACTTTTGTTTTCTTTTCTCCTTGCTCTTGCTTACAGTGGGTTGGGATGGCCCCCCAACTTCTTGATTTCCATTCTTTCCTCTAGCCTCTAGATGAGTAGCTTGTACAGATACCTCATCTATACTAGTGGTATTAAACATGAGGATGGTATGCCTCATGTAGTTGTGTAGACCACCAATCTACTGCAAAATAGTCTCTGGTGAGTCTAGTGAGATACCCAACATCAATGCTTTTTTTTAGAATTCTTGAGTATACCCTTGCAAACTTTTCCCTTCCAACTGTCGAAGAGTTTTCCAACTCATAATGGCTTGTTGCATGTAGGCCAATTGATAGAACTGCTTTTTGATTGCAGCAAAAAATTCACTCCAGACAGAGATGGTCTTGCCATGTCTTTTCATATCAGCTTGTGTTCTGCCTTCCCACCAAACCAAGGCCTTCCCACCAAACCAAGGCAGTGCCTCCTAGGGGTAGGCTTCCCAGCTGAATCTTACTCCTATCTGATTTTATGTTTTGTACCTTGCAATACACATCGATTTGTCTAATCCAATTTTCCAACTTTTCAGCATTTAGCTCTCCATCATATATAGGAAAATCAAATTTAACATCTAGCTTAATCAAAGATTCTTTCTTATTATGCACAGGGCTATTAGGAGGTGTGAAAAAGCTTTCCTCTTTCCCCTTTCCTTTGGAGTGGTCATGGAAGTGAGACTCATCTTCTCCTTTATATTTTTTAGAGCCTGATGAATCTTCCACATTTTGCTTTCTAAAGTCTTTGTACATTTCTTGAACCATAAACATTATAGCTAGGAATATCTCTATGAATTGAGGGTCTAGCCTTGCAGAACCTTCCTCTGACATTGTATTTCGAGAATATACTCTCCCAATTTCAGGATTAGTTTCCACAAACTCTCCTTCTCCTAATTTGATCTTGTGAGCATTCACAGCTAAACCAACACAAGCTTGTCTAACCTTACAGCCTAAAGCTCTGATACCACTTGATCTGATATTCACCCTATAAGTGACATCAATTAAAGATTTATTAAACAAAGTTATTACAGACTCATGTGCTGGTGTGTGTTCTGTGTTATTGAAGCAATGGATCAATTAGATTGCCAATACACAAACAATAAAAGGGAAAGATAGCAGAGAAATACAGTAAGCAAACACAAAGACCCAAGAAATTTAATAAGGAGTTCACCCTATTCTCCAAGGCTACATCTCTAGTCTAGCTTTCAGTGGTGGCCTTGTTTTATTGTGCCTTTAAGTAGAGAATTACAATACAGGGACTCAATGTGAGTTCTCCTGAAGCAGGTTTGCTTGGCAGGGTGGTTCTTGGATTCCCCAAGCCACTGGAGTGCACAAACTCTTCTTCTTCCTACCAGCTCTGTGACCTTCTAGTCTACATTAGAAAGAGCCAAATGTGATGCTTAGTCTAGATAGATTCCTCTATGGGATGACTTGAATCTTCAAGCTCTCTGGTGCTTGATGATGCCGCTGCTCAGCACGGCCCTCTGTCTCTTTTCCTTTGCTTTACTGTTCTATGTGTTCAGTCCTCCTCTCTAGGTTCACTATTCCACTTCTTCCATCTATCGACTTCGACTAACTATCTAACTTCCTCTCTGATTCAACTGTCTCTATTCATGGCTTTTAGCCATTCATTCCAATGCCTATTAAATTCCTCTTCTACCTCTGTCGATTCACCTTCTGCAGCTGCACTTGGAATTCCTTGTTCGGTGTCGTCATGAACGCTCAAGGAGTGGCCACTTGTCCTCCTCTAAATGGCGCCAACCTGCTTCGTCAGCTCGTTTCTTCAGTTACATATTGGATGCCTTCCTCCTCAACCGTGGCAGTCAAACGGATTCCAAATCCCTTCTAAAATGCAGCATATTCATTCATCGATTTCGCTTCCTCCATCGGGTGCAATCTAAGCCATCCGATTTGGGGCCTCCAGATCTGACACCACACGCACGTTTCATGCGATTGACTTTCTCGACCAATAGCGCACGATCAACAGTGGTTTCCTCTCACCTCCACTTGCCATACATTGATTGGTGTATGGAATCACTTCGCTCTCATCTGAAACCTCTTATCATTTAAGGGCGCCTCGATTAATACTACTGGTTTTCCAGAGTGCGGGTCTTGCCTTGTACTTTCAGCGCTTTTTCCTTTTCTGCCCACGTTCTTTCAGTTCCCCCATGCACCCAAGTTCTCAGGATTTTCCTTCACGACCCTATTCGCCCAGTGATGGCACTAATCATGCATCAAAAACCACCTTTGTTTCCTGATCCGGGGCTCCTAAGGGCTACTTTTACCTCCTGCATAGTCTCCATGGGCCTTGGTCAGCGTGCTTTGACTGAGGTCCTCGTCGTTCCACATTGGCTGCCATTACCACTGGTTCAGGGTGTCTTTGATCGCTATTTTGGATTTCTTTAGAGATTTGTTTGACCTGATACAATCACGATTCTTTGATAGTATTCTATGGATCCAATTCGGATCACACCTATTCAAGTGCCTGAATCAAATTTGGTCTCGAAGTTGTTACATTCAATAGGATACCAATCATCAGTTTATACAATTTCTAGTATGCTTCCTTGGACTCATCATGCTTACTCAACTTGCAACCGATCACCATGGGAGTACTAAATGGTTTGCATTCTTCCATTTTGAACCTCTTGAACATTTCCTTGATGTACATGGTTTGGGAAATGAATGTCATCATCTTCAAGACAAATTTGGAGTCCACGAAAGAATGTCAACTCACCAAGTAAGGACATCTCAAACTCATTCTACATATCATTGAAAAATTTCTTACTCAGCTTGTCATCATCACTACCAAATCTGATGTCATCAACATATACTTCAATAAGATTCAATTTGTCTTGTTCAATATTTATTTATAATTTTTTATTGACACTTACTTTATTGAAACCTTGTTGTTTCAAGTACCTATCTAGATGTGCATACTAGGCTCTAGGAGCTCGTTTGAGACTATACAACGCTTTCTTCAATCTAGATATATAGTATTTCTTTTATGTAAGTAGGAATCCTTTTAGCTACTCTATGTAAATTTCTTCATCTAATTCTCCATTTAGAAAGGATGATTTGATGACTCCCTAATAAACATTAATCCTTCTTGAACAAGCATAGTCCAAGAACATCCTAATAGCTTCCATCCTGGAAATAAGGGAAAAAATCGCTTTGAAATCTATTCCTTCAAACTGTGCATATCCTTTACATACCAATATTGCTTTCTTCCTGGTCACCTGTCCATCAAGTTCATTCAGCTTGTTCCTGAGACCCATTATGTATCAATGACATTTTTGTCCCTAGGTCTTGGAACCAATTCCCATGTTTTTTTTTTCGATTTGATCTTGTTCCTCTTCCATGGCTTTGATCCAATGCTCATCATGGTTGGCTTCTTCAAAGTTGCTAAGCTCAACTATGAATAAGAGCAGAATATTTTCTTGTTCTGGAATGTTTATTTACCGACTTCTTTTATTTCCTATTCTTGAATTCATATCACCATTGATCTGTTATGATGGATGTTCTTTTGGTACCATCACTTAGGAGTTTTAGGATGTCCTTGATGACTATCTTCTGCTTCTTCCTGGTTGAGAGTTGACTCTTCATCTAATTTTTCTCTTCTTTTACTCTTCCTTCTTGTTTTGGTTCATTTGTTTCTTGTTCCCTTGAAGATGAGCCACATTTCCTTGCCTTTTGTCCACACGCTTCATTAAATGTTACATTGATGCTTTAAACTATCTTTTTGAGTCTCAAATTATAGCATTTTTGTGGCTTTATTTTGTGTGAGTACCCATCAAATATTCCTTCATCTACTCGACAGTCAAAATTTATGATCTTCTTGTCTTCCCTCTTTATGTAGCATTTTCTTCGCTAGATTCTGAAGTGCTTGACATTTTCCAATCTCCCCTTCCATAATTCATATGGGATCTTGTCATTATTTCTCCTAAGAATTCTTATGTTCTGAATGCATAGATTTGCCTCGACTTATTGCACCTAGAAGACATCTCTTCCTTTGGAATCATTCAACATGGTCCTATCCATTTCTTCTACCATTCTATTTTTTCCTTTGATGACTCCATTCTATTGTGGTACCCTGGTTATCGAAAATTGAATTTTTATCCCTTGTTCTTCACAAACTTGTTATAATTCTTTGGATGTGAATTCTCCTCCATTATTGGATCTTAAACAGTTGTTTCCGATATCAATTTTGTTCTCAACCATCTCTTTGTAGATTTCGAATAATTCAAATGCTTCTAAATGTTTCTTTAGAAAACTTACTGTTATTATTATAGTGTAATCATTGATATATAACATGAAGTAATGTTCACCTTCCAGTACTTTGGTTCTGATGGGATGCTGTAAATCAATATGAACTAACTCTAATGGTTTTGAAGTGGAATGTTACTTGGTCTTGAATTCAACCCTTGTTTTATTTCCATGATTGCAGTTCTTGCACATGGTACTTGTTGGTTTTTAAATCTCTGGTATTTCTCTTAGAACTTTAGTATTACTAATTTTGACAAGGTTATCAAAGTTTATGTGTCCCATCCTTTTGTTCCAAAGCCAACTTTCATCCTCTTTAGCCAAAAAAATCCTTCTTTTCAAATCTCATTTAGAGTGTATATGTTATTTGGGGTCCTTGTTGTAGTCGTCGCTAATCTATCTGATTTTCCCTTCTTATTTCACATTTCTTTGATTTAAATAGAAGCATGTGTCCTCGATCACACATTTCACTCACACTTAGTAGGGTATGCTTCATGTTTTCAAGAAGAAAACCATATTCTTCCGTGTAATTCTTAGTTCTGAGCTTAATTGTACCCTTTCATATGAGCTTATCTAGTCCATCGTTTCTAAATGAAACTGTTCCATATTTTTCTTCCCACAAAGATACAAATGTTTTTTTATCCCTTATCATATGTGTTCAAAAGCCACTTTTGATATACCATACACCTTTCTTGCTTTGAGATTTTAGAGAAATCTAAAAAAACACAATGATCATCCTTCTTCTTCCATTATCCTAAAGGTTATTTTAGAGGAATATTTGGTTCATTCTTTGGATCGATTGGAAGAGTGTTCAACCTACAATCTTTTGTTAGAAGTAAAAAAAGCATTTATAACAATCTACCTCATTACTTAGGGATCCAAACCTGTTATAATTTTAGTTGTACCTTTCATGATATTTTATCAGATAATCATTCCGAGAGCAACTTCCATTGTTGCTTCTATTCCTAGCATAAGCTTTGCAACTCACAACTTTGTTCCAAAAATTATTGCACAAATAACACACACCAAGAAAGATAGTTTTATACCTAGCGGGTCTTCTATGTGATGTGGTTTTCTAGGGATATTCCTTTCTAGGCTTCCTTATTGCAGGTTGTTGATTTCATGTCTTCTGATATTGAACCATCTCTTTTGCAAGCATTCTTTCCTCTTTATTGATAATATCCTTGACAATATCTACATTATTCTTTCGTTCAACTTAATTTTCTATCATCAGGAAGCTTGAAACTTTAATGAACATGGGCTTGTATCATAACCTTGTATTTTCATTGCATGATCTTTGACCATTGATAATTTCATCCAAAACTTTGGTTCTATTTACAAATTTATGTTGGCTACTCCTCTTTTGTGCTCCTTTCATAATGACCCTATCTCTGCTTCCAAAATTTCCTTTGTCCGGGTGCTTCCTTCCAATTCCCTTTTGAGTATTTCTTAAATTTTCTTGGCCTCCTCTAATTGCACTTTTAGATTGATGATAATATTCTATAATTATCTAACCTTCTAGTTGAGAATTTGAGTGTTTTTCTTTAGTTCACTCAATTCGACTTCCAATGCCTCAACATTATTCCTTTCTATCTTTAGATATTTTAAAGTGTTGACAAGTTCCCTTTCAAGATCTACTTCACCTTCTTCTTCATCCTCTTTGGAATATTCCTTTTCGTTATCCCTTGCATGAATAACACTCTTCATGTGTCATTTTCACTATCGTTATCACTTTATTCGTCAGATGAAGAGCTATATTTTTTTGAATAGAAATGTTTCTTAAATGCCTTATTTTTACCTAGTTTCTTGTATTTTCTTTGATTCTTATTTACTTTCCTAGGAGATTCTTCTTCACCATCATTATATAAATTATTTTCATAAGGACACTTTGAAGAAAAAAGAACAATTTAAAATAATTAAAACACTTTAAGGGAGTCTTTCCTTTGTACTTTCATGTTCCTCTTTTCATCTTTCTCACAAAGTTAATTATTTCTTCATTTTAAAATTCAGTACAACTATGACTGGGGCATGTATTTGAATGTTACTTATTTTTATCTCTCTTCTTAGATTTTGTAAAATTTTCTTCTCTCTTAGACGGATTTTTCTACTCTGTTGAACTCATTTCGTAGGCTGTAATTATTCCATGAAACTCATCCATGTTGACATTTTCTAAGTCAAATATTTTTTCTAGCATAGAGACTTTAGAGTCAAATATCATTGGAAGCAATCTTAGTACCTTTCATACAATTACTTCATTGGAACAAAATTTCAAGCTCAGTGATGATGATGGAACAAAATAGGTTGATGGTAGGTTGTATGTACAATTGGTCGAAATTTTGAATTATCTGACTATAACTAGGCTAAGTATTGCATATTTAGTAAATTTACTTAGCCAATTTATGGTTAAGATTCATAATAATCATTGGAATGCGACAAAAAGGGTTCTTCAATATATGAAAGGAACTATTAATTTTGGCATTGAGTATACCAATTATTGTAATGTGGAGTTGATAGGTCATTCTATTTCTGTTTGATTAGGAGTCTAGATGACTAAAAGTCAAGCTGAGTACAAGGCGTTATGTAGTTCTACTTGTGAGGCAGTGGCTAAAGAGAATCCTTAAATATGTTGGAGAAAAATAGTAGGTTCCTATATTTATAAATTACTATAACCAAATCTCCATCAAGTTTCCAAATAATCTAGTGTACCATGCTAGGTCAAAACATGTCAACATCATTTTGTAAGAGAAAAGATAAAATCAAAAGAAATTGACTTGGCATATTGCAATACAAATAAAAATGTGGCCAAAATATTTACCAAGCCTATTGGAAATGCTAATTTTGTAATTTGTAGAGTTACTAGCACAACCACATTTTCTCATGTGGTTGATATATGTCGATCAATGTCATTTTTGAACGCCAATTGACATCATTTTCATACGTTGATTGGCATACCAAAGGTGGAAAATGTCTTCGATCAATGTATATCGACCATATTACTAAATGTGTTGTGCTAGTTACAACCAATGTGTGTGGGGTGGATTCATTGACTATGGTCAATCATGATTGAAAAGGTTTGTTGAGGTTGATCAAGGTTGACCATGGTGAAGCTTACATTATTTCTAATGCTAATGCTAAAAAAATGGTTACATTAATGGTTGAGATGGCTTATGGGGTTGACCATGGTGGAAGAAGGTTGATCATTATTGACCATATTCAACCATATAGATCTTGATAAACGATTATGGTTGACCATATTCAACCATAAAGACCTTGGTTGGCCATATTGGACCATTCTAACCATGGTTAGCCATTAGGAGTTGGTAGAACATGGAATTTTTTAGGTTGAATATGGTTGACCAAATATGACCACGATTTATCATGGTTGACCATAGTTTATCTTTGTTGACCATGGTTAGCCATATTAAATCGTACAAATCTTGATCGTTGTTGACAATATTCAACCATGGTTAATGATATTCAGCCATGGTTGAATATGGATGACCGTATTTAACCATGGTTGACCATGGTTGATAATACTTGACGCTAGCATATTCACATTAACAATGGGTGACAATTGGTCAACCATGGTTGACCATATTACACCATAGTATACAATGGTTGATCATGATTGAACATGATTACCCATGGTTGACCATGGATGAGTTTGGTTGATCATGGTGGAATATTTTGGACCATGGTTGGCTATGTTAGATCATGGTGGACCATGGTAGGCCATGGTTGATCATGTTTGACCATGGTTGACTATACAGACATTCATTAAACAATATGGTTGACCATATTGAGCCATAAATATCTTGTTTTACCACGTTCGACCATTCTAACCATAGCTATCTTGATTGACCATTGTAGTTGATCATGGTTGATCATGGTTGACCATGGTCAATTATGGTCGACCATGGTTGACCATGGTTCATCAAGGTTTATCATGGTTGACCTTAGTAGACGATGTTCAACAACTTTAACCATGTTAATCTTAGCTGACCATGGTTGATCTTGGTTGACCATATTCAACAATGGTTGATCATGGTTGACCATGGTCACCATGTTTGAGCATTCTAACCATATAGATATCGATTTGCCATTATGGTTGATCATGGTTGACCATAGTTAACCATGATTTTTCATTGTTGGTTATGGTAGACCATCATGTGGTTGATCATGGTTTACCATGGTTGACCATATTTAACCATTTGTCAACGGTGCTAGACCCGTAACCATCTTAGGGGATCTCCTCGGTAAGAAGTCCCAATTAGACCTCAGACCATTTTCTGTAGGAGTCCCAGCAGTGGGTTGTACGATAATGCCTTGACACAATTTCTCACAGAGTCAAGTAAGATAACTTTGTTGGTAGCAAGGGTGTGACATATGCAGTAAGCCAAGGAAGGTGCATGAGATGTACTAACACATAGGGGTTGATATGAGTGCGCCCCTTGGAAGCTTGTGATAGCATGTTGTTAAGAAGGGAACACACGAGTAAGGGTGCATCAAAACATGGAAGGAAAGTTAGCTAGCAATCCAATGTGATGGCTAAACCAACAACAAATTTCAGAAAGATTCATACATACATACACAAAAATAGCTATACATGCATGTGTGAGCAAACAAATACATATATCATTTAGAGTAAACAAATAGCTGAAATACAATACAACATATGCATGAAACGTGCTAGATATTGTTATATTAAGAAGTGTAAGTTCTAGTCATGCAAAAAATCCATGTCAAACCACTAGTTTTGACAATGGAATGTTACAACCACAACCACCTACTCCTCCAAAGTGATGTACTAGCTTTGCACAATGGAGAAGCCAAGGCTCGTTATAACACTGTCCAAGCTCTCTCTAAGATAGTCCTATCGAAATCTTGGCTGACCAAAAGCCTTTACAATGAGTTATGAGGGACTATTTATAATAAAGGGTGGGGTGGCCCTTGACATTCCCCTTTGTGACAATTCATCTACCCTCATGACCCTTCATCTCCTCTATGACTAGTTACATCCACTATCGACACTTGAACTTACACTTGACAAGATGTTACATACAATCTTCACATGTACCCATGTGAGACAAAATGGTTTGAGCAAGCCATGCAAGACATCACTAACACTCGAACCATTGTGGTGAGACCAACTCTTAACATCCTTATGATGGTCGATGGTGGAAAATTGATGCCAATTTTATTCGTTCGTGATAGTGTCCGTGTCTGTGCACTCAATGGTGACATATTACTAAAGAAAACTCTTGCCTCCGTTGAATCCAGGTACACTGATATGGCTCCTCTATCCAACTCATCTGATACCATGTGCATTTTCATCCTGGGTGTGACTGGAGCAGCAACATGTTGATCCATAGTGTCTACGCTAATCTCCAAGCATGTGATGGTTTGTGTGCACATCGACTTGTCGAAATACATGTGCAACTCTAGTTGGACTTGCTTCTTGTATTCACCTCAGTGAGTGTACCAAATGGGTGGGATCGCATGTGTGTGCATAATGAAATGCATGTTGCTGAATTCCTTTGCATGCGATCAACAACACTGCTCACCTTGTTTGCTTCGTGCCAACTACTAGGATGGATCAATAACTTGTATGGGTGCAGTTTCATCCGTGAAAGCATGTTGCGCCCCCTGTTGTACCTATTCCTACTGCATCTCATTCTCTCATCTATGCAGCTCATGTTATTCCTTGATTTGCTGCTTTAGCACATGCAACTCCTTCTCTGTTCTATTCTCTTGCTTCGCCTGATCTTCATGCCACGTCATCACCTCATAGCCTGAGTCTCCAAAGTTTTTTTCATCACAAGTGGATCTGCTTGAGCTTGCAACTTTGTTCCACCTCTGTGTTTTCAATAACCTTCCTCTTATGTTCGTTGCATACGGTATTCTCCCTTCAGCTGTTGTTAATGGTGCTTCTTGTTGTGATGTTGTTGTCGTTATATATTAATGTACTTGTCTACAAACAACTCGATGTCTTCATGGGTAGGCAAGTTCATAGACACTTGATCGATTGCATCCCCAAGTGTGCTTTGAATGGTGTGCTCAACTCTGCTCTCCTGGAAACCGTTGTATCTGTGCTGCTGAGAGACAGATGAACACCTGTGGTACTTGGAGACATGGCAACACTCATGGCAAGAAATCTGTCAGCTGAAAGCCAAACGAACTTGAGAATTGACTTGCAACATACATGTGTGACTGATCATGAAGGTTACACAATTTCCACTAGAAGGTAGGGAGACTGACTGCAAAAACTGTGCAAGGCATAGTCTGAGCTGTTGAGTGGCTGACTAGTTGCTGGAACTATGTAATGCATAATCTAGCCTAGCCTATTAAGGACTGCAACTGCACAATGCACAATTTCATTTAGCAGTGACATTCAACTAAAGAGCTGCATTGCGCAGTTTCTAGGGCCAATAGGACACTGCCTCCAAGAATTGTGCAATGCATGCCTGGAGGTCAGTGCCTAGCTAGACTTGCGCAATTTCTGGAGGCAAGGCAGAGCCTTCGCTTATGGAAATATGAAGTGCTAGATGGGCAAGGAACGATCTGGGCCAAGGTAGCCCAATCTGGCCGACGGGCTACTGAAAACATGAAATGTGAATGCATGATGAGATGAGTGAAAATAAGAGTGAATGATCATCCATGAAAAAACCAAGCACATGATCAAGAAAATGGGAAAGCATGCATGTGTGTGAAGCGAGTCACCGGAACAACGATTGTCTATGCAAAATAGTGTCATGCATGTGACAACAATGAGATGTGAATGAAAACTACAACGATGCTTCTACAAGCTAACATGCATTAAAATGACAACAAGCACTCCCTGAAATCAAGTCGACAACACTCAGACAATGCGAAACACAAAAAGCTACAAAAATGCAACAGAAGACATGGAAGGCAGGCTTACCCCAAAATAACTAAGATGAATGTGCCGACAACTCCTAGATGCAATGTGGGATGTCAAAGCTGCAAGGTTGATATCAAGAATGAGCTCTGCAGTGTCAGGTTCATGAGTTTTGATAATATCAAAGATGTGACGCTCATGTCACAAATCTAGGAAGAGCGACACTTCATGGGAGGCTTCTAAAATGATCCTTGCATGCAACGCCAGGCTATTAAAAGTAGATCTCTGAATCAAGGGATGCCTTTGCATGCTACCTTGGGAGAAGCAGTCCATGCATGAAAATCAGTGTTGCTCAGTCCTAGAAGGAACCGATCAACTCAACTGCACATGCAACAGTATGCTCAGCTAGGAGGAAAAAATGCACATTTCTAGGAGGAAGCTCGGCTGGCTGCCCAAAGGGATTCCACTTTTTCTTAGTAGATCAGCTGACTGCTACCCAGAATTACACAATTTTTGGGCTGAGTAGTCTTGTTGGGAGGAATTGCACAATTTTTCCAATGAACAGTGACGGGAAGATTTGCGCAATTCTGGAGCCTAGCAGGCTGCGAGACAGAATTGCGCAATTTCTAGAGGGAAGATTGGTTCAACTGGACCAAGTCTGGTGAAACAACCTATGATGGGAATGAAACAAGCTTTGATGGATAGGTTTTCATTCTATAAGAAAATCACTGAAGCATATGTACTTGACAAGGCAAGACATGCTACTATGAAAGGTTGGTAGGGAGGCTCCAAAACAAAGTTAAGGCACAATTTTGGAGGGTGGTTGTAGCTGCTACAACACCATTCTAACCATGGTTTTCCATTAGAAGGTGGTAGAGCATGGAATGATCTAAGTTGAATAAGGTTAACCAAAGATTCCCATGCTTAATCATGGTTAGCCATGGTTTCTCATGGCTGACCATGGTTGATCGTGATTGATCATGGTTGACCATATTCAACCATGGTTGAAAATGGTTAACAATGGTTGATGCTTGACATATTCTTATTGATAATGGGCGACCATAGTTGACAATGGTTGACCATATTCAACCATGTTTGACCATGGTTAACCATAGCTAACCATGGTTGACCATGGTTGATCATGGTTGATCATGGTTGATCATGGTTGACCATGGTTAACCATGGTTGATCAGAGTGGAACATGGTTGACTATTATTGAGAATAGAGACCTTGGTTGAGCATTATAGTGGACCATATTAAACCATAGAGAGCTTGGTTTACCATGTTCGACCATTCTAACCATATAGATCTTGATTGACCATCATGGTTGATCATGGTTAATAATGGTTGGCCATGGTCAATCATGGTCATCTATGGTTGATCACGGTTGGCCATGTTAAACCATTCTAGACATGTTCATCTTGGTTGACCATGGTTGACCGTGGTTGATCATTTTTTACCATGGTTGATCATTGTTGACCATGGTTGATCATTATTCCCCATGGTAGAGTTGATCAAGGTTGATAATGGCTGACCATGTTAAACCATTCTAACCATTTTCATCTTGGTTGACCATGGTTGACCATGGCTGATCTTGGTTGATCTTAGTTCACCATGTTCGGCCATGGTTGACCATCGTACTCAACCATGTTCAACCATTATAACCATAGAGATATTGATTGACCATTATGGGCATTCATGGTTGATCATGATTGACCATGATTGATCATTGTTGACCATGGTTGATCATTATTGCCCATGGTAGAGTTGATCAAGGTTGATAATGGCTTACCATGGTAAACCATGGTTGACTCTAGTTAACCATGGTTGAGCTTTGTTGAGCTTGGTTGACCATGTTTGATCATTCTAAGCATCTTGATGTTGGTTGACCTTATTTGGTTATGGTCGACATTAGCTCACCATGGTTGACTATGGTTGACCATGGTTGATCTTGGTCAACCATGTTTGAGCATTCTAATAATAAATATTTTAATTCACTATTATAGTTCATCATGGTTGACCTTGGTTGACCATGTTCAACCATTTTAAGCATGGTGATATTGGTTGAACAAGGTTGACGATGGTTTCCCATGATTGATCTTGGTTTACATTGGTTGACTATGGTTGATCATGGTAAACCATGGGTGACCTTCGTTGACCATTCTAACCATGTTGACCTTGGATGACCTTGGTTGACTATGGTTGACTATGGTTGATCATGGTTAGCCATGGTTTATCATGTTTGACCATAGATATCTTGATTAACCATTATGGTTGACCATATTAAACCCTAGAGACCTTGGTTGACCATGTTTGACCATTGTAACCATAGGGATCTTAACTAGCCATTATGGTTTATCATGGTTAAACATAGTCTTAGCTTATTGGTATTACCATTAATATTATTAATTAATAGTAGAAGTGTTATATTTTTAATATTATTTACATTAATGTTATTTTTTGTCGAGGAAAAAATTGCAACTTTCTATTAAAAATAAAAAGTTACATCAATACACACAAAGCGCATTCATTTACTATCCGTAAAGACCATTTGTGTGTTATTTAAGTATTGATTGTAGCTTGGCTACCTAAAAGCAAAACTAGAGTTTACCTTGATAAACTAGGTCTCTCTTTTTTACCTTTTTTCTTTTGAACTTCATGCAAAACACCAGAATTTGGAGTGGCCATTAAAATTTCCATTTTTTTCTTCTGTTGATTTTCTTAAAAATTCATTGTCTGACTCTGAATTCTTAGAAACACATGTTCTCTTAATTCCACTTACTCTTGGGTGTTTCCATTTTCCTCATGTTGATTTCTAGGATGCTTAATCACTACTAATTCGGTGGCTTTCTTGTCATGTTTGAGTAAATCCTTTTGCTTCTCTTCTCCCTTCATCATTTGGTAGCCTTGTTGATACTATGCTTCTAAATATTGTTGAATCTTAGCCATGTCTTTGTCTTCGTCATCTAAAGAAGGAAGATTTGGAAATTTCCATCCCTTTGGATTTTATTGTCTTTTCTTTGTCCTTTTTTTATTTGAGGACGTGAATTTTGCAGGTGTCCTATCCAGTGGCAGATCTAGCACCTAAAGGAAGTATTTTCAAAATCTAGCCATTATTTCCACTTAAAGTCTTGATGACTCAAGTGGATGCCTTCTGGGAGGAATTTTGTTAGGTCTGTCTCCACAAATATATGGGAAAAAGTAAATATACCTTTTTCCATGCTTCCTTGATTCATCTTTAGAAATATCTCCAATAAATTTCAAAGGACTTCTAAAACTTGATGGTTCCAAAAAGAAAGAGGGAGGTTATGTAACCTTAGTCATATAAAAAAAAATTGACCACCATTTTTGTGGCATTAAAGGTTTCAAACCATTCAGCTAGAAAAATACCCACTCGCCCACAAACCAAGGTCCTTCTTTATGACATAATCCAGATATCTCTGTTTATCGAATTGGACCAAAAAAAATCCCTTTGTGCACAGGTAAATATCACAGTTGTTAGTCCAGTTGAGGTAAATCTATTGATTTAGTTCTCTAGACATAGTTCATAAACCATTAAATAAATAGATTATGGCTCTGGCATAGAGAATAGTGAAAATACCACTCACTTCTAGTAGTTTTATTGAGAGATCTAGCACTTTCTCCATCTTATTGACTATGTAAGGACCTAGGATTATCAAATATGAGTAGTGTTTATCTGATGTGGCTACTTTCCCTCTCACTTCATCCTTAAATAAGTTTTAACCCTTTGCAACATAAGCTAATCTAGGAGGAAAGATCGTTCATGAGGCTCCTCCCTGCAATCTCAAATTGATGATGATTGTAGAATTTCCATTAAAGTCGTAATCTTTCAATTGTATAGAATATTACAATAGTTTATCATAATAAATTAGGTTCTAAACACTGGTTTATATACCTAATGTTTCTTGCACCGCCTTTTTCAGATATAATACTAGATCCACTAATTGTACCCTTATAATGAGATATTTTCCAGGTAAGGTCTTCAAGAAAATTTGGAATTCTTCATTATGATCCAGATCTAAGACCCATTGATCATGACTCTAATATGATTAAATGAGCGCCCATGATGTATACTTCTCCACCCAATCCAACATATATCCACAAACATGAGTGTATCATTAAGTGTGCTTCAATATGAAAAGAGAGAACCCGCCAGGAGGCAAAAAAATTGGATCTGGTTCGCATATATATGCCAAATATTGGGTATAAATATGTCATGGGGCCACTATTATTGCAAATTTCTATTTCATTGGGATATCTTGGAGAACCTTGCCGTCAAACACCACATACAAGATCTGTAACTTGTTAACATTTCCAAAAATGGGAGAAACCTCCAAAAGCCTCATTGTAGAGAAAATAAAACGTTTGACAAATCTCACCAAACTCCTCGCCATCATAAATCAAAATGTAAATCTGATGCCCAAAAACATATGCTACATAGAAAACCTTAGCCATTTCACCTATTCTTTTATCTATTGTTATTTTTTTGTTACTTCCTATCTTCAATTCAGAAATTGAAAATGCTATTTGAGGGATTATTTACATTAATATTATTATTAATGATATTCATATTAATAATAATAACAATATTAGCCCCATGGGGGTAGGCAAGTTGGTAATCACAATGCGATGAAGTTCATTAGAAAGGCGAGCTTCGTACTAGAGATCACGAGTTCAAATCCCTCAGACTAGCTCGGAGTAGTGGAGAGGAGCGGGTACAGTTCCCAAGGGTTATAATGGTAGCGGTCAGAATCAACCCCGTGTTATGCGAGTTGTGAGGTTGCTCGAGTTGCCAATTCCTCTATAATAAAAAAAAAATAATAATAACAATATCATTATTGTTAATAATATTAATAAATGTGATCATTAACGATATTAACATTAATAATAATATTATTATTATTTTTAATAATATTAATATTTATGTTGGTTATGGTTGATCATGGTTTACTATGGTTGGTTGTGGTTGATCATTTTTTACCATGGTAGACCATGCTTGATCATGATTGACCTTGGTTGACCATGTTTGACCATTCTAACCATGTTGACGTTGGACGACCTTGGTTGATTATGGTTGAACATAGCTAACCATGGTTGACCACGTTTCTCATTATTTATATTGATTGACCATGGTTGACCATGGTTGATCATTGTTGACTATGGTTGATCATGATAGACCATGGGCGACCTTAGCTAACCATTCTAAACATGTTGAGCTTGTATTACCGTGGTTGAAATTGGCTTACCATGGTTGATCATGGTTGGAAATAATGGTTTACCATGGTTGATCGTTGTTGATTATGGTTGCCAATGGTTGGCCATGGTTAGCCATGGTTGGAACGGTTGACCATAGATACTTTTATTGGCCATATTCAACCCTAGAGACTTTGGTTGACTATGTTAGACAATTATAACTGTAGAGGTCTTCATTTACCATTATGGTTGATCATGGTTGATGATGGGAAACATATTAAACACTCCTATAGAGGAGGATATTTTTTCTTTGGAAGACGTGGAGTTTTGGATCAAGAGGCTTACTAATGGGAAGGCTAAGGATATTTAAGGTTACGAAGATGAGATTTTCAAGATAGGAACATCTATCCTGATCCCTCATATACAAAAACTCCTCAGCTTGCCAGTGAAACACGATTTTCTAAGCCTTGGATGGAAATCCTTATTGTGCCTATCATTAAATTGGGGATAAAAAAAATCCCTCTAACTATAGAACCCTATGATCAACCACATTTAATCCAAACTATATGGGCTCATTTTGGAAAAGAATATTAGCCTCTGGAGTGAAATCCATTGTAAAAGAGCTAAAGGAAAAGCTGGTTTTAGCAGATATCACTCGACTATTGACCATCTTATCACTCTCAATATTATTTCTGAGAAATGTTGTAATAACAAAACTGACCTATTTTGTTGTTTTTTAGACTTTAGAAAATCCTTTGACATGGTTGCTCGAGATAATATATGGTAGAGACTTGAAGAGAGAATGGTTCCTCTCGATTTGAGGATTGTTGTGACTAAGCTATACAAGAAATTTTTTTCCAAGCTTAAAACTACCAAGGGTTGGTTTGAAGATAATAAATGCAATATTGGAGTTTAAGCAAGGGCGTCCTCTATCCCTTACCGTTTTTGCAATTTACATTGATAAGCTAAAAGAGTGTTTGGAAGTTAGATGATGTGATGACTCCAAGATTGTTGGTATGGTAGTACTCTTCTCTTTTATGTGGACGATATCATTTTTCTTTTCAGAAACCATGAATATCTTGATAGGAAAATTAGAATCCTCCATGATTGATGCTCAAAGATGGTTATGACTGTTAATCCAATAAGACTAAATTCATGATAATTAAATCCAAAAATATCAACTATGATAATTTCATTTATGATAACAATTACTTGGAGAAAGTTTCTTCACACAAATATTTAGGTATTGACATTCATCGTCATCTCAAATGGAATCATAGAATTGAGAAAAGGATTATAGGAGGTTGGAAAACTCATTGTGAGCTTGAAAACAATTGTAAGTTGACATATCTTTAGGTATGGAGTAAAAAAATTCCTCGTTGAGACTCTTGCCACCTCTATTATATTATATGGATGTGAGATTTGGGATTGCAGTATATCTAGAGAATCGTAGATAAATATTGAGCTGATGGAAAAGAAATTTATAACCTACAACCTCAAGATGAAATAAAATACTCCCTATCCCACCCTATTGATTGAACCTAGCCTTGCCCCCAAAGAAATGGCTATGTTTCAGTATCTGATGTATAAGATTAAGATTTACATCATGGAATCCAAGAGGTTCCCTAAAATTGCTTCTAACTCTAGCAAAAAAAAACCACCTCTAGCTCAAGCGAAGCTGGCATAAGGACACCTAGTATTGGCTCAACCATTGGGGGATAAAGGAAGAGATTATCTTGGAGAATAAGGATAAAATTAAAACTACTATTACTTCCAAATTTAAGGATAAGTTGTGGTATGAAAATGAGTCAGAAGGAAAAATGAAGCTAACGTATTATAAGGAGGTGATCAAACCCAATCTTGCTAACCATAATTATCTCTCTGTCTTGACTAGTTATAATAAGAAAATGAAAATTATGAAGATAAGAACTAATTATCATGAGCTTCAAAGTGAAACCAAGTGTTGGTGAATTCCTAAATCAACTTGGGACTAACAAGTCTTCCTCATTTTTGGTACTAAGAAGGTTGAGTATGAAAAAAACTTTCTCTTGGATTTCCACGCTCTTACTCACATCCATTCTCATTTCCAAAACCTTTGTTTGACTACCAATATTCTTGATTTGTTAAGTCCACAAAACTATAGTGATATGGGAATGCCTCTCTCCCTTCCTTTTCATCATAGAAATATAATATTAAAGAGTCTCATGTTTGTATTGAGGATGCCAAGGTTATTACAAGAGTGGCGCATTTCCAACATCAAAAATTTAGGGAGGCAATTGAGATTGAAAGAAGTCCAAGCAATCTCAACAAAGATGATGGCTGGAATGTTAGTAGTTGCTGGATCCCGGCCCTCTCTTCCTAGTCGTTGCTTCCCCTTCCTCCCCTTCCTCTCTTAATATATTTTTCTTGATTTTTCCCCCTTGTTATCCCTTAACCTACTTTCTTTAGCCATATTTCCTTACTCCTCTTTGGAATTCTTCCTTGGTTTATTTTATTTAAGAGACAATCCTTTTAAATCACAAGTTGATGTTCCCATGAGACAACTTTACTAATAAATTTATATTAACTAGTTACACAAACCTTTAATAATAATACCATTACTATAACACTATTATATTAATCCTTACTAGTAATAACATCCCTACATCTATTAATATATGTTGCCATTACATAAACTAACCATTAATAATAAGAATAATACTTTACTATAACAACAACAATATAATAATAACTAATATTATTATTATAAAATCCATATTGTTACTAATTATACACGTTAAATATTCGTATAAATATTCCCCCTTTTCATTTATAATCTGAATAATCTAGTTTAAAAAATATAACAATAATTAATATTATTTTGATTTTTAAATTCCTTACTAATATCCCTCGATCTATTAACACTTATTCCCATTAGATAGACTTTACTTTTAAACTTATATTAATTAGTTATACAAGCCATTAATAAGAGTATTAATACTATTAATATATCATTAATCATTATTAGTTTAGATTAATATTAAAACCTTTCAATTAATAATAGTTATTATATGTTAACATTTCAATCAAAATTATGGTAAATATTCCCTAAATGAAATATTGTTAACCCAAAATCCGTTTTACTTAAAATAACACTTGATAAATTAAAATAGTATTCATTTTAACATAATAATATTATTATAGTTAAACAATTTAAATAGTCAAATCTAGCCGTTTCTTGGTCAATTAAAGTTGTTTGTCTAGTCTAGCCTAATATAGCCATTTTTTTTGTCAAACCTAGCTGTTGGACAATCTGCTCTCCCTATTTAATTTGCATCCATGATCTGATTCTTCAACTTGTCCTGACAATGAAGCACACTTTTTGGTTTGAAACGCGTCGACAAATGTATTATCATGTAACTTACGTTGATTTTTTTTCTCATAAACCTGATATGGATCACAGAAGCCTCAATTCAACAATCTCTTTCTTTCCTAAGGTCTGATAGATCGCATTAGTCTTAGTGGATGTTAATCATCGTCATCAATTATTATTAATACTATTATTTAACAATAAAATTGTTTTGTTCTTAACATTATTTACATTAATTCTATTATCTATGATATTCACATTAATAATTATCGTAGTATTATTATTGTTAATAATATTAATAAATTTTATTACTAATGGTATTAGGATTAACAATAATATTATGTTAATATTAATATTAATCTTTTATTTTTAATATTAAGGTGAAAAGGACAAGTGGGAAACATTTTCACTCATTATTTATATTAATATTATTTTTAAAGATGTTAACCTTATTACTATTAATATTCTCAATAATACTAGTATTTTAGTGCGATATTTTGGAGTTTTTGATTAATTGTCGCGAGAATCTCATGAAAACATTTGTGGAAAAATCTTGATTTGTGTTATTTAAACTGATTTTTTTGACTACATATATGGATTCAACACCCTCAAAAACCCCTTGGGCACTTAGACTGTGAAGATTTCAACTGAAACATGTGATTTCAATGAATCCTTGATGGATTCTCGACAAATTAGATTGGAAAATAAACCAGAAAATTTTCCAAAAAATTGCACTTAAAGACTACTAATTTCATATTAAGTAAAATTATTAATACTATAACTTAATATTAATTCATATTGTAATTCATAACTAATACTAAAACAACAATTTAATATTAATATTCAATATTAATAAAAATACAATATAAAATAAAATAATAAAATAATATACTAGCACAACCAAATTTACCATAGTAATTGGTATACGTCTGTAGGTGTATATGAAACACATCTACAACCACATTTACTAATGTGGTTGATATACACCGATAATCATATATCCACCACCCACAACCCACCACATTAATAACTGTTAAGTGCATTTTGTTAAAGACTAACTATTTCTCATTATTAATAACTATATAAATAATAATAGGCATATTATTTTTAATTTATATAATTATACTTATTATATTTACATTATACTGTATATTAATATAATATTAGCTATTACATAAAATTCTGCTAATCTATTAATAGTTATATTTAAAACTATAAAATGAATCACTTATAACATAACAATAATATTTAGTTATTATTAATAATATGTATGTTGAGGAAATTTGATTACCTATGATTTAATTGTCAACCCGGGGGTTTCGTAAAACTTGTGAAGCATGTGTACATTGTATATGCTAGAAACTAACTTTCACATGAGATCAATCTAACTATGAAACCAAATAACAAGAAACCAAATTCACCTATTCTAATTCAACAATCAATTCAAAAGAAATTATAGTACAATTATAGTACATCGCATGGAATTGAAATCTTAATCTATCACACTTGGGAATTGAAATATAATTCTACCACACTTGATGGAATTGAAATCTTAATCCACCACACTTGCAAGAATTGAAAAGCACAACACTATTTCAGAATTGAAATTGCATGAAATGAGATCTACCCTAAGGGATCATGTGTGCATTATCAAATCAAGATCCTATGAAATGAATAATCAAAACCACATGACATGAAATGAAAGCAAAAACAATCACTCTTAACCTATCACACATGAAAAGATATGAAAGAAATAAATCTTAATTTGTGAAAAACAATAAATCTCACCCATTATAGGTGGCCAATCCAAATGTATGAGAGATGGCAAGTTGAGAGGCTCTTAATGCAAGAATTACCAGAAAGATGTGAACATCACACACGAGCATGGTGCTAAATCTAAATTCCATTCAAACATGAGTAATCTTAACTTGTACACCCGAGTATCTCCAACTTTGCACATGCCTTAGAAAGGAGAAGGCTCTCCTATTTATACAAAAACATAAGAAGCTACCTCATTAATGGAGGTCCATTATTCTCTCCCTATATCCCTATAAAATCTCATAGAGTTGCAACTCAAATAGGTAATCATGAGATAGATATAGAGTTACAACTCAAAGAGGTAATGATGAGACACATATCCTCTTTGACCTTTATCCAAATCTTCTTCCATATCTTGAAGGGAATTCGAATTTGAGCATTGGAGGCCACATAAGGGTGCCTTGGAAGCTTAGAAATGACTTACACATGCCATGAAACTCAAGACACTTTAAAGTATTAGCAAGTATATGTCATTTTTCTAAGTTTTAACCATAAATTCACTTAAAATACTAGAAATCACTTTTGGAAAACACAAATGAAATCCCATGTAATCATGAAAATGGAGGCTAATGAAAGATTATATGGCTATGGAGTTGCGACATGTGAGTGAAATGGTGGCAATAAAGGTGAAAGTGGATGATATTTTGAAGACATTTTAGAGACTCTACAACGTATTTATCTCTACCATTATGTCATGGTCAATAACTATTATATATTTATCTGGAGTACATTAATAATATTAACTATATATTAAGCTAAAATATGTTATAGTATTACTTGGAAGAAATATATATATATATATATATATATATATATATATATATATATATATATATATATATATATATATATGTAGACAAAATAGTCTTTTTCACCGGAATTCATCAAAATCCCGCAATATAATTTCAAGATTTTTTGTTGTTTAAAATACATTTTTGAATGCATAAATGGATTCACCACCCTTGTAAACCCCTCGGGCACTCGAATTGTGTAGATTAAAGAATTTAAACTCAAGTTTTCTTTTTAAAATCTCCATAAAATTTTGATTAAAACTATGTAGAAAAATGGTCATGAAAAATGTCATTTTGTCTATAAGTTAGACTACACCTATATATATATATATAGATATATATATATATATATATATAGAGAGAGAGAGAGAGAGAGAGAGAGAGAGAGAGAGAGAGAGATTATTTAATAATATAATATGTAATAATAATATATTATAAAATTAAACTGTAGGATTTATTAATTCCTAGCGTTCTTTAATCCCTTGTGTTTTAAATATTGATCTGAAGATATTAATATACCCTAGGATCTAATATTTTAAACCCAACGAATTAATAATCCGAAGGGATTAAATTATAAATCCAAGGAATTATTAATATTATAAACCAAAGCGACTAATAAACCTAAGGGTTTAATATTATAAACCCAATGAATTAGTAAGCCCAAGAGATAAATATTATAAACTTAAAGGATCAACAAACTCAAGGAATCAATATTAAAAACACATGGGATTAATGAACCGTAACCCTATTATTATTTATTATTAATTAATATTACTATTTTTATTGTTAATTAAATTTAATATCGTTAATAATTAATAAATATAATAATAATTAATTAATTAATATGATTATTTATTAAAGAAATATAGATATTATTTTTTTATAATTATATTATTAAATAATAATAATAATAAATTAATTAATTACTATCATCATCATCATCATTATATATATATATATATATATATATATATATATATATATATATATATATATATATATAATTTTACTAATTATTATAATAACATCTTTTGGAAAAATCGCATAAGAGATATTCTCGTTGATGCGTTTTGAACCAACCAGTGTGGTTCATCTTCAAAACAGGATGAGGAATCAGAGCCAGGCATTTAGATAATTAGAGGAAGAGAGTTGCTAACTAGCTGTTAGGGAAAACAACTAGTTTGACTGAGGGTAGAAAATTGACGTAGGAAAAAACGCCTAAAGGCAATTTCCTTGATTTTAATAATAACCTCACATGAACCTATGGGTTATTGCACAGCTATCGAAATTGGAAGCGTTTACATTGTTGGTTTTAACAAAAACTCGACCGATCACCACACAAGGCTTTAACACATAATCTGCCAACGAATGTCGGTCGCACCTGAATGCATAAGACCAGACCCCAAATAAAATAAACTTGCATCCATAAACTTCTCGGTGTGCTCAGGCCGAAGTCCTATTGGCTTCAATCTCTGTCGTTGATATTCTACCCAATCTGACAGTTGATGTTACACCCAATCAACCAACCTAATCGACGATCCTCCACTATTTGATCAAGACACACTTGATCCAATGGTCAGTAACGATATCACACGGGCTACTTGTGCAACATTTACCCGCCCTTACAGAGTTGATAAGGATTATAAATCCTTAATCTATAAATTTTTGAGTCTGTTCTGAGATTAACATCTGATCACTTTATTGACCCGATATTCGTTGGATAACGAGGTCATCAAATCTACAACCTGTGGGTCTTCAACTAACACATGGCTTAAAAACACCTTAACTCCCCACGGTTGACTCTGATAAAAAAGGTTGAATATGAGATCAACGTCTAGGAGTGAGTGCAGAGCTTCAACCATGATCAAGACATCTGAACACTCCTATTCCTTGCAGCTCCCAATCAATGTCAATGTAATGGATATATCGATCTGATGATCCAGATCTATTCCTCTCCCATTTTCTTTTGACATTAATATCCGTCGATCTCAAGGATCTGATGGTTCATGTTCATCATCACTTCATTTCTTTTACCTTCCCTTTACATTGGTTTTATGCCATTTCTCAGTGTTTCTGTGGTTTCGGGTTTTACTTCAGGGTTTCAGTATTTAGTTGTCGTGCAACACAACTCCCTCTTGATTTAACTCTGCATGCTCTTAACATAGAAACTCTTGAATCTCGACTATGATCCTTTGAATGGATTCAAGTGATCCAATACGATCCTTCATATCATTCTTCCTCTCCATGTTATGCTCAAACTCCACCTGCAACCTCTGTTAGACAGAACCTACTATAGTTTAGACACAGATTATAACTCAATTACTCCATACACACATCAACTCATAATGAAGTTGCTTGTATTAATAAATAGGTATTTACACATGAACTCTCTCCTTGGCCTGATCTTCAATATCAATGGACTCCGTTTTCCTATGTACCCGTAGACTTACAATCAAATATTTGACTCGCAACCTCTAACTATCTAACTTGACTAACTAGCTAACCCCTGACTATGCCTTTTAGTCTTACATTTATACAAAAGGATTCTACAACCAATTCCTGGTTTAGATCCATAACCTTCTCAAAAAAATCATAAAATCTCTTCCTTATCTCTAAGGATCCTCTTTAATCCTCAAATCATGAACTAACTCCTAATCTAAGTTTTACAATTAATTCTCAAACCTCTCAACTATCCTAAATGTCTCATGTTCTTCAAAATTCGAGAACATTTACAAATATGCCTCGCAATACTTAATTAAATCCCTATTCTAGTTTCTATGACTCAAAACCTTAATAATTACATTGAATTAAGTCTTCTCGAGACTTATTAGTTCCATCAAATTAGCTCGTTTTTAACAGAAATTTGCTCCCGGTTTACATGATTGTCCATGTCTCCTCCTCCATAGCTCTAACTTTGACTTTTGATTAAGGGTGTCCAAATGCTCCTGCATCAGAAATAGAAAATGTTTTCACCAAAAAAGGTTAAGGGAAAATAATTTAAAGATAACCCGATAATATAAAAAGTTATAATTTATAAAAAATAATAACCCCTTATAACTAAATTAATTAAAAATTAATTAAATAATTTTAAGAGTCATAAATTAGATAATAGAAGGATTAACAAATAGTATTATCAAAATATATAAAATAATAATATTGAATAGGGTAAAAAATAGTAGGGGTTTTTACCAAAGGGTTAAGGGAAACTAATTAAGGAGAATAAATTACTATAAAGCAAGAGGTTAAATAAGATGATTAAAAAAAGAAATACTCCCTATATAACCTGATTAATGAATTTAAAATTATATTAATATTAAGGATTAGTCCTATTCATATCACCAAAAATAAAAATAATCTAAGAGAGCCATTTAGAATATATATATATATATATAGATAGATTTTAGGAAGAAAGCGCAGGAATCCAGCTTCTGCTGATACTGCAGCCATCATCTCTATTTTATTAATTATTGTTAATTAAAAAAAATCAAGGGATTTATATTAAACTTAAGGATTAATATTATAAACTCTATGAATAATATTATATCCTAGCATTATTAAGTTTGATCGTGGTCTTCAAGAAATCTAGAAGGAATTTCAACCTATCTAGTTTGAAATTTAGTAGCAGAATGTCTGTCTCAGCCACATTGAGAAATACATTTTGTGTCTTCCTTAGTTTGAATTGCTGGGTCCACGTGTGAAGGATCTAGCTCTAGTGGATTCCTCCGATGAATAAAAATATGCTTGACATTGTTTGGTTTTAATTTTATTTAACTCTGTATGGAAAATCTGTTGGTTAGGTTATTATGGTACAGTTATTTAGCTTGTACACGGTTTCAAGACATTCAAACTTATAAGGCACTATTAGACAGACTCAAAATTTACTATTTCTATATGATGTATAATGTTTTTCAATGGCCAACATATTTGGTTTCTTAATGGTCACGTTGAGGCCATTGAACTCCTTGAATATGGTTGTAACGTTATTTTGATGAATATGAATGAAAAGGTTTTGCCAAGCTTACAAAAAATTTTATTACACCCTAAGATTATGAACCCTTAGATTAATAAACCCAAAGGATTCATATTATAACACCATGAGAATAATAAAACCAAGGGATTATAAACCCAAGGGAATAATATTGCAGCTAAGGGATTAATATTATAAACCCAAGATATGTAAACCCTTGAATTATCATGGTTGACCATGATTGATTTTCATATTGAGACAATATTTGTGACAATGTGATGTTGCACCATGATTTATCATTGTTAACCATGATTGATTTTCATATGCAGAAATTCTTTGTCACAATGCAACATTGGACCATTGTTGATTTCAATATTGAGAAAATATGTCATTGATGTTGGACCATGGCTGACCATGATTATAAGCCAAGGAGATTCATATTAGACCCAAGGATTAATATTATAAAGCCTATGAATAATATTAAACCTAGGAATAAGAACCCTTAAATTAATAAACATAGGGGATTGATATTATAAATATAAAGGAATGATGACATTTGGGGCATGGTTCGAGTTCTTTAGTTGAAAACGGGAGGCAGCGGAGGAGCAGGAAATCAGCGAGGGTTGCAGGGGGGCATAGTAGTCAATATTCATGCAGTTGCGAGTAGAGGCAAGAAGACTCCAGAGCATGACAGAGGTACTGAAGAGGATAGGCGTGGGACCCCAAATGAGGAGATAGAAGGAATCAGAACCAAGAAGAAAAAGGATGCAAAAGACAAGGAGTAAGAACAAAAAACACAAGAAGCTAAAGACAAAAGCCAAAAGAGACCTTGCAAACCCAAGGAGGAGATTACTCCAAGGGTAGTCTTAAATGATCCACCTCTGCAGGTGCACAGGGATTAGATGAGGACTTATGCCATCATTTGTAAACTCATGGGCCTATGGCCCACTAAAAAGGTTCTACAATCTTGGATCAAATATCACTGGAAACCTAAAGGGAGCATTGACCTACATCTTGGGTCAAAGGGGTTCTTCACGGTAGTATTTACAAACATCGAGGACAAAGACCGAGTGTTTGAAGGAGGGTCATACTTCTATGTAGTAGTTGGCCTCTACATGCGACCATGGATGATGAATTTTGTCCCAGAGCATGAAACATTTTCCTCTGTACCAGTCTGGGTAAGGCTCTATTCTTTACCTCTTGATTATTGGCAAATAGAATCGCTAACAGCTATAGGAAACAAATTAGGGAGGTTTTTCAAAGCCTCTGAAGCCACTAGAAGAGGAAAATATACTCCCTTCACAAGGATATGTGGGGAAATGGATCTATCTGGAGCCCTTTCGGATACAGTTATCTTGGAAGTTTATGATGAAGAATGGGTGCAAGAAGTAGAATATGAACATATTCCGTTCAGATGTCGTAAATGTCATCAACATGGGAACCTTTTCAGAGACTGCCCCCTTAGTAAAGCAGAAAACAAGCGTAAAGTTAATATAGTTAAGGACAATGACAGTTTTTGTAAAGTGGTAAACAAAGGAAAAGAAAGAAAAAGAGGGCCAAAGCAACATCCAAATGAAGGGAAAAAGGTCAGCCAAAACAAGTTCCATGTTCTAGAGGAAGAAGAAGAGAACGTGAAAGAAGATCAAGAAATGGAAGAGAATCCAGAAGAAAATGAGGAAAATGATAAACAAAAACAAAGTAAGGAAAGTGATAATCAAAGAGAAGCCATGATAAGCGATACAAAGTTGGAGATGGACCCAGATATGACACAAAGTGAAATGGAATTGGAGGATCAGGAGCTTCAAGAGTTTCTTGACAAAGAACACCTAGATCTAGAAGGGTTCTTAAGCCAAGGAGCTAAGGAGGGGGTAGATTCAGTGCCTCAAGAAGAGCTCAATAGAATACAATAATTGTTTTTAGGGAAAACTTAGGCCAAGGGATTTGAAAAGGAAAAAAGCAGTAGCAAGCAAGATGATAAAGGTGTAAAAATGATAAAAACAACCCGTGGACAAGCAACTAGAAATCCTGGAAAAAAGAGGCGAAAAAATGCAAAATGAACTCTTGATGGAGTGTGAAAAGTTGATGATAGACTCGGGTAAGATGAAATATCTTGCCAGCTACTCCCTTACAAATCATTAATTATGAAGTACATATCTTGGAATATTAGGGGTTCAGGTAGCAAAAGAAAGCAGAGAATGCTTAGTAATAGAATGAAACAAGCAGAGACGGATATTATCTTCATCCAGAAAACAAAATGTTACATTAAAAAATTAAGACAGATTCATAGCAAATGGCTCGATAGGTTTGAGTATCTAGAAGTTAAAGCAGAAAACACAGCATGAGGTATCCTCATTCTCTGGAACCCCCAAAAAATTGGGATAATAGATGCTGAGGCATCGAGGAATTATTTATTAGTTGTTACTCAGCCTGTAGGAGATAGGGAGAACTATCTGGTCACGAACATTTATGGTCCCCAGAGGTCAGAGGACAAACTCAAGTTTCTGGACTCACTGGGGGAACTCAGGAATAGACATGCAGGAATTCCTTGGATCATGGTGGGAGATTTCAACATGATCAAATCCCTTTCGGAAAAAAGAGGGGGAACTGGAGCTCTAAGTAAAGACTCTATCGCTTTGCAAACATTCACAGATAATATGAATCTTGTTGACTCAGAAACGAGTGGCCATTTTACTTGGAATAATAAAAGAGGAGGAGAGGCTTAGGTCGCCTCCAAATTAGATAGATTCATTATCTCGGAAGACCTCATGCTTATAGATGAAGAAATAATAGCGAGAATTCTTCCTTTTGGAGGCTGAGATCATTGGCCAGTACAACTGGATATTAAGGGCATAGGTACTCCAAGGAACAGACCTTTCCGATTAAGAATATATGGCTTTCTCACCCAGATTTCATAAGTAATATTGAAAAATGGTGGTCAGAAGACTTGCAGATTCAAGGAACAAATATGTTCCTTCTGCGTAAAAGATTGAAGCATATCAAACTTGAGCTTAAAGAATGGAATAAGAGTGATTTTGGTAATATTTTTGTGGAAAAAAATTGGTGGAAATCAAAATGCAGATACTCAATCAAGCTCTAATAAAGGAAGGCTTTGACAAAGACAAGAGTGATCAAGTAGATAGACATCATCATGAATGGGAAAATTTGAGCAAACAAGAGGAAATATTTTGGAGGCAAAAGTCAAGAATCCAATGGCTGAAAGAAGGAGAGCGCAACACCAAATTCTTTCACAGATCTAGCATGGCCAATAGATAACACAACAGAATATCCTCGATCAAGGATGAGAATGGGAGGCTTCGTACTTCCCATGAGGAGATACACTCTATTTTGGTTCAGCACTTCCGTGATATCACCTAGGAAAACAATTTAGACATAGAGCAGTCCATCAAGGAAATTACTAACAACATCCCCAAGCTAGTGTCTAGAGATGATAATTTCAATCTCAATAGGCCAATAAGAGAAGAGGAAGTCTATGATGTCCTCAAAGAAATGCAGAAAGGCAAAGCACCAGGCCCGGATGGTTTTAATGTGGATTTTTTCAAATTCTGTTGGAATATTGTTAAACACGATATCTTGAAGGTTGTAAAGGATTCCACGTTGAACAAAATTATGCTAAAAGCTCTAAATATCTCCTTCATATCCCTTATCCCTAAACAGGACCTTGCTCAAACTCCTGAAAAATATAGACCCATAGCTTTATGCAATGTGGTTGACAAGATCATATCCAAAGTAGTGGCCAACAGGCTCAAACCTGTACTCCCTTCTTTGGTTTTGGGAGAACAATCTGGTTATGTGGAAGGTAGACAAATTCTAAATAACATTATTCAAGCTCACGAGGTGGTTCACTCACTGACAAGCAAGAGGAAGGCGGGAATGATCATGCAACTAGACATTGCCAAAGCTTATGACAAGGTAAACTAGTCATACATCAAGAAAATTATTATGGCCTTTGGTTTTGACCATAATTGGGTGAGATGGGTAATGGCCCTAGTAACTTCCTCAAGCTTTTCTATTTTAGTGAATAGTTATCCCTCTGAGGTTTTCATTCCTTCCAGCGGACTTAGGTAGGGAGACCCACTTTCTCCATTTCTTTTCATTCTCATGATGGAAGGACTAGGTCAAGCAATCAAATAGGCTAAAGCAACAGACAAGATCAAGGGCATACAACTTATAGAGAATGGTCAAGCTTTGACACATCAACAATTTTTTGATGACACAATGCTACAGGGAATGCCCACAGCCAAAGAAGACACAACCTACAAATACATCCTTGATGTCTTTGCTCGGGCTTCAGGAATGGAAGTTAATCTCTTCAAATCAAAAATCTCTTTCTTTAACAGCAATATTGCTATATAGAGAAATATCACCAGAATCTTAGGTTTTCAATGGGACTCCCTTCCCTCAAAATATTTGGGAGTTCCTCTCACTGCCAAACCGATGCACAAAATCATTTGAGAACCGTTAATCAACAAGATGCAGGAAAAAGTTAGAAAATGGACCTACAGAGCTTTAAATATGGCTGGAAGCTTGGTCCTTATGGAGGAAATTTTACAATCTATCCCTGTTTTTATGTTATCAGCTCTCCCCGCTCCAAAAGGAGTTCTACAACAATTCATAAATATCCAAAGAGACATTCTATGGGGTAAGGAGGAGACCAGGAAGAAATGGGCCTTGGTTTCCTGGGAAAAAATATTTAAACCAAAGCACCATGAAGGTCTAGGCTTGGATGACGAGGAGATTCTCAATAAAGCTTGAGGTGCTAAACTATGGTGGCGATGGGTTCATGATCCAAATGCTCAATGGGCAAGTATTTGGAAAGAAAAATATGCCAACTCCTGGCATTCAAGTTATCTCATTAGAATGATTCGAAATATAAAAGGTTCATACATCTAGAATAAAGCCTGGGAGAATAGGGTTTTGGTACAAAATAATAGCTTCTAGGAAATCAGAGAGGGAGATCTAGCACTATTCTGGGAGGATAGGTGGCAACAAGAACCAATTGTGCTAAAAGAGGACTTTCGCAGCCTTAAGAGTGAAACAGACATCCAAGGCTTAGGTAAGGTAAAATATTTCTGGGATCACTCTTTCAATCGTGAAAAGTGGAGAGTCTGGAGGAATATTAATTGTGATGACAATAGTCTCCTGAAACCAAAAGCAGAAGAGCATAGAAGAATACTGAATCAAAGAATGATCTTAGTAGCACGGGGGCAGGATCAACTAAGATGGGGCAACAATAAAGAAGGCACCTTTAATCTTAGGGAAGCAAAAAGTATTCTCTTAGAGTTGGATTCCCATCTTCCAGACAAATCCTGGCAGAAACTTTGGAAGAACCAAGGGTGGATGAAGATAAAACTCTTCATGTGGATAGTTCTTCAAAAGAAAATCTTGACTTGGGACAATATTAGAAAAAGGGGCATTCTGGGACCTTCCATTTTCCAACTCCATAGAGCTCAGGAGGAAACAATGGATCATTTACTCAACAACTGCATTTTCTCCTCCTGGTTATGGGATAAAGGGAGTATTATTCACACCCTTAACAACTGGAGCAGAAATTTCTTGGACAACGAATTCCTCAGCTTAGCTTGGGCCCTCACACCAAGCTTCATCATATGGAATGTCTGGAAAGAAAGGAATGAGAGAATTTTCAAGAATGAAAAAAGCACCCCTCAAAGTCTGTTTGAGCTAACCTTGAAGAAACTTAGGGTATGTTAGCTCCACAGTGCACAATCAAGCCATGAATCCTCCCTTAGAGGCAGATTTAAGAATTCTTAGACATCTCGGAATGTAGGGGCTCATATCTCAAAGCCTACAGAGGACAGAAAACTCAATGGAGGTGGAGAAGGACTTTTGGCATCCTCCTATGACAGGTTTTTTGAAATTAAACATTGGTGGTGCTTCAAAATGGAACTCGGGAATTTTTGGTTTTGCATGAGCTTTAAGGAACAAAGAATGAATCATCATCTGTATCTTCCATGGTCATTTAGGAAAAGCAACCAAAAATATGGCAGAATTAATGGCATTGGAACAAGGTTTAGAGTTCCTAAAGCGGGACAATTGCTTAGAGGTTATTGTTGAAGCAGACTTAGAGTTAGCCATCAATTCAGTGAAAAGAATTAGCTGTGGAATTGAACCAGAGAAAGTTTCAAAACATTGGAGGCTCATCAGGGTTTTCCAAAGAATTCAAAGTCATCTTCTGGGTCTTCGCACAATCAGTTTTAACCACGAGTGGGGAAAAGCCAATAAGCTGGCAGATATCCTGGCTAACCAAGGAGTGAGTTTCAAGGAAGGCAATGCTTAGAGGAAGTGGCAGGAGCTACCTCAAAGTAAACTAAAGGCTCTATGTAGCGATAAAACTATAGAGGATATGGACATATTTGTTAAAAGAGTAAAGGAAAAGTGTACATAATGACTAAAACACATAAAGCTCCACCTTTGTTCTTCAGTCAGGTTTTCAGAAGTCAGCCTCAGAAAGCCTCGATCATCATCAACAGGTTTTCGTAGTTCTCCAGGAGGGATCACTATAGAGAGACTCACAACAATCCAGAGTTTTATAACAGATACGGACATAAGAATAAGTGGGACGGAAAACATGGCTTTCCCGGCAACCGCATTTTCCTCTTTTTCTGTAGCGGAAAGGAAATCAACTGTACTTATAGTTTTCTAGTGATCGCTCAAAACTTAAGCAGAAAGTGGTTTTAGCGTTTGGGGAGCGATTTCAGTGGGGATCCTACACATGGAAGGAGAGAGAAAATGTAAACTGCCCTCCCTGAGCACTATTGTTTAGGAATCTAGTGATGTGCGATATGGCTCACGACCGTTGGATCTAATGGATCAGATCTATAGTTGGGAATGAACGGGCGGTTTGGCGAGTGGGATCGTTAAACTTTGTTTAACTTCGTAGGGGTATTCTCTCTCGTCTGTTGTATGGCTCAGAGGCTTGAACGACTGTGGTTCTTAAGGCAAGTTTGGTGTGCTTGTGTTATCCTTTGTTTTTCTGCCCACTAGGTGCTTTCATTGTATGTATTTTCTAGAGTTAGGAGGCATTCTCAGCTAGGTTGAAGGTATGTTTTATGCGGTTGCCTTTTTTTCCGAAGTCCACGGTGTTAGTTGGACTTTTGTATTTTATGTAAATTCTTGTTGGCTTAATGATATAAAAGGCACTACTCTTTGTTATAGACATATTTGGGCACTGCAACCCCAATCACATATGTCCATAATCCAAGGGTTTCTATGTCCCTAAAAGTGTTGTTTCAAAACCTAAAGGAGCAAGGTCAGATGATTACATCATCTCCAAGAAGTTCTCCTTGAAAAACTACTCAGAACTGGTCAAAATTGGACCATACAAACTAATCAGTGCTAAGCGTGCGATGCATCTCACCTGCCACATGCAAAAAGTGCAATGCATACTGGAAATCCCTTCTGTAGGGTGCGATGAGCGAGAGAAGACAAATGGCAGAAGCAGTTTGCTAGGTGGAAACCTTGAGAATCTTCAAGAAGTTTCTCATTTGACCCTTGCCTCTCTAAATTCACCCAGCGATGAGTAAGAGATCATGAAATCTCCAAGTGGAACCAAGAACTATCAGAGAGATGACACTAATCAAAATCCCAGAAGTTGACTCACCCACCTGCAAACATTTATATATGGATCCCTCATCCCAGAGATCCAAGGGTCGGAATTTTGTAATTTGCAAGGAAGTGTTGTTGGTTTCTCTTTGAAGACATTGTTGGATGATCTTGCTTTGTATGAGGTGAAGAGGGCTTCCATGTTGGGAGGATGGCGCTGGGTCAGACCAATGGGTTGTAATCCTCTCTTCTACTACTTCTATCAATAAATCTATTTGATTTTTCCTCCATATTCTTGTATATCTCTGAAATCTTGTATTGATATATGAATTTGTATGGTTAATAGACATCTGATCCTATTTTGTTTATGGTTATAGATCTCTATGCTTTGACTCTATAGGTGTTCTTTGAAGCAGGATAAGTAAGGAAGGAGTGGTGAAATTTTTTCAAAGGGGAAAGGAAACAAGCAAGGAGCCAAGTGAAAGACTGAGGATGGTACTCTCTGCTTCTTTCTCATCTATCTCTCATAAAGGAAAACACAAGTGACTTTAGTTTGTTTGCTTCTAAGATAGCTACCCATCTTAGTGGGACTAGCAGCTCTGAATAGACACTAGCTTTCCCGATAACAAAATGGCGACTCCGCTGGGGAATGAATAGTTTGATTTCTTGTCTCTATTTGTTTGCTTCATAAACTACAAACGAAACCTAAAGTTAAGCCAACTAGCCTTCGAACTACATTTGCTATGCAAGTGCAAAGTTGATCAATGCTACTTTAGTCAATATCTAGGTTTGTTTATGAACTAAACAACTGACTTTCAAACATCCTAAATGCCCTGGTGGTAGCTCAAGTAAGCTCATTATATCAGCCCCTATACTTTGTATTTACTGACTATCATTAGCTCAGCCTAAATCCCTGAACTAAGCTGCAAACTGTGACCAAAAATAAAGTTAAAGTCTCGTCCCTGGACCATCGCACTATCTCCTTTTGGTAGACTAGATGCATCACACCTCTCGTGTGCAGTAGGTGGGATGTATCCCTGTTTCCCTATTTTACAGGTGCGATGATTAGATAAGATTGTTTCTACCTCCAGATTTTGGTTTTTCTTCATTGTCTTCAGCTTTATTCAGGAGTTTTTTTGTCTATGATCAATATACCACTATTGAAACCCCCTTCCTTTGCATTATTCAGCCTCCATTGTACAAAGAATTGTGAATGTTTTTATGTATTTTTTTCCATTTACAGTTATCCTTTACAAAAATTAGCTTAATCGAACTGTCATCTTTTGATTTGAATGTGTCGCAAGTGTCATTTTCAGTCAAAGAAGAGAATCCTACTCTTTTTTATAGTCGATTACACTGCTACTCTTGTATTTGATATGAATTAATAGTATTTCAAGTGTCAAAAGTAGTTTTCAATTCAAAATCGCAAAGTGTCATCCTTGTCTTCCTTTCATTTTTTGAAAATAAAATTGTTGGTACTGTTGCTTTGAAAGAAAAGATAATTCAAAATTGTACTTAGCATTCTTTTTGTCATGCACACATTAAGAAAGTGGAAAACAAATACATGCATGTGCATTTGCATTTAGACTACTTGTTGATTTTGATTTAGGACAGTGCATTCTAGTGTGTGCTCTCTACTCTATGTTGAAAGAATCTCGCTTCTCCTTCCTTAGTAGCTAGGATTTTCATTGCAAAAAGAAGAGTAAATGATTGTTTATCATCTTATATTTCATATTTAGGAATTGTATATCTACATCACATAGTGAACCTTAAAGGAAAACTTCTTAAGAAAGATCAACTATAAAATAAATTCAATGAACATAAAAACGCTTTGGAACCTAACGCACAAAATCTAGAAGTCTAGGCTAGAGATGTATTCTGGTTTCATAAAGCCTGGTAACGGTTGCTTTCATCGTAGGTTGGATGATTCCTCCTCTTTGAGACGACAAGTTCCAGTACAGACTTGTGCTCCCACGTACCGTCGAGTATATATTGGGAGACCATAATAGGCTATATCCTTTATCCTTAGGAAGCCGTGTCTGCCACCCTATCGATTGCAATGCACTTAACATAGCATTCAGGAAGATTGATTGTCGTACCGTAAAAAGTATTCTGCAGTTTTGCAATTGGTTTGGTAATCCCTCTATCTAGTCGCCTTCTATTTTCAGACTCCTTAAAGGAAAAGGTCCATCTAAGCAATTGTCACTTCAGTCTCATTAAAAATTGAAGGCGACTAGAGTCATATTTAGCTTTTTCTTGACTCTTAAAAATTGAAAAAGCAAGTTGTGTCAAAGCATCATAAAATTTATTTTAATCGAAATAACGTCACTATTCCCTTGTTGATCTTAGGTTGAAAAAATGGAGTCCACCAATCAAGGATTTCCCCTTGGGGGAAATCCTAGTCCTTTCTCCTCTTGGGGAGATGTTGGTGCACCTCATATGGTCACATTGTCCCTTCTAGGACTGACAATTGGCTTGTCGGTATCACTCTTCTTAACCTCTGTCGTTCAAAGCACCATGATTCCTGACCAATCAAATCAACAACTAGATGATACTAGAGTTAACCCCCAACGTTCTACTTCATTTGTTTCTCCCTCTCCTTCTCCCTCTTTGCTTGGTGAAGCTTGTAAAACTAAAAACCAAGTAACTAAGAAGAAGAAGAAAGGGAAGGAGAAGAAGAAGAAGGAGCCAATGGCAAGAAGGGGCAACCGTACATCGTCTAGCAAAAATCCACACACTGCACCGTCCAAACCTAAATCTCCATGTGTCCTCTGCAAAGGGGACCACTATCATCGAGATTGTCCTTGCATCCCACAGATCTTAAGGGACTGGTCTCCCCGCTTGCACAATCCGGTGTCGTCAACCTTTGATGATCATGTTGAGAGTACACCGTCAACTAGTGAAAACGAAGTCAATGGATAGAAAGGAAGATCTAAATTTCCTTGCAGACTGTGTGAAGGTGATCACACCATCCACCATTGTCCCTTCCTAGATGAAGCTAAAAGAGTCTTGGATAACCGTCTTGCTTCGCCGCTATGGCTTCCTCCTGGATAGAAGAAGCTCTTGCCGAGTCCATCACAAGTTGAAAATCAAACTAACACACCTTTGTTGTCGGTTGAAGCACCTATCATTGAAGATAAACCCTCTGAGTCCACATCGGACCAAAGTCAATAGGTCGAGACGGTAGTCGACCCCATCTTATCTTCAGATGATATCATCACCAAAGAGAATGAGAATGACACTATTCAAATTCTTTTCGTAAACACAGACTCCGATGAACATGGGGGCAATCTACCCATTCCTTTACCACAGGAAGGAAGTTCGTCGAAGATGTATCTGGCCATTTATTCAGTCCCACCTCGAAGCAACCTAGTCGTTTCCTTCGATTGGAATCTACTAGTTAGACCCCGTCTACCATCTAATGTACGATTCTGAATCATAGTGTAATCTTACAAAATGGTCATTGGTGGTACCATCATAGATGAAGGGGCTTTTGTGAGTATCCTTTCCTCAACTACTTGGAAAGTGCTTGCTTCGCTATCGCTTCTGCCTGAGATGCGAAATCTGACAAGCTTCAACAAAGGAACCAGTCGACCATTAGGGATCCTTCCAAATTTGCCTATAACTTTTAGAAGGAAAACCATTTATCTGAACGTGATGGTAATCGAAGGACCTTTAGATTACAATCTACTCCTTGGGTGTGACTACATTTATAGCATGGGAGCTATTGTTTCCTCACTCTTTGAAGTGATTTGTTTTCCGCATGAAGGCAGAGTGGTCCAGCTCGTAGACTAGCTTTCATTCCCCAGTTCACACATAGATAATAGTCAAATGCCATCCCTAACTAGTTTTTTTGTGCAAGGAATGTCTCATCAATCTCCAGTCTATCCACCTGATGAGCGCGAGTGATTCAGTGATCGTGACTGAAGCCCAGGGGGGCATGGACCCTGGTCTCCTTCAGTAGGAAAAGTTCAGGTATAGAGTAGGTTTCCGTGGAGGATATATCACTAGTTTGACACACCCTTCCATTTAGGAAAGTGGGATTAGACTGGAATAAGATACCTCCGTCAGAAGGTATGCCTTTCCTGACAAAGAAAATTTTTTGTCTTCAAATTGAAGGGTAACTGTTGGGTCCCTATAATACTAGTGATTACCCCATTACTATTGTAGTTATACCCCTTATTTATATTTTTGTGCCCCTATTACCCCCATATTGTTATTTCCGTGCCCCATAGAATCCCTCTATTGTTATTTTTGTGGCTTTATATTATTATTGTTAGGTCGGCTGGATTATATTGTGACTCCTTAGACTCCTATATATAGAAAGGAGGTTTTGTCATTTGAATCATCCAAGAATTGTTCATTTATGTAATGTAAAGGAGGTTTCCCCCTTGAAGAGGTTTAATTCTAAGGCGTTGATCTATCTTTTCTATCTTTTCTTGAGCTGGTTCCATAACATTTGGTATCAGAGCTTTGGATTCTAGGGTTTCGCTGCTCCAAACAGGTCATCATGGCATTTTTGCTATAAATTTTTTTTTGTGACGTTTCAGAAGTCACAAAAAAAACTCATTTGAAGAGAAATCGCGTTGAACCTTGGGTCCGAATTTCAGAGCTTTTCGCGTGATATTTTCAGAGATATGATCTAAGGAAGTTGGTCTTTTTGCAGACTCCTGAATTACATTCAAAACAGGTGACCTGGGGAAAATCGTCATAACTTTCTCTCTAAAGATTGGATTGAAATTTTGTAAGAAGGTATAGAAATAGGACGGACTGTAGTTTCTTGTATGCATTTTTCAGATCCATAGGTCGAAACAATGACTCGTGGCACGTCGTTCAAGTTTGCTCTAATGAACTAGTCTATAAGCAAGTCACTATGGGAGATTTCGCATAACTCTTCCTTGGAGAAACCAATTTGGGTCAGACTTGTGGCATTGGAAAGAGGACTCAGAAGGCTACTACAGGTCACAATTTCAGAATTGAATGATCTGAAATTACAGAGATACATCAGATTCAATATCTGGCTTCTACAAAGTGAAAAAAGGTGTGTAGTTTTTTTTTTTAATTTTTGCATAAGCTTGGTTTGAAGGAATTCAAAGGGCATAGTAAAGCATTATTATCGGTAACTGATGCCCCAAGGAAAGAAAATGAAAACACCTAGTAAGGAACCTAAAAGCTCTAGCATGACTCATGAAGAAGAGGAAGAAATGCTACATGATATATCAAAATTACAAGAACAAGTACAACAAATGTCACACTCACAAAAGCTAACAGAAGCTAAGATAAATGGTGTGGAATCTAAGATAAAGGGCATGGAAGCTAAGATGGATGATTCAAACACAGATTTGAAGAGAGACATGGCAGATTTGAAGACAGATTTGAGGACAGACATGGACGAATTGAAGATAAATATGAGTAAGTTGCTACAAGAAATGGGCACTAAGGATGAAAGGGTACTAAAGGAAACTCATGATGAGAATAAAAGAAATGTTAATCATGATTCCATAGATGCTAATGTTGGATAGAAGACTCACCATATTCCAAAAATCGATATGAGGAAGTTTGATGGCAAGGATCCTGCCACATGGATATTACAGATGGAGCAATTCTTCGATCTCAATAATGTTCAAAACACACAAAAGGTACGTATGGCAACTATATATTTGGAACCAAATCAGTTTGTATGGTATCAATGGCTTTGCTCTTGTAAACAATTTATCACTTGGGCAATTTTTACGGAAGAATTGATAGCACATTATGAGGATACAAAAAGCAAGACTTTTTTTAGCCAATTGATAAGTCTCAAACAAAAGGGTTCAGTAATGGAGCACATTGAGGAGTTCCAAAAATATAACGTAAGGGTAAACGATATTCCAGAGGAGCATAGGGTTGATGTGTTCATAGGGTCTTTAAAGGATAATATCCAACATGATATTTGCCTTTGGGAACCTGATTCATTAGAGAAGGCATTCAAGTTAGCAAGAAAAATGGAAAGCAAAATTATGGTAACCAGGAAGCATACCACTCACAACTATAAAGATGGAAGTGTTGTTGCCCCTAGTCTTCCACAACCTATAAGGTTGACAACACAACAATTGGAAGAAAAAAGAGCAAAAGGGCTTTGTTACAGTTGTGATAGCAAATACACTAAAGGTCATAAGTGTGCCGAGAAGAAATTATTCTACATAGATTGTGAAGAGGAAGAAGAAAAGGAGCAAGAAAGGTCAAAAGAAGAGGATATACTTGAGGAAAAAAGCCTGGATGAAGAACAATTAAATCCGACCATATCTTGTAATGCATTGGCGGGGATTACCACTCCTCAGACCATAAAGATAGGAGGAAAAATCAAGAAGAAAAAGGTAATAGTGTTGATTGATTCAGGAAGAACCCACAATTTTATTCATTGTAGGGTAGCAAAAGAATTGAATTGCTTCCTATATCCAGCACCAGAGTGCCAAGTGATGATTGCAAATGGAGGAACAATAAATTGCTCTAGAAGGTGCCATAATATCAAGCTATCCATGGGAGAATATGTATTGACTAGCCCAATGCTTTCCATTCCAATGGGAGGTGTTGATGATGTACTAGGAGTCTAATGGCTACAATCCTTGGGTACAATAGCTTTTAATTTTCAAGAACTTTTCATCAAATTTTCTACGGAAGGAAAGGAAGTTGAATTAAGGGGTATTGCAGGGAAACCAGGAAAGATAATCAGCTCTAATGGTATGACAAAGCTTCTAAAAAAGGAGAAAAGAGGTGTAATTGCACAATTATGTTCGCTAGATGTTTCCACATCAGAGTCTTCTATTTCTCCAGATCTCCAAAAAGTCCTGGACAATCATTCCAGGGTATTTGAGGCTCCCAAAGGTCTCCCACCTATGCGTGATCATGATCATGCTATTCATCTGATTCCAGGAAGTGTTCCTCCAAACATCAGGCCATACAGATATCCCTATGTCCAAAAAAGTGAAATTGAACGTATGGTTGCAGAAATGCTAGAGGTTGGTATAATTCAACTGAGTCAAAGTTCTTTCTCTGCTCCAGTAGTATTGGTGCACAAGAAGGATGGATCATGGTGCATGTGTCCGGATTATAGGGAGCTCAACAAGCCCACTATTAAAGATAAGTTCCCCATTCCTGTCATTGATGAATTATTGGATGAATTGCATGTATCAATTTACTTCACCAAGTTGGATCTTCGTTCAAGATATCATCAAATCAGAATGAAGATTGAAGACATTCCGAAAATAGCATTTAGAACTCATGAGGGTCATTATGAATTTTTCGTCATGCCTTTTGGCCTTACCAATGCACCTTCAACATTTCAAGGTTTGATGAATTCAATTTTCAAACCATTCCTTAGAAAATTTGTGTTACTATTTTTTGATGATATACTAATCTACAGCAAGCCTTGGAAGGATCATGTTGAACATGTTGACAGGGTGCTACAACTATTGGAGGAGAAACAATTATATGCAAAAAGATCCAAATGTTTCTTTGGAGTCGAGGAGGTGGAATATTTGGGTCATGTTGTATCTCATGAAGGAGTTAAGGTAGACCCTAGCAAAATTAAAGCCATTAAGGAATGGAAAATCCCCACATCCATAAAGCATCTGCGAGGATTTCTTGGGTTGACAGGGTATTATCGCAAGTTTGTTAAGAATTATGGGAGAATAGCAGCACCTCTAACAACATTATTGAAGAAAGATGCATTTTCATGGACTCCGGAAGCAACAAATGCCTTTGAACATCTTAAAGAGGCAATGTGCCAAGCACCGGTCTTAGCTACAATGGACTTCACAAAAAACTTTATTGTGGAATGTGATGCTTCAGGAAATGGAATTGGTGTTGCTCTAATGCAAGTTGAAAGACCCATTGCTTTTGAAAGTCGTCCAATCAAGGGAAAGTTTTTAAGCAAAGCTATTTATGAGAAGGAAATGTTGGCAATACTCCATGCACTTAAGAAATGGCGACCCTACCTAATGGGAAGAGACTTCAAGGTAAAAACGGATCATGATAGCCTTAAATACTTTTTAGAACAAAGATTATCCTCTGAAGAGCAACAAAAGTGGGTCACAAAGATGTTGGGTTATGACTTTGAAATCATCTACAAAAGAGGGAAGCAAAATGTGGTGGCAGATGCACTCTCAAGAAAGGATGAGGATGTGGAAGCATTGTTGTGCGCCATTTCTATTATCCAACCAGATTGGATAAATGAAGCAAGGAAGGAATAGAAGAATGAAGAAGAAGTTTGGGCACTTATTCGAAAGCTACAACAAGATTCCAGTACGTCCGATACATTTAGCTGGCAAAATGATTCATTATGGTACAAAGATCGCTTATACCTCTGTAAGAATTCCCAACTAAAACAAAAGATTCTTATGGAATTTCACACTTCTCCCTTATGAGGGCACTCAGGATTTTTAAACACTTACCACAGGGTTAAGAAGGAATTTTTTTGGGATGGCCTTAAATCAGATATTCAAAAGTTTGTGGCAGAATGTTTGGTTTGCCAACAAAATAAAGTTTAAACAATTAAGACACTGGGTCTACTACAACCTTTATCCATTCCAAGCCAACGTTGGGAGGAGGTTTCAATGGATTTTATCACAGGTTTACCCAAGTCTGAGGGAAAAAGTGTCATCATGGTGGTAGTTGATAGACTTACCAAGTATGCACACTTTTGTGCATTATCACATCCATTTAAAGCTAGTACAGTTTCTACTGCACTTATAGAAACAATTCAAAAGCTACATGGAAACCAAAAGATTATTGTAAGTGACAGAGATCACATTTTCACTGGAAATTTTTTGGACATAGTTATTTTCTTGTCTTGGTACTCAGTTAGCTCATAGCTCGTCTTATCATCCTCAATCTGCTGGGAAAACTGAGATAGTAAACAAATGTTTGGAAGGATATCTTCGTTGCTTTGTATCTAATAAATAGACACAATGGGTCAAATGGTTTCCTCTGGATGAATGGTGGTATAACACTTCCTTCCAAACAGCAACAAAAATGACCCCATTTATGGCACTTTATGGGTATCAACCACCATCCATCACATCATATTTAAGAGAAGATTCTAAGGTTCAGGCAGTGGAACATCACATCAAACATCAACAGCAAGTCCTCCAACTCTTAAAGGATAACCTCGTGTTGGCACAAAATAGAATGAAACAACAGGCAGATCAACATCGCAGTGAAAGAAGTTTTGATGTAGGTGATTCGGTATTCCTACGGCTACAACCATATAAGCAAATGTCCCTAAAGCAAGCTAAGAAGGATAATAAATTATCACCAAAGTATTATGGTCCATACAAGGTGTTGCAAAAGATTGGTACTATGGCATACAAATTGGAGCTTCCTGCAGCTTCTCGATTGCACCCAGTTTTCCATGTTTCATGTTTAAAGAAGGTTATAGGTGACAAGCTCCAAGTTCAAACAATATTGCCAGAACTTGACAAGGAAGGAAAAATTATATTGGAACCGGAAGCAGTCACAGAAACAAGAACTCGACAGCTACGAAATTGATCAATTTCAGAGTATCTTATCAAGTGGAAGAACTTATCCGCTGAAGATTCCACATGGGAGGATGATGATTTTATGCAGAAGTATCCTATACCTCTCAGAACCTTATATCGTCAGATCGTTTTCATCTCCACAAAATCATTTGCTCTGTTTCTTGTCATAGATGTGGGATTCATTAGGGCCCTCCTACGACGGGTCGCTTCTTGTCGACATCAGCTCATTATCCTACAAGTTGGCCTGGGAACAACCCTTCAATACTTTGAAGCTTACATGCCTCAATGGCAGGTTTCTCACTTCCGGCGATAGGTTTACATCAATGGCCTTCGACTGAAATAATTTGTGTGGTGTTCGACGTCAAGTCCCATTTTCACACCATGTGAATTGTACAACAATACCTTGAGGATCATTATCATTATTGGTGATTCCTCTCGCGCCGGTTAACAACTTACATCATTGGCTCGTAACCAAGTGATGTCTTTCCATGTTTGACATTAGAACATCTTTTCACATGGACCGACTTGTACTTCGGGCGAGGATTGAATGAGTTTTGAAGACCCCGGATCTAGCTTCATCCATCCGAGTTGCGATATATTCAGGAAAATAAAGACATCAAATATACATCATTGCTGCACAAATAATCATCCAAACCAAAGGATGATGGCTCTATGAGAATCATCAGTCTACTTCACAGATGGTTTTCTATCCTATGTACATAAAAATGAATTTATAAAGTTGAACATGGGAATGCCCACCTCAGCTAGATCGTGAAAATATTATGAAGATAATGTATTGTATTGTATCTTATTACAAGTCACCTTCTAGTTCGAAAAACCTCGGATCCTCATGATAAAAAATTTCACCCGACATCAAAAAGATTTATGACCTCATGCTTTAGGGGGCAATTGTTATAGACATATTTGGGCACTGCAACCCAAATCACATATGTCCATAAACCAAGGGCTTCAAGTCCATAAAAGTGTTGTTTCATACCCTAAAGGAGCAAGGTTAGCTGATTACATCATCTCCCAGAAGTTCTCCGTGAAAAACTACTCAGAAATGGTCAAAACTGGACCATACAGACTGCTCAATGCTAAGGGTGTGATGCATCTCACCTGCCACATGCAAAAAGTGCGATGCATACTAGAAAACCCTTCTATAGTGTGCGATGAGCAAGAGCAGACAAATGGCAGAAGCAGTTTTCTAGGTGGAGACCCTGAGAATCTTCTAGAAGATGCTCATTTGACACTTGCCTCTCTAAATTTACCCAGGGGTGAGTAAGAGATCATGAAATCTCCAAGTGGAACCAAGAAATATCAGAGAGATGACACTAATCAAAATCACAGAAGCTGACTCACCCCCCTACAAACATCTATATATGGATCCCTCATCCTAGAGATCCAAGGGCTGGAGTTTTGTAATTTGCAAGGAAGTGCTGTTGGTTTCGCTTTGAAGACATTGTTGGGTGATCTTTCTTTGTATGAGGTGAATAGGGCTTTCATGCTGGGAGGATGGCGCTGGGTCAGACCAATGGGTTGTAATCCTCCTACTACTTCTATTTATAAAGCTATTTGATTTTTCCCCATATTCTTGTATATCTCTGAATCTTGTATTGATATATGCATTTGTATGGTTAATATATATCTGATCCTATATTGTTTATGGTTATAGATCTCTATGCTTTGTTGTTATTATGTTGCTTTGACTCTACAGGTGTTCTTTGAAGCGAGATAAGTAAGGAAGGAGTGGAAAAATTCTATCAAATGGGAAAGGAAGCAAGCATTGAGCCACGTGAAGGACTGAGGCTGGTACTGTCTGATTCTTTCTCATCTATCTCTCATAAAGGAAAAAGCAAGTGACTTTAGTTTTTTTGTTTCTAAGATAGCTACCCATCTTAGTGGGGCTAGCAGCTCTGAATAGATACTAGTTTTCTCGATAACACTCTTGATTCAGCAAAAAAAATAAAATCGAAAGGAATAATAAATAAGAGGGATTAATACTAAAAACCCAAGGGAATAATATTAAACCCTAGGGATAAATATTATAAACCCAAGGTATAGAAACCCTAAGATAAATATTATAAACCCTAAAATAAACATGGTTGACCCTGGTTTGCCATCCTTTATTTTCATATTGACACAATCTTTGTCACAATGCAACATTGGACCATGGTTTATTTTCATATTAAAACACGAATTTTCACATTGCGATGTTGCACCATGGTTTACCATGGTTGATTTTCATATGGAGACAATTTTTTTCATAATGTGACATTGGACAATTGTTAATTCATATTGAGAAAATCTTTGTCACAATGTGATGTTGGACCATGGTTGACCATGATTATAAACCAAAGGGATTTATATTAGACTCAAGTATTAATATTATAAACCCTATGAATAATATTATACCCTAAGAATAAGAACCCTTAGATTAATAAACCCAAGGGATTGACGTTATAAACCCAAGGTAATAATAAACCAAAACAATTAATACTAAAAGCCCAAGGGATAAATATTATAAACAGAAGGTATATAAAACTCAAGATAAATATTAATACATGAAATTGAATGGATTCTAAACAAACCGGAAAAATATTTAACCCAAGGGAACAATATTAAACCCTATCGAATAATATAAATCGAAAGTATATAAACCCCAACAAAAATATTATACAATGTCTAATAAACATGGGAGTCGATGTCTAGTGATGGTTGATTTCCGTCTTGATACAATATTTTGCACAAAGGGACAATGGACCATTGTCAACCATTAAGCCCTAACATTAATACTATAAACATAAAGAATATTAGTACATTAAAAACCATTAACACATTAATATAATCCATTATTATCAATACATTAATATTAATACATTATAAACCATTATAAATTTTAAAACATTAATATTAATACATCAATATTATAAACCTCAAGAATACTAATATATTAAGACCCAAAGGATTATAAATCCAAGGGAATGAAATTAAAACTAAGGAATAAATACTATAACATATGAAAAACACAAACCTAAGTAAATTAAAATTAGAAAATCCTAAAATTATATTATAATGAAAACCTAATATCAAAAAACTAGCTTAAAGTTATAATATCAAAACACTAACTTAAAGTTATAAAATCAAAACAATGCAAGATAAAACTAAAATGATAGAGTAAACAAAATCCTAATATAAAAAAGCATAAGTTATGTTAAAATCAGAACCTAATATCACAAAACCTAAAGTAACTTAAAGGCATAAAATCCTAAAATATAAAACCTAAAATTATATAAACATAAGTGATCACATTTATCAACCTCATATTTATTAATTTTTTTTAACGTTTAGTAAACCAAAATTATAAAAGCTTATGCAAACACATTTGTCAATATGATATTTAATATTTTAAATATTAAATAGGTTTTGGATTTTTTTACAACTATTAAATATTATGCTATGAGGTCATTATTTTTCAATTATGGTTTATGGACACTGAGTGACGGCTATATCTATGGGTTATCATCTGGGCATATTAATCTAAAGGGATATCTTCACGAGTCTAATTTGTGAGACTTAACTGCAAAAGCATAAAAGAGATTTGACCCCGGTGACCTCCCTAATTAGAAAGGTACTTAACAACTCCAATACTACTACGAGGTGATTATATATATAAGACATTGAAATTTAATTTATTGAAAGGGAATAAATATGATGTTTATATTCAACTTTGAATTAATTAAATATTAAAAGTTAATAACACAAATTAAAAAACAAAAATATTATTATCAACTTTACTATCAACTTAAATTTATAAATATAAATACTAATGGTCTGAATAAGATTGAACATACATGTATTACAAACAACCTTTACATGTGATTATGAAAGGATTATGTTACTAATAATTGGCTTTTATATATCTCTTGTTCTTTTTAAATAAATAAATATATTAATATTAATATTAATATTAATATGAATATAAATAACATCTCATTAAAATGTTATTAATATTAATGCTATTAATGCTATTAATGTTATTATAATAATAACACTAATGTTAATACTTTTGAAAAATAATATGATTAATAATTTTATTAATATTATTTTTTTTAATTCTGTAATAACTTATAAGGCATTTAAATGTAATATATTGAAAGGTAAAAATATAATGTTTGTATTGAGCTTAATTAAATATTGAAATTTAAGAGCACAAATTATTATTATTAAATTTATTATCAATGTAAATTTATAAATGTAGCTTTAGTAAAATTGAATATGATTGAATAAGATTCAACATACATATATTGCAAATAGCATTTAACATGTGAGTATAAGTTTTGTATATGAATTATTCTTTCTAAACAAATGTAAAGTAAATTCATTAAGAAAAAGTAAATCAATATTAATATTAATACCCATATTCATGGTATAATTTTAATATTATTAATAATTTTAATGTTTTTATGTTAATAGCATTAAATGCTAATTAAAAAACATTAAATATCAATAATTTTTAAAAATTATTATCATTAATAATGTTATTAACACTTTCTTTAAACATCATTAATATGACATGAATAACATTAGTAATAGTAATATTAATAATACTCTTTATAATGTTATTATTAGTAATATTTTTTATCTATTTTTTTTAAAAGATAATACTTCTTTATGATAATAAATATTATAAACTTACAAAAACAAATCTTATTATAAATTCATTTAAAAATTATAAATAAATAATTTATAAAATTATAAATTTTATGGAAATATTTATTACAAATTTATAATAATAATTATTAAAAGATAAAAGTATAAAAAACCAAAATAAAATTAAAAAAAACTTATATTATAAATACCTAAAAACTTAAATCTATAAAAACCAAATATTACAAAAGGCTAATTAACTTAAAATTGTAAAACTATAAATATTCATGCTATCACATTTATGAACGTGATATTTAATATTTATATTATTATTAATATTATCCAATTTTAAGGTCATGCCCAAGCTATACACCTCATTGGTGTATGAGACCCCTTTGTTTGTGGGACGAGGGACCCACCTTCCCACCATGATTTGACTACTAAGACTACAAAGACATACAAACTTTATGTGACCTTTTAAAAGAAAACACATTCTCTTAATCATTAGACCCTTCAAGCTATAATAACATTAATTTATATATAATTAATTTAATAACATTAATGTTAATTATGATATTAATACTAACTTTAAATTAATTAATATTTACTTATTATAAATAGTGTAGGTGTAGCTTTATTGAATTATTAATTAGACTAACCATTATCGTTTAATCACTAGCTAAAATTGAATTTTAAATAGTAATTTAATGTTTAATAATATCATTAAGAATTAACAAAAACAGTTTAGTGTGTTGTCCACTTAGGAAAGTGGGTGTAATACAAAGTTAGAGGTAGTTTAAACGTCACATCTTTAGGGTATTTTGTTATTATCACCCAGCTTGGTATTTTGTTATTATCACCGAGCTATAAGTAACAGAGACTCATGGCATTTAATATTTAAATTGAAATGGGAAGGCATGAACTCAAACCCATAAGCACACATCATTTAATATCTAGTTTCAAATGGTTTTGCTCGGAAGGAATACATGAGTTCGCTCAATTTAACTTAAAACTATTTTAAAGTTCATATTAATTATGTTATATAATTAATTATCAATATTAATATGAACTAGTAAAGTGCGAAATATTTTTTTTGCTCGAATTTTAATTGATATTTTATATTAATAATTAATAAAGTTATAATATGTGTACCGTAGAAAAATGATATTTGACTTTTATAAACAATTTTGATGAAAAAGATTCTTAGTTGTCATTTTTAATTTTAATTGTAATTGAATTCAATGGTAAGTAGAGTTTTAATATTGATAATTTTTCAAAATGTTTTTGATACTTAGATATTTTTAAAGATTAGTTAGAGAGCTTGGGGAATAGGGCATCTTTATGACAAAAATGATGAGTATATATTGCACATTTAGTCTTTCAACTTAATTATTGTGATTTAAAAAATATTAAATTTATTGAAGATAAAGGAAAAAAAATATTAACATTCCACATAATTTTAAAATAGACCATTTTAAAAATAATATATATTTTAAAATTTTTGAAATCAATCATATTTATCTTTCATAAACAAGATCCAAAATAAAATCGTCATGAAGTAAATTTTAAAGAAATGGGTTGTCCGTATTTATTCAAAGTTGTACCACTAGCTAAATAATGTCCAATACCTCCAAATTTATATCAACCTCAAAAGTAGAAAAAATAAGGAGCCACATCAAAATCAATGGGCCAATATAGCGAGTGCTAGGGTTTCAATAAAAACCTAAATTTTATGTAAAAATTGGATTCCTTACTAGGAAGGCAACAAAGTGTCAAATCAAAATGAAGGCGAACACATGCAATATGCCAATAGAGCGAGTGCTAGTATAACATGCTCACTTAATGTTTATGCAGTTTACCACATATGAAAAAAAAAAACATAAAATATATATATAACCATGACATTATATACATCGGCTTAATCTTGTCAACTTGGTGACCGGAGTTAATGCATTGTTTTTATTTCACGTTACCCCTTTTAATTTACATTGCCATCATTTATATCTCGTTACTATGGTTTGGTTGGATTACAGTTTGTGGTCCCATCACGGCACAAAATACTTCAACACAGCACAAAATACCTTAACTACCATCGATACCTTTGAGGTTTCTCAATGTTTCTGGCATTGTTCCCCAATGGTGCATGTACCCGGCTTGACATTTGGAATACTCACCACGCTAGATCTTTCCCGGGTTGATCCAACGACTCTGGTCTATTGTGTGAGATTTAGGGTAACTACTCCAAGGGTGACCCAACACATTTCCCTCATTATCACTACAAGGTTGCCGCTATGTAACTGGTAGACTCTTGGTGCTCGTTTGCAGGTCCTCGGCGATTATTTCACCGGTTAAATGTAGGGTAAGTTACTTCACAGTAGCTCGTTTCTCTACTTTCAGTTTAGCCTCCACTAAATCTGACCAGGTTTCTTTGTGGAGACAGGGTAAGAAATGATTGCTACCCTTATAGCATCCCGCCATTCGAGCTATCCAGCTTTGTAGAGCTCGCACTGGGCTAAATATGTTGTCAGTTGTTAACTTCTTCCTACATGGAGAGTGTAAAATTAATTTTAATGACAGCTTACAACTTGGAATTCACCACCTCACCTTCTAGCCGACTCGGGTACAAAGAGGGTTGCTAAAATCTTCATTTAATTATCAATTTATTTGGTTTATGTTCCTAGGTTAACCTTACCAACCCTAACTCGGGTCCTTTTTCATTGCACAGGTTTCTTGAGAGGCTACAACTACACCCTTCGAGAATCGGGCCGAAGAGCACGATGACACCCTCGATAATGACACTTCCAAGTTGGCTTTTGATACCATAAAGACCTGTTTATTGCTTCATGGGTTACAATAATTAGGGTCTGAAGTTAAAAAATGTTTTTTTACTGGGAATTGACGGTTTAGGTCTCAGAATGAATGATCGTTGATGCCCAAGTTATTAAAATTGAACTTGTTATAAGAATTTGGGTCTCAACTCATCCTATTGTTACAAGATTTGGGTCTCCGCCCATCTTATGGTTACAATTTGCTGTGTCTTGCATTTTTATTTTAATACTTTTTGTTACTTTGCACCAAGATCTCGTACATGGTTATGGTTTGAGGCAAAATTACCCTACTAATATAGCTCACTGTTAAAGCACTTATGTACAAAGTTTTGGTATTACTTAGTATTATTTATGGTCTCTAATTTCATGAGTTTTCTTTCACTTCATTTTCAGGGACACTGTTAATAATAGCTTATCTCTATACATGAAAAGCTTGGACATGTTCCTTAGGCTTTTACTGGTCTGTGAATGAGTTCCCTTTTAATATCGTGCCTATATTATGCCTATATTCTTGTTAATTTATATTATTGTTGTCACTGTACATTATTGTTATTGCTATACATTACTATAAATATTGCACATTTTTTATTATTATACAATAATGTTTCTATTACTCTACAATAATGTTATTACTGTGGCTTTAAGTATCTAACCTTTTTAGTACCCTACCCCAACATTTCAATGTAAGTTTCCATAATAGGTTGAAGGTCATTAATGGAACTCCTTAATAAATGAATTGCACAGTTGCCTAGGGGACTAGACTGAGTGGAGAGTCAGCAGCTCCGTCCTAACCTATTAGCCATTATTCTTTGTGATTACACTTTTGTTAAATTTAAACTTGGAATTCTCAGCAAATAACAAAACTAAGTCTCTTTGGACTCAGTTAGTAATTATAATTATACTATCTTCCTTTAGTCGTATATAAAACTCTCTTCTACTGATTCAACGGGCTCAAGTTTTCCTATAATATCGTTTCCACTTTTTACTATTTCTGCTCGAAACTTTACTATGTACTCCATTTCACAGTTCTATGTGCCTATAGGGTTATTAGTTCCATTTATTCAGTTACATCTTATTCTCTGTAGTGGTGTTCACACAAGCAATACAAATTGCACTTGAACTACAAATTTGCAGAAAAAGAAGTTTATAACATATCTTTATACATTCATCATTCATTTTGAGATCTATATCACAAGGAAAATATAAATTATGGATTTTACTTTCATGTTTTTAACCATAGTATTAACACATACTCTTCCAAACAAAAGGTAAAAACTTAAAACAATCTTAAATACTTATCTATTCACTCAAATTCCTTGAATTCAATAGGGTGAGACCTTCTCCACCCAACCTAGAATTCAAAAGGGTGAAATTAAACAGGGTGAGACCTTCTCCACCCAACCTAGAATTCGAAAAGGTGAAACCTTCTCCACCCAATTGTAAGAAGGGCAATGATGTTCTTGTGTAGCCCCTATCTTCCACTCCAGAACAACAAGTAACAATATTCTTTGTTCTTTGAATCAGGAAACAAACCTACTGTAGTCTACTCTTCCCGCCTCTCCAGAACAACAAGTAACAATATTCTTTGTTCTAGAATCACTAAACAGACCTACTGTACTCCACTCTTCCTCCCTCTGATTCCTTTTTGTAATGAGGTTAGCACTCGCTCAAGTCCACTTCTGAATGTCCCTTATGTTACACCACTTTCACTTCTTTTTCCAAAAACTGATTTCTTTTCAATGAGATCTCTTTTTATTTCCACTAAAAAAACGTGTAATTGTCTTAACTTGCCTCGAGGTTGGAATCCGTTTCTTATCTCCCTTATTGAATTTTGAAATTTCATATTATATAATATATTATATATATATATATATATATATATATATATATATATATATATATATATATTAATTACCGACTTTCCAGATTCCCATTTACCAATAAGATAAAATAGTTCTCACTATTATCCGGTAGGTGTTAGATGTTCTCCACTAGGCAAAAAACCATCCTCCATGTCTATTGTAGCCAATGAAACAGAGTAGAATAATATTGTCTCGTTAGACTTTCATCTTCCCAAGTAGCTCATTCGCGCTAAAGTGCTTCCACTACACTTTATCTTGGGTGATAACTCACTTCCACAATTCTCTCCTATCAAGAATATTAAGGGGTTCTACCAAAAATTCCTCGTCTCCTTTGACCTATCAAAACACCATTATCACCTATGAAAACACCATTATCACCATTAATTATTCATTCTAGGTGGGTAAGAATATAACTAAAATTCATACATACTTGCACATCTTGAAAATTAATAATGTGCCTGGGTCATACACATATTTTACACATATTTTTTTAATAGTGATATGTGAAACACATTATGTACTTTTATGTGATGAGGAAGAGTGAGCCAGTAAGCTTACTGGTCCTACCCTTTCTAAGACCTGGAAGGGGCCACGGTGGCTGGGTGCCAATTGAGCACAATTACCCCACTACAAGGTGCTCTTCTTGGGTTTTATGGGACATAAACATGATGCCAAAATTGTTATTATTTCAATCTTCTCTTTCTTTAGGCATACTGTTTTTTTCTATCTCAACCTGCTTTCAAGTTTTGTGAGACTTTTTTCACTTCTTTTTCCATTTGTGCTAACATTTGGAGTACTAGGATCATCTTACCTTCTGGGTTATGCAAAGAGTCTGAGTCTTACAAGTCCTTCCATACAACATTTCATAGGGGATCATTTTTAAAGATTCATGGTAGTTATTGTTTTACTCAAATTCAACCAAATGTAGGTAATCCTCCCATTTGGTTGGATGTTGAATCACATACATTCGTATCATATCTTCTAGCACTTGATTGACCCGCTCTGTTTGCCCATCCATCTTAGGATGATAGGCAGTGCTAAATTGGATGTGAGTACCTATCCTTGTAAATGTAAAATTTACATCTCTATGTGATATTAGTACTTTCGACATACCCTGTGATCTAAACATTTCCCTCATAAAGATGTGCCCTATTTGAACGACTTTATAGGTGGACTTAATAGGAATAAAATGAAAAAAATTTCTTAACTTGTGCACCACCGCCGTGATGGAGTCATGTTTCTTTCGGGTTCTTGGAAGTTCAGTTATGAAGTCCAATGTAATCATCCCACTTCTACTCAGGTATAGGGAGTGGTTGGAGAAGTCGAGCGGGGTGTTGATGCTCATATTTAACCTGTTGGTACTTTAAACAATTCACCAAGTACAACATGATGTCCTTCCTCATTCTAGGCCAAAAATATTTTTTCTTAATTGTAGAGAATAGATTTTGATAACCTGGGTGAGAAGCATACGGATTGTGATGAAACTCATCTAACAACATTTTTTTGAAGATTACCTAACTCGGGACATTCACCCTTCCTTTAAAATTCAACAATTGCCTACTCGTTTGGTTTCCCTCATTGCTGCATTTGCATAGTCTCTTTCCATAAGAATTTATGTTCAGGATCCTTAATGGTGACTTCCTTGAGATGTTTTGTCACATCAAACTCCACACAAGGATATTGAATTTCATACACACATTGAACCTTTCTTCTTCAAGCATCCGCTACTTGGTGTTCCTTGCCTTTAAGGTGCTTATATCAAAGTTAAACTCACTCAAGAATGTTGTCCATCGAGCTTGGTGCACATTTAAATTGGGATGTTTAAATAAATTAGTTAGACTGTTATGGTTTTTCATAAGTATGAAGTTCTTTCCAAACAAGTAATGGTGCCATACCTTTAATGCATGCAATACTACAGTAAGCTCTAGATCGTAAGCTAAATATTGCTAGTCATTCTCTTTGAGCTCTTTTGACCCATAAGTCACCACTTTACAGTCCTACATTAGAACTTCTCCAACTCCTTATTGGCAAGCATCCCTACAAACCTAAAGTCCTTTTCTGGATCAGCTACTTTCAAGATTGGGGCGGATGTTAACAAATTTTTTAATTTCTCGAACTCAGTTGACATTCTGTTGTTCACTTAAAAACTCTCCTTTTCTTCTGTAGGGATGTCATGGGGTACACAATGCTAGAAAACCCTCGATAAATCGACGATAATAACCCGCCAAACCTATAAAGGACTGAATGTCTGCTACATTTTTAGGAATATGGCAATCTAAGAGGGTTTTAATATTTTCAGGATCAACAACAATGCCTTCGCAAGATATCACATCCCCGAGATATTGTATTTGTTCCTTAAAAATGTCACATTTTCTTAATTTGGCGTAGAGTTGATTTTCTCTTAAGGTTTGGACAACAATCCTCAGATGCTCCTTATGTTCTATTGCATTCGTTCAGTAGATTAGAATATCATCAATAAAAAGAAAATTAGAACGAACTTGTCCAAGTAGGGGTGGAAAATCTCATTCATCAAACTCGTAAATGTTGTATCAATGTTAGTCAACCCAAAACTTAGGACAATAAACGCATAATGGCCATAACATTTTCTAAATGAATTTTTACATACATCCTCATCTTTAGTGTGAATTTGATGATACCGTGATCGCAGATCAATTTTAGAGAATACAATGGAACCTTTGACTTGATCAAGCAAGTCACCTTTTTGAGGTAAAGGATATTTGTTTTTGATGGTTAACTTGTTTAATTACCTATTATATATACAAAGCCTCAACATTCTGTCTTTCTTCTTAACAAACAATGCAATCACTCCCCAAGGCGATACACTTGGTCAGATGTACCCTTTATCAAGTAATGCATGTAGTTGCATTTTGAGTTCAATCAACTCATGAATAATCATATGACATGGTGTATTTAACACTGAGGCAACTCCAGGAATAAGTTCTATGGTGAAGTCAATTCTTCCTTTTAGAGGTAACCTAGGTATGTTTTCTAGAAATACATCAATAAATTCTTGGACAATGTATATCTTTGAAAGCTGACAATTTATGCTTCGTTTTGGCATATCCAACTTGTACCCCATATAATTGACAACCCTTCTAGACACATTTCTTTAACTGGTTAGCACTGATTGACCACAACTTAATATTTCTTTTAATACCCTATATTTCCTGTCTATTTTCTTCCTCTGTGAGGAAATTTATGGTTTTGTTCTTACAATTTACTAAGGACCAATGTCCTTCCAACCAATCCATTCTAATTAATACATCATAAGAACCCAAAGTTAATATATTTAGATTTACTTTGGTGGATTGACCTCCAATTTATATAGGGAAATTTTCTACCTTGCTTGTCACTCTACATTTTTCCCCTGTGGCCAATTGCACCAGCCACAAGGTTTTAAATTTCATACTTGATAATTCACATTTCGCAACTATTTTTGGACTAATATAACTAAGAATCGCTCCTCAGTCAATCAAAATAGACACAATTTGGTTAGTTATCTTACCTTCGAACTTCACCATAGCAAGGTGATACTCTGCCTGATGATCCTCCAAGGCAACATTAATCTTGGGTATGCTTCTCGCCACATCTCCAACCATGTAAGCCTCTTGAACACTTGTTGTAATTCCATTTATTGTGTGATGAGGATAGTTCTTATATTAGTGGGGTTTCCCACACCGCCAACACTGCAGGGGCAATTTGATGGCTATCTGAGTTCTGTCTTGTTATGAGTTTATGCTATTTGGCTTCATCCAAGTTCCAGTTTCACAGCTGATACTTTCCAAAGGTTCCTCCCCCTACTTTTCTTAGTACATTCTTCATCCCACTTGATATGTTAACCTTAAAACTACTTGAAAATCCTTTTTGTCCTCTTTTCCCCAACCATGTCTTATTACTTTTGCCTCTCTTCTGCATCTGCTAATAACAGATTTCAGCATTTTGAATAGTTTAATCCATTATTTGGGTGTTTTTGAACTCTATTAGTTCTTTCATATGAGCAGGTAGACTACTTAGGAAATGCGGTACATTCACCTTTTCTTCTCTTATATATGGAACGTAGTGCAGTAAGGAAGTAAACTTGTTTATAAAATCATCCATAGACTGCTTTCCCAGCCTTAAGTCATGTAATTTTTTTCTTTCTCATTACAAAACCTTTTCGTCAAGTATTTATCTTTGAAATATTTCTGAAAGGTGTCCTTGGTTAACCTGTGCTCATCCATGTTTCAAACTGTTTTAATATCTTCCTACCAAAGGGTGGCTTTACCTAGTCGGGCCCTCAAATGATCATCATATTCATATATCTGAAAATACAGGTTCATATTAATCAACCAAGCTTCTGCTAAGTCTTCTGCTTCACCGTCAAATAATGGAGATTTTATTTTCTTAAATTCTCCGTGTAATTCAATTCTTGAATTCTTAGTCCCTCTACTTCTCGAAGTACTCACAGATTCTGCTTCATTATTATTCATCTGAGTTTCCTCTATTTCAAGAGGACCTCTTTGCTGTTGCCTTGTCTCCTCTATGTGTTCATTATCTACACTAGTATTTGGATCCCTCATATTTCTTGATCCAAGAGACGTTTCAGGATCCTTTCTTGTTCAAACCTCAGTCTCTCATTATCGGCACACAGGTTCATCATTTCTGCTCGCAGATGTTGAATAGTTTCTAGTAATACATCATTCTCATTTATCCTATTTTCCCCAACTGAACTCGCATTTTTAGGTTAGGTGGGGTAGTTCCTTGTCCCCTTCCCATATTGCTCCTTTCCTCCTCTCTGTGCATTTAAACATTTGGTTATTGACAATTTTCTTTCCCAAGGCCACAGACTTAGAACCTGTGTCTCTGACACCACTTGTAACATGATCACATAATGTTTATGAAATTTACCACATATGAAAATAAAAAAGAAACATAAAATATATATAACCATGACATTATATACATTGGCTTAATCTTGTCAACTTAATAGCAATGTATGAAGGTTTAAACATAGTGATAGGAGTTAATACATTGTGTTTATTTCATGTTGCCCCTTTTAATATACATTGCCGTAATTTATATCACATTACTATGGTTTGGGTTGGATGACCATTTATGATCCCAACGCAACACAAAATATCTTACCTACCATTGATACCTCTGAGGTTTCTCAAAGTTTTTGGTGCTATGCCCCAATGGTGTATGTACCCAACTTGATCGATGGCATAATCACCATGCTAGAGCTTTCCATTGTTCATCCAGCAACTCCTTTCTATTGTGCGAGAATTAGGGTAACTACTCCAACGGTGACCCTAGACCAAAGCCATTTGCTTCATTCTCACGACAAGGTTGCGGCTCTGCAAATTGGTAGACTCTTGTTGCTTGTTTGTAGGTCCTCAGGGATTAACTCATTAGTTAATGTAGGGTAATTTTTTATTTCTGATGCCTCTACTTCACAACAGCTCGTTTCTTTTTTTTCCAGTTCAAACTCCACTAAACCTCACAAAGTTTCTTTGTTGAGACAAGGTCAGAAATGATTTCTACCCTTATGGCATCTCATTATCGAAGCTATCCGGCCTTGAAAAGCTCGTAGTGGGCTCAATATGTTGTTGGTTGTTAACTTATTCATACATGTAAAGCGTAAAATTAATTTCCATGACAACTTACAACTCAAAATTCACCACCTCACCTTCCGGCTGACTCAAGTAAAAAGAGGGTTGCTAAAATATTCATTTAATTGTCAATTTCTTTGGTTTTTTGTTCATAGGTTAATCCTACCAACCCTAACTTAGGTCTTTCATCATTGCAGGGGTTTCTTCAGAGGTTCTGATCACACCCTTCGAGAATCGATTCAAAAATCATGATGAAACCCTGGACAATCACGCTTCTAGGTTCACTTTTGATACTATCAAGACTTTTTTGCTACTTCATGGGTTGCAGTAATTAGGGTCTCAAGTTAAAAAAATGTTTGTTTACTCGTAATTGACTATTTAGGTCTTAGATTGAACGACTATTGATGGCGAAGCTATTAAAATTGAATTTGGGTCTCATCTCATCATATGGTTACAGAATTGGGTCTCAGCCCATCTTATGGTTACGCGTTGTTGTGTCTACATTTTTGTTTTAATATTGTTTATTTCATTGCACCAAGATCTCATACATGGTTATGGTTTGAGGCAAAATTCCCTTAGTAATATAGCTCACTGTTAAAACACTCTTGTATATAGTTTTGGTTTTACTAAGTATTACTTATGGTCTCGGATTACATGAGTTTCACTTCAATTCGTTTTCAGTGACACTATTAATAATAGCTTATCTTTGTACATGAAATGCATAGACATGTTCACTCGGCCTTTACTGGTCTGTGAACGAGTTCCCTTTTAGTATTTTGTCTACTATTGTTGTTAATGTATACTATTGTTTTCACTGTACTTTACTATTATCTGTACATTATTTTTATTGTTGTACATTACTGTTATTACTGCACATTATTGTAATTACTATGCATTACTCTTATTACTGTGGTTTTAAGTATCACGCTCTTCTCACTACCCTATCCCCAACATTTCAATGTAAGTTTCCTTAATAGGTTTAAGGTCATTAATGCGACTCCTTAATAAATTACATGAACAATTGCGTAGGGAACTCGACTGAGTCACTACAGAGTCAACAATTCGTTCCTAATCACTTCACCATTATTCTGCGTGATTACACCTTTATTAAATGAAAACTTGGAACTCTCACGAAACAACAAAACTACATCTCTTTCGACTTAGTTAATAATTATGATTATACTATCTTCCTTTAGTGATATATAACGCCCTCTTCTACTTAATGGATTCAATGGGTTCAAGTTTTCCTATAATATCATTTCCAGGTTTTACTGTTTATGGTATAAACTTTACTATCGTACTCCATTTCACAGTTCTATTGACTGTAGGGTTATTAGTTCCAGTTATTCAATTACACATTATCCTCTGCAGCGGTGTTCACACCACCAATACAAATTGTACTTCAACTATCGATTTGCTGAAAAATAAGTTTATAATACATCTTTATAAATTAATCGTTCGTTCTCAAATCTATATCATATGGAAAATATAAATTTTAGATTTTAATTTCATGTTTTTAACCATAGTATTAATAGCCATTGTTCCATGCAAAAGGTATAAACTTAAAACAATCTTAAATACTTATCTGGTCTCTGAAATTCCTCTAATTCAACAGGGTGACACCTTCTCCACCCAACCGTAAGAAAGGTAATGATGTCCTCTTCTACCCCTGAGCTTTCACTCCAGAACAATAGGTAACAATATTCTTTGTTCTCGAATCAAGCAACAGACCTCACAACTGTAGTCCACTCTTCGAGCCTCTGATTCCTTTTCATAACGAGGTTAGCACTGGCTCAATTCTAGTTCTAGATGTCCCTTTTGTTACTCCACTTTCACTTCTTTTTCCAAAAACTGACTGAACCCCTTTCTTTCCAATGAGATCTCTTTTTATCTACACAAAAGAAAGGTGTAATTGTCTTAACTGTTCAGAACTGCGTGGAGGTTGGAATTTGTTTCCAGTCTCCCTTCTTGAATTTTGAAATTTAATAATATATATAAAAAACAATATTATTACCATTTAAATATCCATCTAAAATGTCATTGAACTTTCTAGAGTCCCATTTACCAACAAGATAAAATAGTTTTGACTCCTATCCTAGAGGTGTTGCAGCTAGGGTTTCAATAAAAACCTAAGTTCTATGTAAAAATTAGGTTTCTTACGACAAAGATGATATCAATACCCATTCGAAGGAGTTGGATCAATATCCATTCAAATTAGTAAACTCTAAGATAAATATTATAAACTCTTAAATAAACATGTATGGTCATTCTTGGGCATGGTTTATTTTCATATTCAGACAATATTTGTCACAATGTGACATTGGACCATGCTTGACCATGATTCAGCCCTTAGATTAAAGAACATGTGGGATTGATTTTATAAACCCAAGGAAACAATAAACCCATGGGATATATACTAAAACCCGAAGGGGGTATCAACCCTAGGCAATAATATTAAACCCTAGGCATTAATATTATAAATCCTAGGTATATAAACCCTAAAATAAATATTATAAAACCTAAAATAAACATGGTTGACTATGGTTGATTTTGATATTGAGACAATCCCTATCACAATGCAATGTTGGACCATGGTTGACCCCACTTGACCATGAGTGATATTATGTGGAGATAATGTTTGTTAGAATGCGACATTGGACCATGGTTGTTTTTCATATTGAGACAATCTTTGTCACAATGCAACGTTCTACCATGATTTATTTTATAAAAAATAGTTGAGCATGGTTGAGCATGGTTGACCATGATTGATATTATGAACCCAATGGAATAATAAACTCAAGGGATCAATACTAAAATCCCAATGTATTATAAGCCCAATAGAACAATATTAAACCCTATGAATAAACCCAAGCGAATAATAAACCCGAAGGATTATTACTTAAACCCTAAGGGATTATGAACACAAGCAAATAATATTAAAGTGAAGGTATTAATATTATAAACTCAATGTATATATTTATAACATAAATATTATAAAACTTGAAATAAACATGGTTGACCATGGTTGATTTTCATATTGAGAGTGTCATTGTCACAATGCGACCTTTGTGATAACATTCAACTGAAGGCAACAATATAAACCCAAGGTATATAAACCCTCACATAAATATTATAAACCCTTAAATAAATACATTTAGCCATGCTTAGCCATGATCAATTGTGATATTGAGACAATATTTTTCACAATATGATGTTGGACCATGTCTCACCATGATTCGACTTTTAGATTAATAATCTTTAAAATTAATATTAATGTTATAATTTAAATATTATTATCTAAATAAAATTAAATAAATTATTATGATTAATAATATTATTATTTTTAATGTCAATTTGAATTTTATTCTTGTTATTAATAATAAATTTTATTTAAAAGATGACATTTTTATAATAATAATTATTATAAATTAATAGAACATATTTAAAACTTTAAAATAGACTATTAATAAATATATAAATTTTATTATAATACTTACCCTAAAACTATTTTTTATAAAATTAATAAATATATAAATTTTATGGTAATACTTATTTTAAAACTATTTATTATAAAATTTATTTATGATGATTATTATTAAAACATAAAATTATAAAAATCATATTAAAACTATAAAAAACTTATATTTTAAAAACCTAAAAACTTAAATATATAAAAACCAAATATTACGAAAAACAATTATTGAAAAACCTAACTTAAAGTTATAAAATCCTAAAATATAAAACCTAAAATTATAAATACCTAAGCCATCACATTTATCAACCTCATATTTATTAATTTATTTTAATATTTAATAACTTATAATTATAAAATCTTATGCAATTACATTTATCAATATGATATTTAATTTTTTAAATATTAAATATGTTTTGGATTTTTTTCTACATATTAAATATTAATATTATGGTATGGAGTGATTATTTTTCAATTGTGATTCACGAATATTAAGTGGCCACTAATCTAGACAGATCAACTTGAAAGGATCTATCTCGCAACTTAATTTGCAATGGCTAACCTGAGGGGTGTGAGGAGATTTGACCGCACGACCTCCCTAATTGGCAAGGTACTTAGCAACAGAAACTCGACCAACTGAGCTATCCCTTGTGGGTACTATAGAGTGATCATATATAAGACATTCAAGTTTAATTTATTAAAAGAGTATAAATATGATGTTTGTATTCAACTTTGTGCTAAGCAAATGAAGCATTAAACAAATCTTCATTTACTCCAATGTTACATTGTGCCTCAATATAGTAAGCGGATTCAGGTGCTTTACCTTTGTCTGTGTCATCAGTTTTACCTTTCTACTGATTTCTTCTCTGCTCAATTTTGTCCCATGGTAGCTTGCATGTAAAAGCATCATGTGATCCATTTCGTCTGCAGCGAATGCAATGCAGATCTCCCTTTTCTGCTTGAGAATGTGTGCCCCCCCTGCCTCTGAAGTATCTTCCTCTTCCTTTTCGTCCACCTCTTCCTCTTGTAGAATCTTGAGCAGGATGCTTTTCTATATGAGCAAGGCAAACAGTCTCTTCAGAAGATTCAGGGACTGTCTTCTTTCCAAAGGCTTTCTCTCTTTCAGCAAACTTTTTCACAGGAGAGTCAAAGGTTATATCTTTAAGATTTCCATTTGCTTGTAATGATTCAAGATAATTGGAGTAGGAAGGATAGAGTGCTTTGAGAAAGGCAATAAGAGAGATATCCAGCTCAACCTTAGTGGATTTAATATCATGCATTATAGACTTTATTTCCGATGCAAGAGCAAGAGGATCATTATTTTTCAATTCAAGAGTGAAGAGTTTAATCATGAGCTGAACAACTTCAAGTGCAGAATGTGTATCATAGAGTTCTTTCAGCTTTTGTAAAGCTTCAAAGGGAGTGGAATAGGATGAAATATGACGACTTACTTCTTCATTTACAGATGCTGCGATCAATGCATAGGCTTTGCTGTTCTTGTTTTCCCAAATGACAAGTTCTTTATCTGATGTAGGCTGCACAGGGTCTTTGTCTTCTTCTCCGACACACACTCCTTTCCACAACTCATTGTAGATGAGGGTGTGTTTTACCATCCGAGACCATTCAGAATAGTTCTCCTTGCGAGTGAGAACTATTCCTACCATAGAAATGATTGAATTCATTCTGTAAAAAATAACTTCTGCTTGATAAAAAAACTTCCTTACAGCCTTATGCACTATATTTTCTACAAATCCTTCTAATGTTTGACAGAAGCATTAGTATCTCATTGAAATATTATGTACATATCACTTCAATATATTACTTTATGCTTCAACGCAGCATTACCATTCACATAAAATCGTGCAATACCAAACACTTCGATTGATGAAAAACAGCGCAATACTCTGAATGCTTTGCACAATACTTTGACTGCTTTGAAAGACTGTTTATATTGACTGTGCAATACTTTGACTCACAACATCACCATTCGGACATTCACACTCACATGGAATAAAATGCACAATACTGAATCAGTTACCGTATCCTTGCTGTCGTGGGTTCGGCCCCTTCTTGATGGTTCTTCCTCAGGCCAGTAAACGGGCACACAGAGTAATGTTATATCTAGGACAGTGCGTATTCAATATAAAAAAAAAACACACATTCAACAGCGCATAACCATGGACAGTGCGCATTTAAATGAAAAAAATGCTATCTGCGGAGTTAAAAGCTTTAACAATGGGGTTTCTTGACTCTAATGTGAAATTAATACTGAGCATGTAAATGAAGAGAATCCTCCGTAGTAAATCAAACCGGTAAATTGCCATAGTGTCAATGCGGGGGCTTAAGAAACCATGGGAGCAGGGGAAGCTAGATACAGTAGAGGTTGCCGAATAATTTGATGGACTCATATATTCGATGAAAATGCCGAGAGAAAAGTAAATAGATACACACAAAATAACTATACATAGAAGAGGGTTACTCTGCTTCCGTCCAACTCCCTCTCCAGAGGAGACATTAGAACTCAGACTTCTGGCATCATCTGAACCTCTTCAAAACTTTTCGAAAGAGTCCAAACTCATTATAAATGGCGGAATATTAAAGCTTCTCAAGCTTTCGCAATTCCTTTCGTTTCAGTCCTTGCAGCGAAGCATAGCAATGGAGGAAGGAGAGGGTGCTCTAAGCTTTGATTTCGAGGGCTGGCTGGAAACGGGAGCTGCCGCAGGCGGTACTTCAGCTCTAGGCCTAGACGGGACGTCGATTGTTCAAAACCCCACGGGGCCTCTTCCAGTTCCAAACTCAAATGTCGGGCAAAAAATCTCCAAGAGGAATTTCAGGCATGGCGTTATGGACAGGCCAGGCAAACGTTTCAGGCCGACATTGGTGAAAGCATCTTAACAATGGTTTATTCGGATGAGAAAACAACAGATGCGTTAATACAGATGCGTTAAGATACTGATGCGTTTAGGTGATAGAGCGTTAGGGAAGCACAGGCGTGGCAGAGACTCAGGACAGAGGCAGCGTTCAGGACTGAGCTGCGCTCAGGACAGAGGAGCGCTCAGGACAGAGGCAGCGTTCAGGACTGAGTTGCGCTCAAGACAGAGGAGCGCTCAGGACAGAGGCAGGAGTTACAACTATTTTTAGAACCTGGGACCTGTGCTTTGATACCATGTCAGGCCAGGGTAACTCCAGAATGAGTAGAAGAAAAGGTAGATCTGCATTGCATTCGCTGCAAACGAAATGGATCACATGATGCTTCTACATGCAAGCTACCATGGGACAAAATTGAGCAGAGAAGAAATCAGCAGAAAGGTAAAACTAATGACAGAGACAAAGGTAAAGCACCTGAATCCGCTCACTATATTGAGGCACAATGTAACATTGGAGTAAATGAAGATTTGTTTAATGCTTCACTTGCTTCTTCGAAAAATGATTGGTTGCTTGATTCAGGAGCAACATGTCATATGACTCATAGGAAAGATTTTTTTGAAGATTTCACTGACAATGTTGATGGAGCAGTATACTTTGCAGATCAGTCAAAAATCAAGCCATCAGGGCTTGGCACAATCAGGCTTAAACTGCCTGGTCTTCCAGACTTTCTTCTGGATCATGTTCTATATCTCCCACAGCTCAAGAGAAACTTGCTGTCCCTGGTCCACATCCGCTAGCAAGGTGACTCCATCCATATGTTTGATGGAAAGCTTGAGGTAAGAAAGGCATCTGACCACTCACTTGTCATGAGGGGAATAGAAGAAGAAAGACTTCTTAAACTGCAAGGAACCTCTACTCATGCACAACATTTCTCATATATTTCTCATCATGAAGAAAGTACACTTCCGTCAAGTTTATTATGGCATGCTAGATTTGGACATTTAAACTATGATAGTCTCCGCTTGTTGAAGAAAAATGGTATTGCTGGTTTGCCTACCATTCCTAGAAAACATAAGCAATGTGATGCTTTCATTCTAGGAAAGCATAACAAACAGTCTTTTCATGATTCACATTCAAGAGCACATAGGAATCTTGAACTCATTCATTCAGATTTCTGTGGTCCAATGCCTGTTCCTTCTGCAAATGGAAATAAATATATCATGACATTTATTGATGATTACACCAGAATGTGTTGGGTTTATTTATTGAAGAACAAATCTGATGCTTTTCAAACATTCAAGAATTTTCATAAGTGGATTGAAAATGATGCACAATCTCATATTGGGTCTATTCGCACTGATAATAGAAAAGAATATACATCAAATGAGTTTGAAAACTATCTTCGCCAACATGGGATCAAACATCAAACAACTTTACCTTATAATCCCCAACAGAATGGTGTAGTAGAAAGAATGAATAGAACAATCTTGAATATGGTACGATCCATGCTTTTCTTCAAAAATGTAAAGATAATGTTTTGGGCTGATGTTGTTCTATGTGCTGCATATATAAAGAATAGATGTCCATCTAGTGCTATAAGAAACAAGACTCCTTATGAATTGTGGTATGGACATGTTCCTTCGGTAAAACATCTCAAGATTTTTGGTTCCACCTGTTATGCTTTAATACCAAAGGTACATAGAAACAGACTTGGTGCTAGAAGTCGTAAGTGTATCTTCCCGGGGTATTCAAACACCTCTAAAGAATACCGTCTCTATGATGAAGTAAATAAAAATTTTGTTGTATCTAGAGATGTCATTTTTCTTGAATCATCCAAATCTGACAGTGTTGTTGAGCGGCAACTTGATCGCTTGGATAGATTCACAAAAACAAAATCATTGCAAGAGTTTGATAATCAGATTCCACATCTTGAAGGGGGGATTCCTATACTAGATCAACATGTGGAATCTTCTTCTGAAGAACAATCTCTCGTGCATGAAACTCCAACACCATTGATCCTTTAAGTGATGTAATTGATAGAATTGGGAGACTCAATCTTGATTCAGTCCCAACTCAATCAACAGAGTAGCCTGGACCATCTCAGAAAGGTCCCCCAAAGTGGCTGACAAAGACACTTGAAAGTGTTCATCCTGATGAAATTGGAAAAACAGGAACCAGAAACACAAACCGACAAGATGGAGGTGATGTAGATGAATCTAATTCACCTGTTGATATGGATGTTACTTATGATTGTGAATTGAACTTGTCTACAGATTTTGAACCAACTTCCTTCAAAGAAGCTGCTTCTCATGATGAATGGAAAGAAGCGATGCAGAAGGAGTATGATGCCCTCATAAAGAATGGCACTTGGAAGCTGGTTGATCCTCCATTTGGAACCAAACCAATTGGCTGCAAGTGGGTCTACAAGAACAAGTACAAAGTTGATGGCTCACTTGACAAGCACAAAGCTAGGCTTGTGGCAAAAGGTTTTGCATAGAAGGAAGGGGTCGATTATGAGGAAACTTTTGCCCCCACAGCAAAATGGGCCACCATCCGGACACTCTTTGCACTAGCTGCCCAGAACGGTTGGAAAGTCCATCAAATGGATGTAAAAACTGCATTCTTGAATGGAGATCTAAAAGAGAATGTTTTTATGTCCCAGCCTGAAGGATTTGCTGTGAAAGGACATGAACATAATGTATGCAAACTTGTGAAGTCCTTGAATGGCCTCAAACAAGCACCACGAGCCTGGTATGAAAAACTAACTGAGCATCTTTTGAAACTCAACTTCAAACATTTTGATCTTGATGATGCAACTTTATTTGTCAAGAAAGTTGGCAAAATAGTTGTATATCTTGTGGTATATGTAGATGATCTTTTAATGACAGGGAACAATGAAGGCTATATTGCATCCATAAAGAAAGAATTAGGAAAAAGTTTTGAAATGACTGATTTGGGCTATGTTCATTACTATCTTGGCATTGAAGTAACCCAACATCCAAAATCCATATTTATTTCTCAAAAGAAATACATTAGAGACTTGTTAAACAGATTTGGCATGACAGAGTGCAATCCCCTTTCTACTCCAATGGAACAAAACTTGAAGATCACATCTATTGAAGGAAAGGAATTTGAGGATGCAACAATGTATAGACAGCTTGTAGGAAGTCTCATCTACCTCACTACTACCAGACTAGACATTCCATTTGCTGTTGGAATCCTCTCCAGGTTTATGCAAAAGCCTTGTGAGGGACATTGGTCTGCTGCAAGAAGAGTTCTAAGGTACTTGAAGGGAACTCAAAACCTTGGAATCAAGTATACACAGGTGGACGACTTCAACTTGATTGGATACTGTGATTCAGACTTCGATGGAGACAAAGAAACTGGGGTATCTACTTCAGGATATGCTATGAGTCTTGGATCACGAGCTGTCTCCTGGAGATCACGCAAACAATCAGTTCTAGCAGATTCCACAACAGAAGCATAATACATGGCAGCAGCTGAAGCAACAAAAGAAATTGTGTGGCTCAGGAAAATTCTTGAAGATTTGCAGGTAAAACAAGTACAATCAACTCCACTCATGATTGATAACACCTCTGCAATAAAGTTGGCCAAGAACCCAAAGTTCCATGATCGTACTAAGCACATCAATACTAAATATCATCTGATCCGACATCATGTTGAGGCCAAAACAATCCATCTCCGTCATTGTTTCACAAATGAGCAAATTGCAGACATCTTCACCAAAGCGCTTGGAAGAGAAAAGCTTGAAAGATTCAGAACGATGCTTGGACTCACCAACATCCTTCAGATTAAGGGGGTGAATGTTCACACTTAATCCAAAGGCGGTTGGGTAAACCGGAACGTGAACAGTCATCAAGAAGATGAACTGTTCCGTCTCCTTTGTTTATATAAACAATAGTTCTCTAATGAAATAACAAATCAGTTTTCTTCTGCTCATTCTGGAGTTACCCTGGCGTGACAAAAACTTAATAACGCAAATTAAAGAACACAAAATTATTATGATTAACTTTATTATCCATGTACGTTTATGAATATAAATACTAATAGTTTAAATAAGTTTGAACATACATTTATTACAAAAAACATTTACATGTAGTTATGAAAAGCTCTATGTTACTAATAGTTGACTTCTATATATCTATTGTTCTTTCTAAACAAAAGTAAAACAGGGACATTATAAATAAATGAATTAATGTAATATTAATATGAATATGAATAACTTCTTATTAATAAAGGTTGAGTGGGGCTAATGGTTAAGAGCACGTGTTTCCTCCTAAGAGGTCACAAGTTGAAAACTAGAGGGGGTAGAGTATGTATGCCTTCATAGGCTTAGCAGTCAAATCACTATACATAGGTGGGTCCCTTGCCACACAAACAAGGGGGTCTCATACACCAAGGGTCCCTTGTCACACAAACAAGGGGGTCTCATACACCAATTTGGTGGTGGTCCCTTGTCCCACAAATAAGAGGGTCTCATACACCAATTTGGATTGGATAATAATAATAACAATAATTATTATTAAGATTTTATTAATATTAATGTTATTACTAATCTTAATGTTATTATGTTAATAACATTAAATGTTTATGATAGATTTTTCGACGTAAATCACATGATATTTCATAAACTGGATATGTATGAGAGAAGCCTCAATTAAAACATTAAATGTTAATAATTCTAATAAATTATTATGACTAATAACTTTATTAATATTGGTTTCTTAAATATCATTAATATTTTATAAGGAATTCAAATTTAATATATTGAAAAGGAAAAAGTATGATGTTTGTATTCAACTTTGCATTAATTAAGTACTAAAATTTAACAATACCAATTATTATTATTAACTTTATTATCTATGTAAATTTATAAATGTAAATATTAATAGTTTTAATAAAATTGAATATAGTTGGATATGCATATATTACAAATAACCTTTAACAAGTGAGTTTTATTATTAACTTTATTATCCATGTAAATTTATAAATGTAAATATTAGTAGTTTTAATAAAATTGAATATACATATATTACAAATAGCATTTAACATGCGAGTATGAATTTTGTATATTAATTGTTTCTTCTAAACTAATGCAAAATAAACACATTTAAAAAGGAAGTAAACTAATATTGATATTAATATTCATATTCATGGTATAATTTTAATGTTATTAAGTTAATAACATTAATGCTAATTAGAAAATCAATAAAAATATTGAATGCGAATAATTTTTAATTAATAATATTATTAGCACATTTTTTAAACATCATTAATATTTCATTAATAATGTTAATAATGTTATTATTAATAATACTCTTTCTAATGTTATTATTAATAATATTTTTTATTGATATTTTTTAGGAGAAAATATTTCTTAATGATGATAAATATTATAAATTTATAAAAAATCTTATTATAAACCATTTATAAGTTAATTTAAAAATTTAAAATAAATCATTTATAAAAATATAAATTTAATGGATATATTTATTACAAATTGATTTATAATAATTATAAATTTATAAATTTAAAATAAATAATTTATAAAAATATATAATTTTATGGAAATATTTATTACAAATTTATTTATAATTATTAAAACCTAAAATTATAAAAAAACACAAAAAAAAATAAAATAAAAATTATATTATAAAAACGTAAAACCCTAAATTTATACCTAACAAATATTACAAAAGCATAATATCATAAACCCTAAATAACTCAAGATTATAAAACTCTAAAATTATAAAACTTAAAAATTATAGTATAAAAACTTAAAACCCCAAATTTATAAATAACAAATATTACAAAAGCATAATATCATAAAACCTAAATAACTCAAAACTATAAAACTCATGGATCATATTTATGAACTTGATATTTAATATTTATATTTAATATTTTGATATAATTAATTTAATAATTAGTGTAATATTAATATTAAGTTGATTAAGTAAACCCTAAGCATTTTAAAACATTTTAACGAGCGATAGAATAGGATGAATGATTTTTGGCTGAGAGCTCTCGTTCTAGGGTTTAACTAAGCAAGTGACAGAGGGAAACAAGCACCCATGGAGACACAGGGAGGAGGGAGCTCCACTCCCTTCTAGAGTAATATGGTTGCAAACAGAGGAAGAGGGGGAAAAAGAACAAACCTACACAACCCTTGGACTTCAAGGGAAACAACACCAAAACTCAGGAGGCGGAAGGCAACAAAGCCCATGCAGATCAAGGGGCCCACGAAGAAGACTGTTAGGAGGAGAAAGAGGAAGACAGAGGTTAGGGATCAGAGAACAGAGCTAAGATGGGGCCCTGTAAACCCAAGACTGTAGCTAAACCTCGGGTTATTCTAAATGATCCAACTCTGCAAGCGCACAAGGATTACATGACAAACTATGCTATCATATGAAAATTTATGGGAATCTCACCATCAAGGAATGTGTTGTACACCTGGATAAAATAAAACTCGAAGCCAAAGGGGGAGTTAAATATACATCTTGGATCCAAAGGTTTTTTTACAGTGGTGTTTACGAACTTGGAAGACAGAGACAAGATCTTTGAAGGAAGGCCATACTTCTTTGCAGTTGCTGGTCTCTATATGCGGCCATGGATGATGAACTTTGTGCCAAAACACAAAACCCTCACTTCAATACTGGTATGGATTCGACTATACTCCTTACCTTTAGATTACTCGATGCCAGAGTCTTTAAAATATATAGGCAATAAATTAGGTCATTTTTAAAAAAATTCAGAGGCAACTCTATGGGGAAAATATACATCCTATGCCCGAATATGTGTGGAGATGGACCTATCAGGAGCCCTTCCAGATGAGGTCATTCTAGAAGTTTATGATGAGGAGATCCTGGAAAGGAAGAACCTAGAGCTGGAAAAGTTTCTTGAACGGGGAGGAAACCTGGGAATAAACTCCATCCCTCAGGAGCAGGTGGATAAGGTCCAATAGATATTCCTTAACAAGTCACATCAAACAGCTGCAGGAGTCAAAAGAGGACATGATAACCAGGAAAACAAAGGAACTCCCTCAATAGGATTAATAATAGGAAAACTAACAAAGTATCTAGGTAAGAGGAGGGGAAGAAAAAGATAGAAAGAACTACTTCTGGAGTGTGGAAAACTCATGATTGATTTAGGAAGGATGAAAGGCCTTTCCAGTTACTCCTTTAAAACCCATCCTCAATGAAAATCACAACCTAGAACATTAGAGGACTAGGGAGCAGGAGAAAACAGAGAAATCTAGGTAAAAGAATCAGAGAGGAAAAACCTGACATAGTATTCATATAGGAAACAAAATGCTCGGTGGAGAGGATCCACGAGAAACATAGCAAATGAGTAAATAGATATGAGTACCATGAAGTTAGGGAAAATAAATCTACTGGTGGCATTCTCACCCTATGGGATCCACAAAAATTTGGTGTGATTGATGCGGAGGCATCCAGACATCACCTTTCTCTGATTTTCCAATCGGTGGGTGATAGACAAAGCTACATGATCACCAATTTCTATGGTCCATAGCCAATGGAGAACAAACTTTGACTCCTCACAACACTGGAGGATATGAAGGAGAGATACCCAGCTCTACCCTGGATTCTTGGAGGTGATTTTAACATAACAAAATCACTCATGAAGAAGAAGGGAGGAACTAGAATACTTGGTAGAGACTCAGTTTCCTTCCAGAATTTCATCAACAATATGAAATTGGTTGATATGGAAACAAGCAATGGAATCTTCACTTGGTGTTACAGGGAAAAGTTTCTATACAGAACTGCTTATCCCACTAAGGTGTGGTAGCTACCTTAGAAACAAACAAAGTAAAGCCACTTTCGTTTTTCCTTTATGAAAGATAGATGCGAGAAGAATAGAGGAGACCAACCTCTGTCTTGCACTTGGCTCCTAGTTCGATTCCTCTCTCTTCTGATAGTCCTTTTCCACTTGGTTCCTTGTGCACCCAGCTTCACAGAGTACCTGCAGACTCAAAGTAGCATAACACTATACAAGAACATGGATCTATTATCATAAACAATCTAGGATCAGATGTAAATTGACCATACAAATGCATAAAGCATAAATGAAACAAGAGTATGGAGGAAAACTTAAATAGCTTTTATTGATAATCAAGAAAGAGCCAAGGGATTTACAACCAGTTGTTCTGACCCAACATCATCCTCTCAGCAGGCAAGCCCTTCTTCACCTCATACAAAGCTTAGATCACCCAACACTATGATGTTGTCTCAAGAAACCAACAACAATTCCTTACAAGATGCAAAATTCCAGCCTCTGGATCTCTGGGATGAGGGATCCATATATAGATATTGTTAGGACTCAGAATTGACCTATTTTGACCTTATATTTTTGCCATAATATTATCCTTTTCAGTCATAAGTTGTAAGCTTTGATTACATAATGACTTAATCACCCAAGGTATGAAGTAACTTTCCGCATATCTATATGTTTAATTGTTCATTGCATATTCGTGAGTATCATTATATTTATCTTGGAAAAGCTGATTAAATTGTCAAGTAATTGTCTTAAGCCTGCAGGAATTATAATTTATAGTTGCTGTGACACTAGAAATAGCAACTACGCAGTTGCTGCAACAACAGAAACAACAACTACGCAGTTGCTGCGACACCAGAAGTAGCAACTACGCAGTTGCTACAGTCAGCAACAACAACCATCTAAAGCAGGCTATTTTGCAACAGCTGGAAATAACAACCGGCTACTATCTGAAGAACGCTGACGTGGCACGATCTGTAGCTATCTAAAGCGGGTAAAACACAGTTACCATTGCTTAAATCAGGAACAGCATGGGGAAACGGCAAAGGAATGTGAAGATCCCAAGAAGACAGTCGAAGACAGTTACCAGCTGTGTAACAGCCAGAACTTAAGAAAGAATATGTTGTTATACTGTTGTAACAACGGTCTGTAATTCTTATTTTTGATCAAATGGGTTAACTGAATGAACTTTAATAATCTATTGTAATAGATGTCTCCTCTATAAATAGGAGACATCTACATTAGAAGGGGGGTTAATGTGTAATCTGTAAGTGAGATTTTGAGAGACGTCAGCAAGTCTGAACTTTATTGTACTTGAATCTTTTGGCAGATGAATAGAAGATTGTTCTGAGCACTTAATCTAGCCTTTGTGTTCTGGGGAGTCTTGTGAGAGGGACTGGGCCCGCCTTCCTCACAAGATTCACCCATTTACTTTTCTGTCAAAGTGTGTAAGTGTGTGATAGTTTCTTTCCGCTCGTACTCTGTTTGGATTCTGTAGCATTACCTCTGGTATTTCCGCTTTGCTAGTACTCTGTTTCATTCATTGCTTGAAGTTGTGCAAGGATATTTCACCGATGAATTAGAGTGCAGTGTGTGTTAGCAATCTGGTTACAGAGGCAGGTGCTGAACGTCCTCACCTGGAGGATATGTTCCTGATCCTCTGCCAACAGAGAATCCATCATTTCACTTTTCAGATTTGTAATTTTAATTAATTAATTGTACTATGATAACAGCGTAAGAATCACGTATACTACAGCTTTTTAATGCTTTTAGGATTAAGTACATACAGTACGCGGTAGCCTTTGGAATAAAAATACTTTCCCAGGTTGACAATTAATGTGGTACTTGAATGTTTAATCAATAAACAATTCAACTAGCCAACAGATATCTATAAGGGAGATGAGTCAGCTTGTGATTTGATTAGTGTCTTCCCTCTGATGGTTCTTGCTTCCACTTGGAGATTGATGATCTCTTACTCATCCTTGGTCGAATTCAGAGAGGCAAGTGTCACACGAGAAGTTTCTGGAAGATTCCATGCCTCTCCACCTCGCGGAATGACACTGCCATTTGTCACTTCTCGCCCATCACACCCCATAGAAGTGCTTTTTGAAATGCAACGCACCCACAAAGTGTACTTAGGTGAGATGCAATGCACTTTCCTATGGAGCAGGTGAAATGATCCTGTTTGGACCAGTTCTGAGTGGTTTTTCGTGGAGAACTTTTGGGAGAAGCTGTAATCAGTTGACCTTGCTCCTTTAGGGGTTAGAACAACACTTTTAGGGAGTTAGGAGCCCTTGTTTTATGGACATTTCATTCTTGGGGTTGCAGTGCCCAAAAATGTCTATAACAGTTGCCCCCTAAAGCATGAGGTTGTTAATCTTTTTTGATGTCGGGTGAAATGCTTTATTATGAGGATCTGAAGTTCTTTCAAGCTGGGAGGAGACCTGTAATAAGATACAATACAATACATTATCTTCATAATTTTGTCATGATCTAACTGAGGCGGGAATTCCCATGCTCAGTTTTATAAATTCATTTTCATGTACATAGGACAGACAATCGTCTGAGTGTATATTGATGATTCTGGTAGAGTCATCATCCCTTTGATTGGATGATCATCTGTGAAACAATGATGTACATTTGATGTCTTTATTTCCTTGAATATATATTGCAGCATGGATGGATGAAACTAGATCTGGGGTCTTCAATCTCGTTCGATCTTCACTCGAAGTACAAGTCGATCCATGTGAGAGATGTTATGGAGTCGAACATGGAATGACATCGCCTGATTACCATCCAATGATGTAAGTTGTTAACAGGCGCGAGAGGAGTCACCGATAATGATAATGACCCTCAAGGTACTGCAGTACAATTCACGTGGTGTGAATAAAGGACTTGGCATCGAACACCACGCAAAATCTTTCGGTCGAAGGCCATTAATGTAAACCTGTCGCCGGAAGTGAGAAACCTGCCATTGAGGCATGCAAGCTTCAAAGTATTGAACGAGGTGTTCCTAGATCGACTTCTTGGATAATGAGCTGATGTCGACAAGAAGTGATCCGTCATAGGAGGGCCTTAATGAATCCCACATCAATGACATAGAATGGAGCAAATGATTTTAATGGAGGTGAAAACGATGTGGTGATATAAGGTTCAGGGTGGCGGTCATGAAAGAATGGAGTGTAAATGTATTGTAGCAGGTGAGACACAGGTGAATTCTCTAAATGACTTCTCTTGAACATATCGGCGACACTGACGTGATGGATTGGTAGCATTAACCCCAAATGTGAATGGTGTGATGGGACCATGGTGACGTGACCGGTGAATGAAACAACCTAACCCGACTTGGATGCAGAGTGAAAGTTTCATGTTCAAGAGCAACTTGCTACCAGCAAAGTTTCTTCAAGTTTTATTCCCAATTTTTCCCCAGTCATTGTTGACTAGTACCTCTTTATTTTTGTCAAGCTTGAGGAGGATAACATATGCTTGTTCCATAATTTTCCCTTCGGGCAAACCCATCACTATGTTTTAACAAGACTAGCAATAGTGAAACTCATTCTTGTCTGCTATGGACATGTTTGTCGCTATTAGGTTTTAACGAGTTTAACGACAAAGATAACTCGGTCCTTCTCAATTTTAGAGAGTCTGAAAAGGGACGTAAAGGAAACTCCAAAATCCCTTTTTCGTCATCTAATCACTTAAGTCTGAAAAAGTATAAAACAATACAGAAGGGATGAATTTTTGATACTTTTAACGAGCCGAACAAAACAAGCGCTCGATCTTTTTGTGTAATAATCCCTCAGGTACAAAAAGATTAAAATCTAAAGGAGGGATAGCACTTTCGGTCCCTTTAACGAGCTGGAGAGGCCAATGGCTCGGCAATCGTTTCATATTTTACGAGTCAGTTTAAAAGAGCTTAAAGGAGACTTGTTTTTTGAGGAACGAGTGATAAAATTGGGTAGCAGCCGATTCTAGGTAAGGTTTGGAATTTTCCAATCACAACGGTGTTACAAGGATGGCTAGCGAGATTACTCTTCGCAGCTATTCCTCAAAAGGGGTAAACAATCAAATGGAGGTGATGATGAGAACACAACCAAGGCTTTAAAGGTTGAAGTACTACATTCACGATGGTTATTTACGGGGAAATAGTTCATTTTTTAATGAGCTTAAACGCGGGGAGAAACATTTGCTCATGACTTATGTTTATTTTTTAACGAGCTTCAACTATGTGCTAAAACTGCTCGATTAATCCAGTCATATAATAAGAATGTCTCATTTAAAAACGGCATTTTTCATAGTTTTGCCCCACATCCTTTCTTTATGCAAGTTAGGAAAAGACCAATCCAAAAAACAGATAAATGATCGCTCTTCGCTTGCACGCCAAAAGGTTTTCATGCCCCCAGGTATAAAATAGAGTTTCAAGGTCACCTTTCAAATCTCTGACAAAACATTTTTTTTATTAGGAAAGGTCTACCTCTTTTAGGTCACCAAAGATTGTTCTATTAATAGTGCAAACAAAACATTTCTTCGACAATGTCTAATGAAATAGACAAAGGTGAGACAATCCACTCACATAACCTTGACGAGGAAATCTTGTTCCAGGCTAACCCCCTCTTCCAATCACGGACGGGAGTATAGACTAGTCATATATCTCTCGCGGAAACCTAACCTATACCCGAAGTTTTCTTGCCAAAGCAGACCAGGGTGCATGCCCCCTGGGTTTCAGTCATGTCCCCCGAATCACTCGTGCTCATCAAGTTGACGGACTGGGGATTGGTGAGACATTCCTTGTGTGAAAAGACCATTCAGGGATGGTATATGACTATTTGCTATGCGTGATCCGGGAAATGAAAGCTGGTCTATGAGCTTGCCCAGTCTTCCTTCGTGTGTAAAACACATTACTCTAAAGAGTGATGAGACAATGGCTCCCATGCAATAAATATAGTCTCGTCCAAGGAGTAGATTATAATCCAGGGGTCCTTGGACTACCATTACATTCATGTGAACGACTTTCCCTCTCAATGTTATCGGCACATTGGGAAGGATCCCTAATGGTGGATTGGTTCCTTTGTCAAAGCCTGTTAGATTTCTCATCTCAGGCAAAAGTGATGGCAAACCAAGCGATTTCCAAGCAGTCGAGGAAAGGATACTCACAGAAGCCCCTTCATCTATTATGGTACCAGCCATAACCATTCTATATATTTGAGCAATAATTCGGAATGGTACACTAGCCGGTAAACGGGGTCTGCCTAGTTGATTCCAGTCGAAGGAAACAACTAGGTTGCTTGGAGGTGGGACTGAATAGACGGCCGGGTGCGACTCTGACAAACTTACTTCCTGCGGTAAAGGAATGGGTAAATTTCCCCATGTTCATCGGAGTCTATGCTTACGAAAAGAATTTGGACGGTGTCATCCTTATTCTCTTCTGTGACTGTATCATCTGAAGATGGAACCTTTGAAGGCAAGACCGGGTCAACTGCCGCCTCGACCTTTTGACTTTCGTCTGGTATGGTTTTAGATGGTTTGTCTTCAATGATAGATGCTTTGGCCGACCACCTGGGCGGGTCAGCCGGATTTTCAACTAGTGACAAACTCGGCAAGAGTTTTTTATATCCAGGAGGAAGTCGTAACGGTGAAACCAGGTGATCGTCCAAAACTTTTTTAGCCTCGTCTAAGAAGGGACAATGATGGACGACATGATCGCCTTCGCACAGTTTACAAGGAAATCTATACTTTCCTTTTTGTCTTGGGGCTTCACTTTCACTAGTCAATGGTGTGTTTACAACATGATCATCAGAGGTTGACGACACCGGGTTGTGCAAACGAGGAGACCAGTCCCTTAAGATTCGAGGGATGCAGGGACAATCTCTATGATAGTGGTCTCCTTTGCAAATGACACATGGCGATTTAGGCCTGGTCGGTGTAGTGTGTGGATTTTCGCTAGACGATGCTTGGTTGCCCCCTTTCACTTTTTGCTCCTTCTTCTTCTTCTCTTTCTTCTTCTCTTCCTTCTTCTTCTTAGGTACTTGATTTTTGGCTTTACCAGCCCCATCAAGTGAAGAGGAAGGAGGAGAGGAAGAATTGGAGGAAGTAGAAGGTTGGTGGGTAACTCTAGAATAGTCTAGTTGCTGACTCGATTGTTCAGGAATTGCGGTGTTTTGAACGACAGAGGTTGAGAAGAGCCATACGGGCAAGCCGATTATCAGTCCTGGAAGCGACATTGTGGCCATATGGGGTGCACCAACATCTCCCCAAAAGGAGAAGGGACTAGGATTTCCTCCAAGGGGAATTCCTTGGTTGGTGGATTCCATTTTCTCAACCTAAGATCAACGTAGGTAAGGGTGATGATTATTCCGTTTAAAATAAATTTTAGACGCTTTGACACAACTTGTTTTTTCAATTTTTAAGAGTCGAGAAAAAACAAAAGATGACTCTAGTCGCCTTCGATTTTTAATGAGCCTGAAGTGACAAGTGCTCAGATGGACCTTTTCTATTAAGGAGTCTGAAAAGGAACGAAAGGGACTGCTCTGGAAATCTAGGTAGAGGGATTACCAAACCAATCGCAAAATTGCAGAATACTTTTTACGATATGGCAGTCAATCTTCCTGAATGTTGTGTTCAATGCATTGCGATCGATAGGGCAGTGGACACAGCTTCCTATGGATAAAGGATTAAGCCTATTGTGGTCTCCCAAAATATACTCGACGGTATGTGGGAGCACAAGTTCGTACTGGCACTTATCATCTCAAAGTAGAGGAATCACCCAACCATCAGTGAGAACAATAGTTACCAGGCTTTACGACGCCGGAATACGTCTCTAGCCTAGACTTCTAGATGTTGTGTGTTAGGTTCCAAAGCGTTGTTAGATTCATTAAATTTATTTTATAGTTGATCTTGATTAAGAAATTTTCCTTTCAGGTTCACTACGTGATGTAGATGTACAATTCCTAAAATGCAATCTAAGATGATAAATAGTCTTTTACCTTCTTTGTGCAATGAAAATCCTAGCTACTAAGGAAATAGTGACAAAATTATTTCAACAAAGAGCAAAGAGCACACACTATATGCATTGTCCTAAATCAAACCAATCAAATAGTCTAAATGCAAATGCACATGCATGTATTTGTTTTCGGCTTTCTTAATATGTGAATGATTAAAATAAAGCTAATGCGCAAATCTGAATTATTTTTCAAGCGACAATTACTAACAAGTTTCTTTTCAAAATAAAAAATGAAGATGATGACACCACTTTATGGTTTGGAAATGAATACTTGCTTTCGACACTAGAAAAACGACAAATCCAGATCAAATACAACAGTAACAGGATAATTGACTATCAAGAGCAATCAGACTCTCTTTTGCGACTGAAAACGACACTTGCGACACTTTCAAATCGAGAAATGACAGTACAACTACGTTACCTTTTTGCAAAGGAGAACTGAAAATGACTCAACAAATACACAAAAACATCTACAGTTCTTTACACAATGGAGGCAGAATATCAATAAGGAAAGGGCTTTCAAGCAGAGGTATACTGATTACAGGCAACAAAACTCATGAATAGAACTGAAAAGAATGATCAGAAACCAACATTCAGGAACAATGTCTAGTCTGATCAGCGCACTTGTAACACAGTGAATTTGAAATGCAGCACACCTACTACACTCGGGAAGTGCGCTAAAGTTCAAATTCATAGAACAGAGATTGCACTGGGCTAGGGACGAGACTTTATTTGGGTTCCGGGTCACAGTTTGCAGTTCAGTTCAGGGATTTTGGCCGAGCAAGTGCTAATCAGTAAATCAACAGCAAGGGTAGATCTAAGGAGGTTACTAGAGCCACCACAAAGGGAAATTAGAGAGTTTGTAAATCATTTGTTTAATTCATAAACAAAACTCGGAGATTGACTGAAGCGGTTCGAAAGCTACTTGGCTGGACTTCAGGCTCTGTTTGTAAGTTTATCAAGTAAACAACAACATAGATAAACAAACAACCTAGTCTCTCCCCAGTGGAGTTGTCATTTTGTTACAGGGAAAAGTGTCTATATAGAACTGCTTATCCCACTAAGGTGTGGTAGCTACCTTAGAAACGAACAAAGTAAAGCTACTTTCATTTTTCCTTTATGAAAGATAGATGAGAGAAGAATAGAGGAGACCAACCTCTGTCTTGCGCTTGGCTCCTAGTTCGATTCCTCTCTTCTGATAGTCCTTTGCCACTTGCTTCCTTGTGCACCCAGCTTCACAGAGACCTACAGACTCAAAGTAGCATAACACTATACAAGAACATGGATCTATTATCATAAACAATCTAGGATCAGATGTAAATTGACCATACAAATGCAAAAAACATAAATGACACAAGAGTATGGAGGAAAACTTGAATAGCTTTTATTGATAATCAAGAAAGATCCAAGGGAGTTACAACAAGTTGTTCTAACCCAACATCATCCTCTCAGCAAGTAAGCCCTTCTTCACCTCATACAAAGCTTAGATCACCCAACACTATGATGTTGTCTCAAGAAACCAACAACAATTCCTAAGAAGATGAAAAATTCCAGCCTCTGGATCTCTGGGATGAGGGATCCATATATAGATATTTGTAAGGGAGATGAGTCAGCTTGTGATTTGATTAGTGTCTTCCCTCTGATAGTTCTTGCTTCCACTTGGAGATTCATTATCTCTTACTCATCCTTGGTCGAATTCAGAGAGGCAAGTGTCACAAGAGAAGTTTCTGGAAGATTCCATGCCTCTCCACCTCGCGGAATGACACTGCCATTTGTCACTTCTCACCCATCGCACCCCATAGAAGGGATTTTTGAAATGCAATGCACCCACAGAGTGTACTTAGGTGAGATGCAACACACTTTGCCTATGGAGTAGGTGAAATGATCCTGTTTTGACCAGTTCTGTGGTTTTTCATGGAGAACTTCTGGGAGAAGTTGTAATCAGTTGACCTTGTTCCTTTAGGAGTTAGAACAACACTTTTAGGGACTTAGGAGCCCTTGGTTTATGGACATTTCATGCTTGGGGTGGCAGTGCCCAAAAATGTCTATAACACTTGGGATAACAAAAGAGGGGGTCCTAGCCAAGTGGCCTCAAAATTTGATAGATTTATGGTTTCAGAGGAACTTCTTCTCAGGGGAAGCAACATTACTGCTCTCATTCTACCTATTGGGGGATTAGATCACTGGCGTGTCCAATTGGAAGCTTCCCTTTTTGGCAAACCAAGGAACGCCCCCTTCAAGTTTGAGAATGCTTAGATCACGCATTCAAATTTCCTCACAAACATTGAAAAATGGTGGAAGGAGGAGCTTCACCTTCAAGGTACAAAGATGTTCCTTCTACAATGTAGGCTTGAACATATTAAAGGCAGACTTAAAGAGTGGAATAAAAAGGAATTTGTTAACATCTTCAAAGCTAAAGGAGATGTGGAAAGGAAACTAAAGTAAATAAATCATATTCTTATCACAAAAGGCTATACAGATGAAAGGAAAGAGATGCCAGAGTCACTAAAATAGGAGTGGGACAATAGATGTCTTCAAGAGGAAATATTCTGGAGACAGAAATCTAGAGTTCAATGGATTAAAGAAGGGGAGAAAAACACAAAATTCTTTCACAGATCCATCATAGCTCACAGAAACAATAATAGAATTGTGAAACTTACAGATCAGCAGGGAATAGAGAGAAACACTCATGAAGAGATGGAGAAGGTTCTACTCCAGCATTTCCAGAAAATTGTTGAGGAAACCTCAGAAGATAGATACCAGATTATGAAAATATTTACTCAGCACATCCCTAAATTGGTTACCAAAGAAGATAAATTCAATCTCAATAGACCAGTAACAGAGGAAGAAATTGAGGAAGCTGTGAAAGAGATGCAAAATGGGAAAGCACCAGGCGCAATGGCTTTAATGTGGAATTTTTCAAATTTGTTGGAGGATAGTGAAACAGGACATCCTCGAGGTAGCGGAAGACTCTCGAAGATTTAAGAAAGTCTTAAGGGCGCTCAATGAATCTTTCATTGCCTTAATCCCAAAACAAGAAAAGGCCACCTCTCCATATAGATTTAGACCTATAACATTATGTAATGTGATATACAAAATCATATCCAAAGTCATTGCCAACCATCTCAAACCTTTCCTCCCAACCCTAGTGTCAGAGGAGAAAACGGGAAATGTGGAAGGAAGACAAATTCTAGATAATATAATTCAAGCACATGAAATGGTTCATTCAATCATCACCAACAAAAATGTAGGAATGATAATGTAGTTGGACATAGCAAAGGCCTATGACAAACTTAGCTGGTCGTACATAAGAACAATATTGAAAGCTTATGGCTTTGATTACAATTGGATTAAATGGGTGATGGCACTTGTTACCACTACAAGCTGCTCAATTCTTCTCAATGGCTCTCCTTCCAGAACCTTCAAGCCTTCTAGAGGTCTCAGTCAAGGTGATCATCTTTCTCATTTCCTTTTGATTCTAATGATGGAAGGGTTAGAAAGAGCTATCAGAGCTACTAAGGAGGAAGGGAGAATTCAGGGTCTCAGAATCACTCAAGGTGGGGACACGGTGACACATCAGCAATTTGTGGATGATATTATGCTTTAAGGCATACCCACTGTCAAGGAAGCCAAGGCATTCAAACAGATTCTGAGTGAGTTTGCTAGGGCAGTAGGCATAGAGGTAAGTCTCATTAAATCCAAGATTTTCTTTTTCAATATGGATATTTCAATTCAAAGAAATATTTTCAGAATTTTGGGCTTTCAAAGGGAGACACTGCCTACGAAGTATTTAGTAGTTCCTCTCACTGACAAACTGCTTCACAAGGATATCTGGGAGCCTATTCTTAATAAGGTAAAAGATAAGATTAGTAAATGGACAAATAGAACACTAAACCTAGTAAGGAGAATGATTCTCACTAAGGATTCCCTCCAAAGTATCCCTATCTATATGTTCTCTGTCATTCCAGCACCAGCTGGTGTAATTACTAATATAAGAAACATTCAGAGAGACTTTCTCTGGGGGAAAGGTGAAGAAAAGAAGAAATGGGCCCTAGTGGCATGGGATAGAGTATGCAAACCTAAGTCCCATGGTGGCTTGGGTATTCATGACCCAGGAATTCTTAACAAAGTTCTTGGAGCCAAAATATGGTGGAGATGGCTAAAAGAAATACAAGCCCCCTGGTCAAAACTTTGGAAGCACAAATATGCTAGCAAGTGGCAAGAGAACAATCTAGTTAGAATGACAAGACAAGTAAAAGATTCTACAATTTGGAATAGGGCATGGAAGAATAAGGCCCTAGTCCAAAATCATAGTTCTCGGGAGATCAAAAATGGAAACCTAGCTTAGTTCTAGGAGGATAATTGGCAGTAGGAGGACATTCTCCGAAGTGCAGATTTAGCAGATATTCACACCAATACCATCAACAAAGGACAAAGGTGGGTAAGTGACTACTAAGACCAATCAATGAACAATGAGAAATGGAGAACATGCAAACTTCCAGATTATAGTGGAATGGGCATGTTGTATACTCAAGCTATTGCCCTTAATGGGATTTTAGACAAGAGACAAATCTTAAACTCAAACTTGAATGATCAACTAAGATGGGGAAAGAACAAGACAGGTCTCTTCAACCTTAAGGAAGCCAAAAGAATAGATGCAGAGCTTAACTTTCCAAACACTGATAAGACATGGAAAGAAATATGAGAAAATCCTCATTTGATGAAAGTCAAACTATTCAAGTGGTTGGTTCAATAGGGCAAGATTCTAACATGGGATAACCTAAGAAAAAGAGGCTTTGTTGGCCCCGCAAGATGTCACTTATGTAGATAATAGGAAGAAACTACAAATCATATACTCAATATATGCACTTTCACTACAATACTTTGGAATTGGGTTGGAGACGTATTTGAGTAGATAGACAAAAATGTTAATAACATCATAACCACGTTGAAAAATTGGCAGAAATTTTTTTCGAATATGGAGATCATTAACTTAGCCTGGATGCTGACCCCAGGATTCATAATATGGAATGTCTGGAAGGAGCGCAACAAGAGGATTTTGAAGGAGAAAGCGATTCTGATGAGTAACATCCTTAAGCTAATCCTTAAACAAATCAAAGATACTGTTCATATTCTAGGAGGTGCAACTACTAGCAATCCCATCAGACAAAGAAAGGCTAGAATTTTGGAGAAGTTAGAGCTCAAGGTTCATTCCCCTCTGGGTTCTATAAAGATTAACAAGAATACCTCAGCAGATAAGTCTTCTTGGCAACCCCCTTCACATGGCTTTTTAAAATTTATCATAGATGGAGTCTCAAAAAAGAATCCGGGAGATGATGATTATGGAGGGGTCTTGAGGGATGAGAAAAGAAGCATACAGCTCATCTTCCACAGTTATCTAGGAAGAGCAACCAACAATATGGCTGAGCTCATGGCGATGGAATTATGCCTAGAAACATTGCTAAAGTACAATATTCACAATGTCATCATTGAGGCTGACTCAAAAGTAGTCATTAACTTAGTGAATAGGATTAATGCTGGCGCTACTTCTGAGAAAATCTCATAACACTGGTGGCTTTTGCAGGTTTACCAAAGAATTCAAGTCCACCTGAGAAGGCTGAGAACTCTTAGGTTGGCGCATGTTCGCAGGGAAGCCAACAAAGTGGCGGACTGGCTTGCCAATGAGGGGGTTCAAAGTAAGCACATTGATTTGTGATGTTGGTGGGAGGAGATAGCAGATAACAGGTTGAAGGAGGGATGCTCATCTAGGGCCATCAGCGACCGACAATAGTATCAGAAAGGATCAAGAGATAGAATTTTCCGAAACAAAGCCACAAAGACGAGATCAAGTTGAGCCAGATTCATTATGAGATGTTATGACATAAGTGAGATCATTTTTAGGATGCAGGTCTATGTCGACCTCCTTAACCTAGGTAACAACAAGCTTGAAGTCTCAGGGGGATGGCGAGAAGATTTTCTCCCATGCGTCGGAGTGCATACGCCGAGGTCCATATTTTCTCGATAGAAGCAAAACCACTGTTTTTATTCTGATGATAGTGTTACTTCCCTTGGAGTGGTTTCTGGCTATCGCATGCTCATCAAGACGAGAGTGGTTTTTTACAATCGAAAACAATTCCACTCACCATGCAACACGTGGCTTATGGTGGGGAGGAAATATCGCCCTCATCACGCAGTAACTATCGAGGCTTTAGGTTCGAGTGATATGATCATTAACTGTTGGATCGAATGAGGACAATCCATGACCAGAAATAAACGTGCATGTTGGTGGGTCTGTAATAGTGGTTATCTTTCGAGTGGTTTGCACAACCTCACAGGAATCGCACGCAAAGGGTGGATTTAGGGTGGTAAAAGTGAATGAAGATTATGTGAAAAATGGACCCGATATGACTATAAATCATGGTCTATTGGGTTCATCGAGTCCGATATGTTTGTTAAGAGGTGAGCTTGTTGGCCACCCGATATGTTTTGTATCCGCTAGATCTTTAGCTTAGGATCCATTAGTCAATTTTGTTTGCTTTATCGTCTTCACACTATGGATTGGGGAGGGCCTGTCATATTGGTGAGCCTCATCACCGCGGTCGCCTTTTGTACACTATTTGTCCCTTTTTTAATTGAATAGAAGGATCCGCTCTTGCCTTAGCAAAACAAAATATTAAATTGATTAATATAAATATTGTAACTTTTTTGAATTATTAATTAGATGAAGCATCCACGGTTTAATCGCATGTTAAGATTGATTTTTAAATATTAATTTAATGTTTAATAATAAGAATAAGCATGTGTTGATGACTTGCACGTGTATGGAAGGAAAGTGGGTTGAATACAAAATTGGAGGTGGTTTAAATGTCACCTCTTTAGGGTATTATGTCATTATCACCCACCTGCTTGTAAGTACCAGAGACTCATGGCATTTAATATTTAAATTGAAATCTGAAGGCAAGAACTCAAACACATAAACACACATCATTTAATATCTAATTTCAAATGGCTTTGCTAGAAAGGAATACATGAGTTCACTCTATTTAAGTTAAAAAGATTTTAATAGTTATGTTATATAAAGAGCTACTAATATTAATATAAAACAGTAAACAGTAAAGTGTGAAATCTTCGTCATTTCTTGGAATTTTAATTGATTTTTTATATCAATAGTTAATAAAGTTACAATATGTAAATATATAAGGCTGATGTAATGCAGAGAAATGACATTTAATTTCATAAATAATATTGAAGAAAATGATTTCTAGTTGCCATTTTTAATGTTAATTGTAACTAACTTATAATAATTAATAAATTACAATATCTAAATGTATAATGCTGATGTAAGGTAAAGAAATGATATTTGATTTTCATAAAAAGAAACTAGTTTTATTTTTAATCTTAATTGTAATTGATTTCATTAATAAGTTGAGTTTGAATATTGAGAATTCTTCAAAATGTTTTTGATATCCAAACATTTTTAAAGATTAATTAGAGAACTTGGACATAGTCATGAAAAAATGATAATTACATTATACATTTAGTCTTTTAACTTAATTATTGTGACTTCAAAAAATATTAACTTTATTAAAAATGAAAAAAAATATTAATATCTCACTTAATTTTAAAAATAAAAATTTTAAATACTAAATATCAATCATAGAGTTCAGGCTTCTGTGATCCATATCAAGTTAGAGAAAAATTCTTCGGTGAAAATCACATGGAATACCATTTGTCGACGTGTTTCGAACCAACTAGTGTGGTTCATCATCAGGACAAGTTGAAGAAACAGATCTAGCTCATTATGTTAAATAGCCTGAGTGGAGCCTCCAATAGCTACCTAGCCTAAAGGCTAGTTTGACTCTAGGATCAGGGTAAAAATTATTATATTAGATTATAATTCCTAAAAATTGGGTCCCTGCCCTCTCCTCCTAGTCGTTTTTTCGTCCTCCTTTTTTATTTATTTTTTATTTTTTATTTTTTATTTTATTTTATTTTTATTTTATTTTTTATTTTCTTTTATTTTTTTTAATTTATTTATTTATTTTTTTATTATTATTAAAAAAAAATTTGTGTAATATTTATTATTTTTATTTTTATTTTGATTTCATTTTTATTTATTTTTCGATTTTTATTATTTTTATTTTATGTTTATTTATTTATTAGTTTTTATTCACGTGATCTTCTTTTTATATATTGGTACCCCCATTTTTAATTATTTTTTGTATAATTCCTAAAAATTGGCAAACCTTGTTTCTTTTTTTTTTCTTTTTTTTTAGGTCCTTCATTTAACTAATTTTTCCTTTCAAATTCTAATCAGCTTATATTTTTAGCTAATTTCCTAACTAATATAACACCCTTTGAATTTCTTTATTATTTTCTATCTTATATGGTCCTTCATACAACTTAATTAATTTTTATTAATTAACATACAATTTTTAATAATACTTTCATATAAAATTTATTACTTATTCATTTATTATAAGGTTATTTATTTAACTAATTTTTCTTTTAATTATTATTTTATAATTTTTAGTAATTAATTCTTAAACCGAATAATAATTTATTTATTTTATAATCTAATATAATAATTTTGACCCTGATCCTAGAGTCAAACTAGCCGTTACGCTAGGTAGCTATTGGAGGCTCCACTCAGACTATTTAACATAATGAGCTAGATCTGTTTCTTCAACTTGTCCTGACGATGAACCACACTAGTTGGTTCGAAACGCCTCGACAAATGGTATTCCATGATTTTCGCCGAAGAATTTTTCTCTAAATATCAATCATATTTATCTCTCATAAACAAGATCCAAAATAAAATCCTAAAATAAATATTAAAGAAATCATCTAACGAGTATCCATTTCAAGATGTTGCACAAGGGAAATAACGTCCAATACCCCAAAATTGTATCAACCTCAAAAGTAGACAAAGGCAACAAGGCGTCACATCAAAATCAAGATCAAGGGGAGGCAGTGGTAGGGTTTCAATAAAAACCTAAAGTTCTATGTAAAAAATGGTTTCCTCACGAGGAAAGCGATATCAATATCCAGTCAAAGCAGTTGGACTGGGCAGATCATGGCCATTACCTCAAAACCTATATCAACCTCAAAGTCGGCAAAGGCAAAAAGCATCCCCATTGAAATGAGGGCAATTCCGCAAGCACTGTCAGCGTAAAAAGTTAGTGGCAAAGGCCATTTTTTATCCGACCCGCAGAAGAGAAGATCAAACCAATTTAAATTGTTTCAGCGTGTGTTGTGACCTTCCTCTCTGGATTGTCCATGAAATATTATTTTTATTAAAATTTAAAATAATGCAGAATCACTTCATTGCTTAATTAGATCCAAAAATTTATCCGAATAATTCTATTGTCGAAACTGATTTTATACTTGAACCCTTATTAGTATAAAAATTTATGTGTTTAGTATAACAATTTATGTGTGGTAGAAAATTCATTTCACCATTAAAGAGAGGTAAGAATAATCCATAAATAATATGATTATTAGGAGATTAGAACTAATTAATAAGAGTTTGAAGATGTCTATTATTTTCTTATACATAGTAATACATTTGTCTAGTAATAGATTATCTAATGATTCATTTGCTTGGAAGATATATGAAATTTTAAATAAAATTTTTAATTAAAAATAAGAATCATTCTAAATCTATTACATATTATCGTAAGCTTCAAGACTAAGTTTACTTGAAGAATGTTTTTCACACGACTTAAGATAACAAATTACCACTTGACAAAGGGGTTTAACTGTTAGTGGTCCCCATCATTTTCCCTTAGGACTTGGGTTCACCAAAATCTCACTCAAAATCTAAATCTGTTATTCTATTCCAAAGGATATTTTATGGCAGTCTTCAAGGACTTAGGAGATAGGAAACACGTTTTTGACTAGTGGCCTTCATTTTTAGGCATGGAGGTCTGGTTTTGAGGCCAGGCACGTCTTTAGATTCGAGCTTGGTTCTTGTATTTTAGCCCCCTTTCTATGAAGTCTCTCACTACTCGAGTATAGGTAAGGCTCCCTAACATGTCCCTCTAGTGGATTAGGCTAGACTTTCTCTAAGATTTTGGTAATTCAATTGGTCTCTTCATCAAAATATAAGGTGAAATATTGGAAAATGGGTTAATCTCTATAGCCATCATTTGTGTTGAACTAGATTTGAGTGAACTATTATCACACAAATTCAAGCTAAAGTGGGATGGAAATGAATATTTTCAACCATTGGATTATCAAAATATTGGATTATGAAAACCATTGAATGTAGACTTTTTCACGAGCCTCAACATCTTTAGAATACACGCCCAATCTCAAAAGGGTTTTCCTACTCCTTGGAACCATGAAAACCCAATCATGGTTGGCGGGATCACAAGACACAGAACAATTAATACAAAGAACTTAGTAGGCCAAAAGAAAGATTGGTCTAGGTAGAAAAAGACAACTTATGAGGTTGCAACTTCTGAGGATGAAGTGTAGCCTCATCCCTTAAATGAGGATCCTCCGGAAAAGGAATCAAAAAAGTGAACAACAATAATTATGGTTGTAATCATTGGGCAGAAGAGCTCCTATGAGTCAAAGCTTTTAGATAATGATAAAGAACTTTTGTGCTCCTGTGAAGTGCCAAGGATGAAGCTCTCTCAAAAAAAGGAGGATATGGATTTATCATGAGTTATAATTGACAATTCTATAGGATGAGTTGATGTACAGTAAGAGAAAAGGAAAAAAACTGAAAAATCCCTAACCAATTCACATGTGTAATACCATAAATGTTGAAAATGATCCCATAAATGCTCTAGTTATCTATGTGTTAGAAATGTAACCTCTTTTTAAAATAATACAAAATTTTTTAGCTTATAGAATTTTTTATTTAACTAATAAATTTTACTAGCACAATTACATTAATAAATGTAATTAACATAAACAAATAAACTTATATCAACTATATTAATAAAAATTATCAATATCAACCAACAAATATATATCAACCACATTTAAAATTTAAAATATCATTTATTACTACTTTGAGGGGAATTTTGTAATGTTGAACCTTCAACATCTATTACTCTTTTCTAAATATTTAATTTCAAACATTTTAATCCTTCACAGTCTAAAAGTTTCACGCATATGATTACTAAATTGTTTAAAGGTTTCACATATATATTTAGTAATGGTGAGTTTGATACAAGAATAAAGAATGATTATAATCACTATCCATGATAGTGTGATACGTGGATTCTTCACACAACATTTGGGCCATCCTAATTGATGAGCCTCATAAATGGGTAATTATATGGGCTCACTTTACCTCCTAACATAGTCAAATCAACCATTCCCTTATCTTATTGTATGATTTTATAATTATATTTATGCTTATAGGGTGAGTTGAGTTAGTTATCATGCCATGTGGTCTAACGTGTATTTAATGCAGATTATTGATAGATTTTGAGGTCAAAGTCAAGGGTCTAGTTGCCAAACTACAACAATAACTCAAAGTAGACATAGGAAAGGACTTATAGGAGGGAATCCCACTCATTTATTACTCCTCACTTCGAATTCCCCTTCATTCAACTCGGAGTACAAGCAACAGAATCATGCACTAGAAGGAAGCCGAGAAAGTGGAAGATGATTGAGAGTTATCTCAAGTTTTGGGAGCCAAGCCTCCCTGATTTTAAGGAAGTTGTTGGTAGCTTCAGATGTATAAGTAGAAAGGCCTAGGGCCTCACTAGGGTAGGATTTTTTTGGCTTATGTAAACTCTGCTCAAATTTCGAGCTTATTATTTTGTGACGGTTTCATGTAATATTGCTATTGTTTTGATAATGGAGATGGAATTGTTTTTGAGCTAGCATTGAGTTACCTCAGAGGGCTGAAGCTCTTGGGTTAGGGCCCAATCCAAGTAGACAAAATTCTCTTTACTTGTATTTGTATGCTTTACTTCAGTTTGTAGATTAACTTGTTGTTAGATGTATTTTCCTTACGGTTAAGAATAGGTTTCTTTTGATGATTTAGTAGTTTTATTCCATTTTTTCTTTCCGTAGGAGGTTAAACAGTGATAAAAAAAAATTCAAAAGGCTATAAATAGTGCCTTGGCCTCTCTTCCTCCTTCTGGGACCATGATTTTAGGCAAAGACTCTCTTGCTGCCCCAAAAACAAAGATTTTCCTCATTCCTAGGACTCCTAGTGTTTGCAGCTCTTTAGTAGGTTGATAGTCTAGTTTTTCTTTGCTTTAGATCTCCTTTATCATGTTCACTTCCTGATTTGCAAGATTAATTTTTCATTCTTTACATTCTTGCATAATTTCTCAGCATTTCCTTTCATACATCACAGTTTAGACCACTTTTTTATGAAAAACTTTGTTTTTCCTAGGATGCACTCATTTCATTTGTTGCTTGATTTTCTTGGTTGAATGTCAGTTTCTATGCAGCATATCTCTTTCAGCAGTAGGACATCTTACCAACAATCAAACCCTCCATTTGATCCATGACCTATAGGTCTCCCAAGTCTCACCTCAATTCTGCCCTAGTTTCCTGCATTTTTCATAGAACTTCTTCCTCTCTCCTTGAGCAAACCCAATCATCTTTCTCTCTCCTGGTGATTCATGGTAGACCTTAGGCACCCTAACACCTCACTCCAAGCTTCATCCACCTTTTCCACCCATTCTTACACCTTCAAAATCGTGGAAATTGCTCTTGTCCTCCTCCTATAGGCTTCCTGTAGTTTCCGTGTTTTTCTCCTGTAGTTTCCGTGTGTCCTCCTGTAGTTTTTCCTGTAGGCTTTCTTTTGAAGTCCGAGTGTGGGAAAAGCCTCCAGAAGACCACCTAAGACCTCCTAGGACCCATCCACACCATCCTACATCCTCCCAACCTCCAAAACCACCCTCTAACACCACCTATTCGCTACCACACTTACACCCAATAAATTAGATACATGTCAAATTCACATAAAATCCCATAAAAATCCAAAAATAATTTTTTTTTTGCTTATTTACTTTAAGAAATAGCATGGTTAGATGTTGTTTACTTCCTTGAGTAGGTAATGGCATTAATTTCATGGTTTTCATAGTGTTTTTGGCAAAAGTAGATTTTTCTTGTTAATTAGGGTTTACTAGGTTTTGCTTTACATTCCATTCTTTCTCCTTTCTGCAATTAGAATAGCTTCTGTAGAGTAATTTTTCTCTCTTCTTTCATCACACATAAAGCTTGTTATGAAATCTATAGAATTTGGCTTGAGCTCATAGTGATCTCGCGCCGGCTGACCAAGTGACAACCTGGAGTGAGAACTTGTACTTGTGCATACATCACCGACGCTTTCAAGTTTGTTACGAACTACCGGGTTGATAAAAGTAAAGTTGGCAGCCGAGGAGTTGCAACATTCTTGCTGCAATACTGGTGCTCACAAATTTTTGGCACCGTTGCCACGGAAGCATCAAAGTATTCTATGATTACTACTTTCTTCTATTTCCTATTGCAGCATTCTGCTAATAGTTTATTTCAACAAATGTACAGACTAGTCATTTATTTCCTTTCAGTTCTGCATTTCCTTATTTTCCTTTTCAATTCTACAAATTTCCATTCAGCAAGTTCTTTTCAGCTAGTTTCAATTTGTTCTGTTCAATCACAACTTCAGTTTCTGTGGGTACTTTCAGTGTGGAGAAAAAGAAACAAAAAACAACCAAAAATATTTCTTTTCATGCCTCGTACGAATAGAGATAACTCAGGAAAAAAAAAATTCCCAACACCCCCACTGCTTCACACATCCAACCTTCTCTCTTATTCAGTGGCTGCAATCAAGAAGAACCCTTACGTGAATATCCAGACACATTTGAAGAAGCTACAGGGGAAGAAGAAGAAGAAACCATTCCTCTGGAGCCAATGGCTGAAAACAGAAATGCTAGGGGGAATGGAGAGACAATAGAGGGTACCTTTCCCATTCAGGAGACCAATGGGGACACCAAAATGAAGAATATAAGCCCTTCAACCCTACGTCACTTCCATGGTCTAACTATAGAAGATCCTGACACCTTCTTGTTTGAGTCTGCTTTCATCTATTGAACTTATGACTATGCAGAAGACGAGAAAAAGTTGAAATTGTTCCTTCTACTGTCAAGGATGCAATACTTCACTGGTTCATGGGATTACCTAACAATATAATCACAACTTGGGCTCAGATGCAGTAGGACTTTAAAAACAAGTATCGATACTATTTTAGGTCAAAAGGTACTAAAGAAGAAATCTTTTGAATGACCATGGGAAGTGATGAGTCCCTGGAAGACTATGAAGAGAGGTTCCAACTCAATTAAAAAAGGGTCGGGTGTACACTTGACCCTAAGTCTCTGAAGTTGGTCCTACTCAGGGGAATTCAAGAAGACCTTGTAGACACCCTCCATCTACTGGCTAGGGGACACATCTACCAACTATCCTATGAGGACATAAAGACTGGTTTTAGAAACCATTCTAGAGCAGCTAGAAAGAAAGGTATGGGGAGTCAACCCATAGCCAGTACATCTTCTTCCAATTCATCCATCAAAGGTGAAATTGGAAACATGCTGGAAGACTTCAAAAGTGATATGCTGCAGACTCTTGCCATGCAAATGGATACATTACATATCAAAAGAAAACAAGAGGAAGTAGAGAGGGCTTTGGCCATTTTTTGCCCTAGATGCACCAGGAGGCATCTTAGGAACGAATGCCCATTGAACTCTATAGACTTTTTTTCAGTCTGTAAAGAAAATCATTCTACAGACAAGTTCCCTTCCTTGCCTGGACTTAAAGTTGTATACCAAGGGGCCAAAGGAGTCACTGAACAGATCTATTACATAAACCAAAGGAGGCTGCATGGGGATAGACCATACCAGCAGGGGATGCAAGGGACATCTTAGGTATACTGCAACCCCAACCAAGTCCCCTCCATACCTTCTTGGGGCCCCTGTTATAGACATTTTTGTGCCTTACAGCTCTAAGCATGAAATGTCCATAAACGAAGGGATCCTAAGTCCCTAAAAGTTTTGTTCCAACCCCTAAAGGAACAAGGTCAACAAATTACAGCTTCTCCCAGAAGTTCTCCACCAGAAACTGCTCAGAATCAGTCAAAACAGGATCATTTCAGCTGCTCCACTAGCCAAGTGCATTGCATAGCACCTAAGTCCACTAGCTAGGTGCGTTGCAACGCACCTAAATGTACTACCAGGGTGCGTTGAGCGGGAAATGACAAATGGCAATGTCATTCCGCGAGGTGGAGAGATAATGGAAGCTTCCAGAATCTTCTCCAATGACACTTACCTCACTGAATTCGACCAAGGATGAGTAAGAGGCTTTCAGTCTCCAAGTGGAAGCAAGAACTGACAGAGGGAAGCCACTAATCAAATCATGAGCTGACTCATCCTCCTTGCATACATCTATATATGGATCCCTCATGCCAGAGATCCAGAGGCTGGAATTTTGCACATTGTAAGGAATTGCTGTTGTTTTTGAGATACATATCAGAGAATTGGATGATCTATGCTTTGTTGGGGGTGAAGAAGGGACATCTTTGCTGGGAGGTTGATGCTGGGTCAGGAATCATCGGTTGTAACTCCTCCTGGATCTTCTTGTATATCAATAAAACTATTTGAGTTTCTTCTCCATGCTTGTGTTTCATTGATGCTTCTTACATTTGTATGGTTAACTTAAATATGATCCTAAGTTATTTATGAATATAAACCCATGTCTTTGTATAGTTCCCTTCTTCTGTGATCTTACAGGTAGTTGGTTAAGCTGGCAAGTAAGGGAGCAGGTAGCTGGAAGCTGTCAAAGAGGAGAGAGATTGGATCAAAGGACTAGCGCAAGACGCAGGTTGGTTCATCCTATTCCTCTTTGTTTATAGTTCATAAAGAAGAATACAAAAGTAGTTTTCTCTATTTGTTTCTAAGGTAGCTGTCACACCTTAGTGGGATAGAGCAGTTCTAAATAGACACTTTTCCCGATAACAAAATGGCAACTCCACTGGGGATCGTGTCTAATTAGTTTGTTTGTGTTTCTCTTGTTGTTTATTTCATAAACTTATAAGTAGCAATCGAACTGCATTTGCCATTAACAAATGCAAAGTAGACATCTGTTGCTTCAATCCATTCACTGGATCTGTTTATGATTTGAACAGCTAATTCATAGACTAGCTGATTGCCCTTGTGATAGCTCTTAGACCCCCCTTAGATCTACCTCTGATTGTGCATTACTGATTGCTTTTACTCGGCCAAAAGCCAAAGATTAAACTACAAACCGTGACCCAGAACCTGGATAGAACTCTCGTTTCTGCCCCAGCGCAGGCTCTGTGAAGAGGTTCTGCATTTCAACGCACTTCCCGAGAGGGCTACCTGTGCTGCAATGCAGTTTCTCTGTGTAACAGGTGCGCTGATCAGCCTAGCCCTGTGCAGCTGAGGTTCTTTGCTTCATTCTTGAAGTTTTGTCTCTGATTTTTGCATCCTGTGATCAGTATATGACTGTTTTAGACCCCTTTTCCCTACTGATATTCCGCCTCATTTGTATAAAAGAACTATAGACATTTTTATGTGTTTGTTGAGTCGTTTACAGTTTTCCATTGCAAAAGTAGAATAGTCGTACTGTCGTCCTTTGATTTAGATCTGTCGCAAGTGTCGATTTCGATCATAGGAGAAATTTTATTTGCTGTTGATGGTCGATTATGCTTTTACTTTTGCCTTTGGTTTGAATTTGTGACTTTCTAGTGTCGAAACGAGTATTTATTTCAAAATCATAGAGTGTCGTAATCATCTCTACCTTTTGATTTCGAAAAGAAGCTTGTTTGTTTTTGTCACTTGAAATCAAATTCAGATTTGTACATCAACTTTCTTTTTAGGCATCAATATTAAGAAAGTGAAAAACAAATACATGCATGTGCATTTGCATATTGACAGTCTGTTTGGCTTGATTTAGGAAAGTGCATTTACAGTGTGCTCTTTGCTCTTTGCGAAAAGATTGTGTCTTTCTTTTCCCTAGTAGCTAGGATTTTCATTGCTAAAAAGAGATAAAAGTTTGTTTATGATCTTTAGATTGCATTTTAGGAATTACATCTACATCTCGTGGTGAACCCAAAAGGAAAACTTCATAAGAAAGATCAACTTAAAATAAATTCAGTGAACCTAACAACACTTTGGAACTTAACGCACAACATTTAGAGGTCTAGGCTAGAGACGTATTCCGGCGTCGTAAAGCCTGGTAACTGTTGTCCTCATTGATGGTTGGCTGATTCCTCCACTTTGAGACGATAAGTGCCAGTACGGACTTGTGCTCCCACGTACCGTCGAGTATATATTGGGAGACCCCTATAGGCTTAAAACCTTTATCCATAGGAAGCTGTGTTGGCCGCCCTACTGATCGCAATGCACCGAACACAACATTCGGGAAGATTGACTGCCGTACCGTAAAAAGTATTCTGCAGTTTTGTGATTGGTTTGGTACTCCCTCTACCTAGACCTCCAGAGCAGTCCCTTTCGTTCCTTTTCAGACTCCTTAACGGAAAAGGTCCATCTGAGCACTTGTCACTTCAGGCTCATTAAAAATCGAAGGAGACTAGAGTCATCTTTTGTTTTTTCTCGACTCTTAAAAACTGAAAAGACAAGTTGTGTCAAAATCGTCTAAAATTCATTTAATTCGGAAACATACCTTCCATTTATTTTAGTTGATCGAGTAATCCGCAATCGTGGAAGAAATTCAATTGAAACCCCATCGTTCGCGGAGGCTTACGAGTCAACCGTCTTTGTCTCTGGAATTGAAACTAGTACGGACAAAGCGAACTCATTTAACCGGTTCCAAATCGCCTATCAAAGTTAGAACAAGCGTTCCAATGACATCAGAGACTTCAGTTACTCCAAACATTTCTGGAATCCTTGCCTCTACAGAAGAATTTCAACAGCCACAGAAGGACAGTGGTACTGATCCTAGTTTGAGAATAAACACTTGTGTTACCGAACCAGTTCCATCTACAACCGGTTCGGAGAGTCTTACTCTTCAAAAATCTGTCGCTGCTTCTTTGGCACCAGAAATATTTTATGGACTTGATGGTCTTCCCCTTCCACCTGGTCTGATTGCAATAGAAGAAATTATAGAAGATCCTCAAACAAGTACTCCAACGCACTTTGGAGTCGGGATCACTCTATATCCTTCGTCATCAGAAGTTAGTCTACCACCAGCGGAAGTTCCTGTAGAATCGCTAGGTAATCTTTTGGATAGACTACAAATGTCTGAACAACCGTCAACATCTAGGACTGTGTCATCTAACACAGTGACAGCAGAACTTCCTGCTGTCACTCCGACAATGTTCGTCGGCATACCATCTGTCCCGACTAGCTCTCAACCGCTAGAAGGAGCCCACTCAGGGGCTATTTCGACAGTCTGGTCTGTTCCTGTTTGTTCATCCGGAATAATATCCGGAAACTCTTATGTTGGGTCTCAACAAATTGATCCATTTGGAGGTCAATTTGGGCAGTCCGGCCCCCAAGGGCAAACAATTCCCTTGAGTTCTGGATTACCACCGTATGGGGGGCAGTATGCCCTTTCATTATCTCCTCCGAGAGGATATCCATACGGGAGTTCACAACATCATTCAAGTTATACTGGAATTACATCAAATGGTTGGGTACCTATACTACCTCAACAACCAAGAGTTGTGTATTCGATGCAACAATGCGTACCGATGTCAAATATCCCAACTACGCCAGCTATTGTGACGGTGTCGCAAGTTCAATCGATGCCTATTGTATGCCAACCTCAGGTTTCTCAGGTTGTAATGCAACAGCCCCTTGATCCTGCGACTCAACCACAATCGCCGACTAGTGGGGCGACATAGGTCTAGTCGGGTACAATTACCCCTCACCTTGGTCAAACGGTTAGTATCGGGCAACAGCACATGGCCTCACAACCATGGTTGGTGCAATACCAACAACCGCAATTCCAACAAGTATACCAAGGTTCTGAGCAGCAAATCTTTGCGAACAGTGGACAATCGTACATTCAAAACGGTAAAAATCAACCAATTTACAATGGTCAAGTCCACCAACCTTACCAAACATACCAGCATCAAATGCATTATGCCGGTATGCAAAGACCAACTGCTCAGGCGATTCCATCGTATCTTGGGTATGCTTTACCTAACCTGAATCAATAGTTACCATTCGTGGCAACTTTAGAGTTACCTAATTTAAACCAGTTAACAAACGATCCAATTGCTTACGCCCCTTGGTGGCCAACGATTCCACATAAACTTCCATCAGATATTCCTAAATTTAATGGAAATCTAGGTGAAGATCCATCGAATCACGTGATGACCTTTCATCTATGGTGTTCATCAAACACCCTAAATGATGATTCGATAAGACTTCGCCTCTTTCATAGGACGTTAACGGGTCCAGCGGAAAAATTGTATATTGAATTGCCTAGAGCTTCTTTCGACAATTTCAGTACCTTAGCCACAACCTTTTTAACCCATTTTCAATTACCAATAAGGTACAAAACGGGAACAGAACTTCTTACTAACTTCAAACAGACAACGGCCACTCACATATCAGATCATATACATGAGTGGCGACGTCATCATAGAATGGTAAAAACGTACGTCCCTAATCAGATTTTAGCTGAATGGTTTATTAAGTCATTACTGCCTTCCATCACGGAAGATGTGGCAAAGGGGGGAGTCGTAACAGAAGAGCAAGTTATCGCTCGTGCACAATATCTGGACTTGATTTACACTCAATCTGGCACGCTCTATGACAAAATACCTGATGCCCCTAGACTGGAATTCTCAATTCCTCCTCCTCCTAAATCGAACAATGACTCTCATGCCGGTGATGGCATGATTGGCAGGACAGACACGAAATTGACAAAGGCTACATCCAAGAAGGCCCATAAGATTTCAGGTCAAAATGCAAAAGACGAACTTCTTTCTTCGGAAGTAAATGCCGTATCGACAGATAAGGGCAAAGAAACCAAACAACCAGGAAGCAAGAAGAAAGGCAAAGGGAAGAGGAAGAAACGGGATGAATCATCACCTGAAAAATCTTCTTCAAACCCTCTTGGAAATAGGAAACCAAGATTTCCATGCATGATATGCGATGAGGATCATCGGACTGCAGATTGTCCACACAGAGCTGAGCTTAAGAAGTTCTTTAAGAATTCGAAAACCTCAACAGTGTTAACTGATCCGTTTCCGAATCCAGGAGCAAATCTGGTTGAAAGTGGAAATGCTTCCCTGTCTCAAGTGCTGATGTTGTCGATTTCAAAACAGCAGAATGATGCTTTGATTTCGACAAGGAACAAAGGTTATGGGAATCCACAGCTGTCGAACAACAAGGAAAAAAATCAACCAAGTAGTTCGACAACAACTTCGACAGAAGTTGTACCACCCACCATCCCTGAATTGACAATAAAACCGCCGAAGGGAGTAGTGCACAAGTCGACGTTTAATCCCCGCGCTAGAGCGGCACATCATTATAACATAGTGGAAGATTTGGCCCAATCGCCATCCGCTATGTCGACTCTTGAAGTACTACAAAATTGCCCATCCCAAAGGCAAGATTTATTATCGGCCATTGGTGGGATTGATCCAAAGGATTCCAATATTGTATCCTTCGACCACAAAGGATATGATCCTCAGTTACCGGCTCAACTAGATTTCCTTGTTCAAGTGAAAGCCCTCAACAAAACTGTTCATCAAACAATTATTGATGAGGGGGCATCTACATGTATTATGTCGATGAGTTGCTGGAAAACTCTAGGATCTCCAACCTTGTCGCGATCTGCGATGACATTAAAAGCATTCGACGGAAGGACATATACCCGATACGGCATCCTAAATAACTTGAAAGTTGAACTAGGAGGGAAAACAGTAGAAATAGATGTTGAAGTCATTGATGGGAATCTTGATTACAACATCCTACTAGGACGACCATGGTTATATGCCATGGCAGCTGTTGTGTCGACCTATTTTAGAAAGATTGCATTTCCTTTTCAAGGAGGGATGACAATCGTCGATCAACAAAACTTCCTCCCCAATGGTTCTCAAGTTACAGGAAGCATTCCCATGATCCATGGAAGCCCCCATTCACTTCAGAATATCGGAGTAGGTCTACTAAAAGATCCTATACTAATGGGAACTTTCGCTCTTCCACCTCCAATCAATCTGGCGGAAGTAGCGTCAATAGGAACCTGCAACATGATATCTTCTACAAAGATCTCAGAAAACAATATCAACATGGATCATGCAATGGTTTTTCCCCCAAGCCCAATGGAAATATTATAGCAATCAATGTTTCTAGCATGGGAGGCAAACCCAAATCAACGCTCATCAAGCGTTTGGATAGATAGGTCTAGAGAATATGGTACTCCTTCAGATCCTTGGTCGCGATTGCATGTCACCGACGAAGGAATTCTCCAAGCTATGGTAATTAAAGGAGCACCATGGAATGATTCCCACCATCGTCCTCTTCTTCCGGATTGTGAAGAAGATACTCAAGATGACCTTTATCATCCTTCAGTAGTTGATTTTCTGTCAAATACTGTAAATACGGTGGATTCCGAGCGAAACTTGTCCAACATTGAAGAGACTATAGCCATAAATATCTTGACCAAAACAGATGTTGTAGAGAATATTTATGTTGGCAAATGTTGTTCTCCTTCAGAACTAGAAATATATAACGCTCTTTTTCCCGAATTCAGAGATGTCTTTGCTTGGTCATACAGTGAAATGCCAGGCATCGACTCGAGTATCGTTGAACACGAAATTAAGATGTATCCAGATGTCAAACTAGTACGACAACAGCTAAGGCAGGTGCACCCCAAGAAAGCCGCTGCCATTAAGGCAGATTCAGTTGAAAAACTTCTCCATGCTGGTTTCGTCTACCCGGTTCCTCTAACCGATTGGGTATCGAATATTGTCCCTATTATAAAAAAACAGGGGACAATTAGAGTGTGCGTCGATTATAGGGATGTAAATCAAGCTTGTCCAAAAGACAACTACCCTACACCCTTCATTGACCAGATAATTGATGAATGCGCTGGATGCGAAATCTTTTCATTCATGGATGGATTCTCTAGGTATAATCAAATAAATATCCGCCCACAGGACTAGTCAAAGACTGCATTTATTTGTCCGTGGGGCACATTCGCATATCGAAAATTACCCTTTGGTTTAAAGAACGCAGGGGCGACATTTCATAGGGCAATGAATTATGCCTTCCATGACATCAAAAACATCGTTCAACCGTACCTCGATGACCTTCCGGCTCATTCGCGAAAGCGGACTGATCATCCGCAACATTTAAGAGTGATATTTCTACGTTTCCGACACTACAAGATACGACTCAATCCGCACAAATGTGTATTTTGCGTCAGTTCTGGTCGTTTACTTGGCTTTGTAGTCTCCAAGGATGGGATTCGTCTCGACCCGTGTAAGGTCCAGGCAATCATTAATTTGCCTCCACCTTCGAATTTGCTTCAGATTCAGAAACTCCAAGGGAAAGCAAACTTTCTAAGGAGGTTCATTCCAAATTACGCTGAACTTTCTAAAGGTTATACACGTCTCTTGAAAAAGGAGGTACCCTTTGTCTGGGATCAGGTTGCGCAAGCTTCCTTTGATGCTTTAAAAGATTCCCTAATGAAAGCATCATTAATGTACGCCCCTGATTATCAAAGAGATTTTAACCTGTATCTGGCTGCAGCAGATACGACCATCGCAATTGTTTTAGTTCAAGAAGTCGATGGAATTGAGCATCCTATATATTATCTAAGTAAAAACTTAAATGATACAGAAAGCAAATATTCTTATGTTGAAAAACTATCACTTGCAGCTGTCCAAGCGATACAAAGATTTCGACGCTATGTCCTCTTTCGGAAAACTACCATTCTGTCAGATTACAACCCCATGACTTATATATTGTCGCGGCAGTTGTTGGGGGGAAAATATTCAAAATGGATAGCAATCCTTCAAGAGTTTGATCTGGAATTTGTAAAATCCAAGTCAAAGAAAGCTCTAGTTTTTGCAGAATTATTATGTGATCTCCCATCGTCATCCAACGATGAAACATTCGAAGAATCAATCGTGGATGGAAGTTTGTTTCTGATATCTACAAGCAATGAGTGGTATGGGGATACAGAAGTTGCCATGATTGTCAAGTTTTTGATAGCAAAACCAGAAGACCACCCGCACCTCTACAGCCAATAGTTGTTGTTGGGCCATTCACCAAATGGGGCATCGATTTCATGACATGTAACCCCACCTCGACCGGGGGGCATGGGTATATCATAGTCGCTGTTCACTATTTTACCAAATGGGCCGAGGCAATGCCTACATTAGATAGTACTGGTGAAACAACTGCCCTCTTCTTTTTCAATCATGTAGTCGCCAGATTCGGCGTACCACAGGCTATAGTCACAGATCATGGATCGCATTTTCACAATCACATGATGGTCGAATTAGTTTCCAAACTAGGGTTGTCTCATGACAGCTCTACTCCATATTATCCGCAAGCCAACGGACAAGTTGAAGCGATCAACAATGTCCTGAAACGCATGCTGCAAAGGATGATCAGAGTTCACAAAAGGAGATGGCACCTAATCCTGTACTCCGCTTTGTGGGCTTATCGAAAATCGGTAAGGAATGCAACCGGGTTCACACCCTTCCAACTGGTATATGGCCTGGAAGCAGTCTTACCAGTCCAGTGTGAAATCTCGTCTCTCAAACTCGCAATTGATCTCCTCCCCGGAACTTCAGAAGAAGAGGCTCGTTTCTTGGAATTAATCCAATTGGATGAAACCCATCGTGACGCCGCTTTGGCTAACGAAGCCCATAAGAAACGAGTCAAGGCGCAATTCGACAAAAATGTCAAACCCCGTGTCTTCTCAGAATGTGACTTGGTCTTGCTTTACGACCAAGAATCCGACAAATTGGGAGCAGGTAAATTTAAGTCTTTATGGATGGGCCCCTATATTGTTAAGCGGGTGTTAGCAAAAGGAGCCTACGAGTTAATAGATTATGACGAAATTCCACTGGTGCAACCTCGTAATGGGTTGTACCTCAGGCGTTACTATGCGTAATAGTAACCAATATGCTTTTGTTATATTTTTGTTTTCGCTAAAGTGTTTGTTTTGGTCGAGCAATCCACTTTTTACATTTATTGTAGATGTCAAACCCATTGGAGCCATGTGTTGGATATGCCGACGGAGCGAGTCATAGTTCGCAGAACCTATCCTCTGCAGCCTGGGCCATTTTTTATCCAAGCGGCGAGCTAGTAAGTTTCAGAGGTGTATGTATTGGTCGATCAATGAATAACATCACTGAGTATAGCGCGTTGATAGAACTTCTCTCTGATGCCATCACTCGTGGTATACGCCGACTAATTTTCAGGCTAGACTCACAACTCGTAATACTACAACTCAATAATATATATTTCGTCTGAAACCCATCTATTTATCGCATGTTCTTAAGGGTTAAGATTTTGGAAAGACAATTTGATCTTATCCAATACCAACATATTTCCAGAAACTTAAACAAATTAACCGACTCATTAGCAAACTATGTGTTAGATAGACATTTGCAACATTTATAAAAAGAAACACATCATCAATGTTTTACATGTGGATCATATAGCTCAACCAAAATAAAACCCCGAAAATCAAAAATATATATAGTTGTTTATGGTTTACACATAATGTTCTGTAACCAAGACAAAATCGGTCAAGCGACCCAAAAACTCAAAATGCTAGGGGGCACCCTAGTCTAATGATGCTCGTGATAGCAAGTCACAGCCTGTGCGATCATGCGTAGGAGACGAGTCCATTGTCTGGGCACACCAGTAGTATGCCACTATAACCGCAAAGGTAGCTCGTCAGTCCTCACATCTGGTATACCAAGAGTAAGGCCCTCAACCTGCTCCTGCAAAGCTGTGAGAGTCTCGGCCACATCGAGGTCGTGAAGAATAGCCCTTCCGGTGGCCTCTCCTGCTGGGGCAACAGCTGGTACTCTCAGGCGAACTACTGGATGAACAGGACCAACATCTACATGTACACATGATTTTGATCAGAGTCTTGATAGAATAAATCACAACGACATTATAAACAGTAAACAACAATATGGTCAAAGATTTTACCAATAGCGCCCCACTGCTCGCCATCCGGCAGTACTAAATCTGGATCACCCCGGAAGTCCATGCCAGCGTATGGATACTCAGAATAAACCATCTCCTGACGATCAAACCACCTGAAGAATGTATAAGAAAATGAAATCTGAGACTGGCCAGCATGCCTAGACATATGGTCAACCCATCTCTGCATACGTGGTTCAGTAGGAGAAGGTAAATCGAGTGCAATGTACTGCGGCTGCATCAGTGGTATCTTCTCCAAGGCAAAGGCGGTCAAAATAGAACCGTACCCAAAGTTCTTCAACCTCCCGTTCTTTATCTTGGTCAACTGTTCTTTCATCACAAGAAGTATTGCGTCGCACCAGTTGAACACCTTCAATTGGAGGCATTCCAAGGCATGCTACATATAGGATCGGTTGGCTACATGAAGAGACACACTACCGGCCATCCTACCAAAAGTAAACAGGATAGTCCTAAGGGACCTGTCAGTGACATCACGGATGATGATCTTGCCGTCTTTACTCGGCTGAGATCCTTCTCTGCAATACCGGCGGACATAATCTCTCACAGAATCACCTCCTCGGGCCGAACCTAACAAAGAGATGGGGGCACCCCGCCTCTACAAGCCAGTCAAGAAATAGATGTCTACTGCATCCAAGGGGATAGATTTGCCCCTAATATGGAAAACCTGATTAGTAGGATCCCAAGCATCGATCAAATACTGCAGTAAGTTGATATGTTGTCTCATGATAGAAATGCGGAAGAACTTCAGCAAGCCACAATTCCGCAGCGCGTTCACTGTAACTGGATCATGTAAGGCAATCATTTCCTCTTCTTCATGCTCAAGTTCTCGCCATGTAAGGGTCATTTTGCTCCAAAATATCTCAAAAAACAAACAAGAGAAGAGTTAGATCCTGATTTTGGTGAGAAACAGGAAAAAATTCCATAAAAAATTATGCAACAAATTCCCTTTCTAGGCCCAACGCACCTGCAGCAGTGTTCTAGGTGCGTTGAAAGCCAGATTGCCTTCAGATAGGACAACATTCAACGCAGGTTTCGATACACTGGAGGTGCGTTGATGGCAGAACGAGTCCCTCAAACCCCAGGGGCTCAGAAAAGCAGGGAATCAGGCTCAAAATGCAAAATGGAAACCATGAAATGAAAAAGCTCAGGTTTAGCTCCTACCTGGTCCAGACGGCGCCGAGAATTGTCCACAGAATCTCCCGAAATCAACTGATGAAAATCGAAGGGGAAAGCACCTCCAAAGCTCCAACAAACCAAGTTCAAATGAAATGGTAAAATGAGAGGTAAAAAACACTTTTTAATTACTTTTACGTAGTTGAAAGTAAAATATTAGCATTTTAATCTCGTTTTCAAGAAAATATTGTTCATTCCTGACTAGTTTGATGAAGCAGTCGAAAATACAGTACGATCTTTGGAAGGACAAAGCTATTTATGGTAAAAAATCAAAACAAGACCATCTGATCGAGTAGTGTTACCGCAAGGTTCAAGCTCGTTAAAAAATAAACCCGCATCGAGCAAATGTTTCCACCCGCGTTTAAGCTCATTAAAAAATGAACTATCCCCTGGTAAATAACCATCGTGAATGTAGCATTTCAGCCATTAAAACCTTGGTTGTGTTTGCACCGTCACCTCCACTTTTCCATTGGCCGATCATTCACCTCCATTTGATTGTTTACCCATTTTGAAGAACATCTGCGAAGAGTGATTTCACTAGCCATCCTCGTGACACTGCCGTGATTGGAAAATTCCAAACCTTACCTGGAATAAGCTGCTACCCATTTTATCACTCATTCCTCAAAAGACGAGTCTTCTTTAAGCTCTTTTCTGACTCATAGAATATGAAAAGATTGTCGAGTTCTGGCCTTCCATCTCGTTAAAGCGACGGGAAGTGCTACCCCTCCTCTAGATTTTAATTTTTTTGGACCTGAGGGATTATTGCACAAAAAGATCGAGCGCTTGTTTTGTTCGGCTCGTTAAAGTGATCGAAAATTCATCCCTTCTGTATTGTTTTATACTTTTTCGGACTTAAGGGATTAGATGACGAAAAAGGAATTTTGGAGTTACCTTTACATACCTTTTCAGACTCTCTAAAAATGAAAAGGATCGAGTTATCTTTGTCGTTAGACTCGTTAAAAAGATTAATAGCGACAAACTTGTCTTTAGACGAGAAAGAGTTTCACTATCGCTAGGCTCGTTAAAACATAGCGATGGGTTTGCCTGAAGGGTAAATTATAGAACAAGCATATGTTATCCTCCTCAAGCTTGACAAAAATAAAGAGGTACTGGTCAACAATGACTGGGGAAAAATTGGGAATAAAACTCAAAGAATCTTTATTGGTAGCAAGTCGCTCTTGAACATGACACTTCCACTCCATGCCCGAGGCGGGTTGGGTTGTTTCATTCACCGGTAACATCGCCATGGTCTCGCCATACCATCCACATTTGGGGTTAATGCTACCAATCCATCACATAAGTGTCGCTGACATGTTCAAGAGAAGTCATCCAGAAAGGCCACCTGTGTCCCGCCCACTACCATTAATTATACTCCATTCTTTCATGACCACCACCCTGAACCATATATCATCAGATCGTTTTCACCTCCATCAAAATCATTTGCTCCGTTCCGTGTCATTGATGTGGGATTCATTAAGGCCCTCCTATGACGGATCACTTCTTGTCGACATCAGCTCATTATCCAAGAAGTTGATCTAGGAACACCCCATTCAGTACTTTGAAGCTTGCATGCCTCAATGGCAAGTTTCTCACTTCCGGCGACAAGTTTACATCAATGACCTTCGACTGAAAGATTTTGCATGGTGTTCGATGCCAAGTCCTTTATTCACACCACGTGAATTGTACTGCAGTACCTTGAGGGTCATTATCATTATCGGTGATTCCTCTTGCGCTTGTTAACAGTTTACATCCTTGACTGGTAATCAAGCGATGTCTTTCCATGTTCGACTTCAAAACATTTCTCACATGGATTGACTTGTACTTCGAGTGAAGATTGGACGAGATTGAAGACCCCGGATCTAGTTTCATTCATCCAGGCTGCGATATATATTCAGGAAAATAAAGACATTGAAATGTACAGCATTGCAGCACAGATAATCATCCTACCAAAAGGATGATGGCTCTATCAGAATCATTAGTCTACCATCAGACGATTGTCTGTCCTATGTACATGAAAATGAATTTATAAAGCTGAGCATGGGAATGCCCGCCTCAGCTAGATCATGAAAACAGTATGAAGATAATGTATTGTATTGTATCTTATTACAGGTCTCCTCCCAGCATTGAAAGAACTTCGGATCCTCCTAATAAAGCATTTCACCCGATAAACAGCCTCATACTTTAGGGGGAAACTGTTATAGACATTTTTGTGCCTTACAGCTCTAAGCATGAAATGTCCATAAACCAAGGGCTCCTAAGTCCCTAAAAGTGTTGTTCCAACCCCTAAAGGAACAAGGTCAACAAATTACAGCTTCTCCCAGAAGTTCTCCACCAGAAACTGCTCAGAATCAGTCAAAACAGGATCATTTCAGCTGCTCCACTAGCCAAGTGCGTTGCATAGCACCTAAGTCCACTAGCTAGGTGCGTTGAAATGCACATAAATGCACTACTAGGGTGCGTTGAGCGGGAAATGAAAAATGGGAGTGTCATTCCGCGAGGTGGAGAGACAATGGAAGCTTCCAGAATCTTCTCCAATGACACTTGCCTCACTGAATTTGACCAAGGAGGAGTAAGAGGCTTTCAGTCTCCAAGTGGAAGCAAGAACTGACAGAGGGAAGCCACTAATCAAATCATGAGCTGACTCATCCTCCTTGCATACATCTATATATGGATCCCTCATCCCAGAGATCCAGAGGCTGGAATTTTGCACATTGTAAGGAATTGCTGTTGGTTTTGAGATACATATCAGAGAATTGGGTGATCTATGCTTTGTTGGGGGTGAAGAAGGGACTTCTTTGCTGGAAGGTTGATGCTGGGTCAGGAATCATCGGTTGTACATCCTCCTAGATCTTCTTGTATATCAATAAAATTATTTGAGTTTCTTCTCCATGCTTGTGCTTCATTGATGCTTGTTACATTTGTATGGTTAACTTAAATCTGATCCTAAGTTATTTATGAATATAAACCCATGTCTTTGTATAGTTTCCTTCTTCTGTGATCTTACAGGTACTTGGTGAAGCTGGCAAGTAAGGGAGGAGGTAGCTGGAAGCTGTCAAAGAGGAGAGAGATTGGATCAAAGGACTAGCGCAAGTCACAGGTTGGTTCATCCTATTCCTCTTTGTTTATAGTTCATAAAGAAGAATACAAAAGTAGTTTTCTCTGTTTGTTTCTAAGGTAGCTGTCACACCTTAGTGGGATAGAGCAGTTCTAAATAGACACTTTTTTCGATAACAGCCCCCCTGCTCATCCTTCTTGCTCCACACCTCCTCCTTGTCCTTCACTCCTTAATATCATTCCCTACCAGCCACTCATTCATTTCAACCCCATGCTCAGCCGCAAGCTCAGTGGAATGCACCTCATCAAGGGTGGAGGCCCCAATACAACTCTCTTCATGCACTTCTACCTCCACCACTTGCCCAACAATAATCATTACCTTCTGCTCCACCAAGGCATCCCCAAATGCCTGCCCAGCCAAATCCAAACTCGAACAACAGATAGGCTCAACAAGTGTAAAGTGGGGAACCATCATACCCAACTTATGTTGTAGAGATTCAAGAAATCAACTTGCGATCTGAAAAAGTTCTCCCAAATAGCCAGCCTCCACCCAGGGAGGTTGAGGAAGATAAAGACGAAATCGAACCTAAAGCAAATCCACCCTTTTGTGAGAGACTTTCCATGATAATCCAGCCTACCCTAGAAGAGACTAAACTCCTAGGAGAATTGAAACACTTATGTGTGAAGATACCACTTCTCCAAGCCATAAAAGATGTGCCTATTTACAATAGGTTGAACAAAGAGAAGTTCTTTAGGCATCAAGGGAGGCGCAAGAGAGATGCCCCAACCATCAATGTTATAGGACAACTGTTCGACCTGATGTTGGGGCAGACAATCTGTCGAAAATATCTGGACCCTAGAAGCCTGGTAGTTAATGTCCACATCAATGGCACAATGGTCCCACATACCTTGATTGATCTAGGATCTACCATTAATGTGATGACAAAGGACACAATGCTCAAACTTAACCTCCAGCACTCCTAGAGGAAGACCAAGATAGTGCTGCAGCTAGCAGACTGCTCCACTGTGACCCCTGAGGGGATTGTGGAAGATGTGATGGTCCATTGATTCTTGGGAGTACCCTATTGATTTCTTAGTTCTCCAGCCAAAAGCAAAGCTTACTAGGTTTCCTTTCATTCTCGGAAGACCGTGGTTGGCTACAGTCGATGCCTACATCAGTTTCCGAGCTGCGAACATGACCATAAAGAATGGGCACATGTCTAAGCAGTTAACCCTATATCCTCCTGCCCAACCCTTGTGAGAACATGATCTACCTCTCTGGTTGGAGGAGGAGGATGAGGATGAAGTTTATTCTACACCACTTTACGGATTAGAAATCGCCATGGGGAGAAAACTGCAAGATGAGGATGATCTGATTGAAAATTTGATTCAGAGTCCACCTCCCACTGTATCACCATAAGAAGACATAGTAAGAGAAACCTAAAACAACCCCTCAACTGATCTCTGTGTGGCCGACCCTACTTCTCCCCATGTCAAAAATATAGATTTCGGCCTAGAAAGAACATTAAAAGTCAATCCATCCCTATCTACTTCCCAGGAGAAGGAGCTATGCAACCTACTGGGAAAACATCTAGATGCCTTCGCCTGGAGTTATAAGAAGTTCAAGGAAGATTGCAAACTAGTTAGGTAGCCTCAAAGGAGGATGAATCCAGCACTTAATGATATTGTTAAGGAAGAACTACAGAAATTGCTTGATGTAGGTTTCATATATCCCATCCTTGATAGTGAATGGGTCTCCCATTTGGTGCTAGTGCCAAAGAAAAATGGTAAGTGGTGAATCTGTGTCGACTATCGGGAATTGAACAAAGCCACCAAAAAGGACCATTTTCATTTACCTTTCATAGATCAAGTGTTAGACGGTCTGGCAGGGAAAACGTTTTTCTCTTTCCTAGATGGGTTTAGCACGTACAATCAGATTCAAATTAGCCCAAAAGACCAAGATAAGACCACTTTGACTTGTCCTTGGGGTACCTTTGCATACCAGGTCCTTCGTTTTGGTTTGTGCAACGCTTTAGCCACTTTCCAAAGAGCGGTATTGAGTATATTTTCTGAATTGGTTCTTGATGCAGTAGAAATATACATGGATGAGTTTACTCCTTATGGCTTTGAATTTCAGGAAGCTTTATTTAAGCTATGAAAAGTTCTAGATAAGTGTATTGAGATGAACCTATCCCTCAGTCTGCAAAAATGTGAATTTTTTATGACTGAAGGAACCGTGCTAGGTCATGCAATATCTCAACAAGGACTACAGGTGGACCCCAACAAAATTGCCATCATCCAAAGGGTCCCACCTCTTCAAAAGGTGAAAGATATCAAAAGTTTCCTAGGCTTAGCTGGATATTACAAGAGACTCATTAAAGACCTCAGCAAGTTAGCCTCTCCTTTATTCAACCTCTTAGGCAAAGATGTTGAGTTAATATGGTCAAAAAACTGTCAAGAATCCCTAGATACCTTGAAGAGCAAGCTAGTGATTGACCCAATTCTTAGAGGCCTAAATTGGGCCCTACCCTTTCACATTCACACAGATGCCTTGAAAAAAAAGATAGGAGCAACCTTAGGACAAATTGATGAAAAGTTACCTTATGCCATATACTTTATAAGAAAAAACTTATCAAAGGTAGAGTTAAACTACATAGTGACCAAGAAGGAACTCCTAACTGTCGTACATTCCTTAAACAAATTCAGACATTATATCACAGAATATCAAACCTTTGTGAACATTGATCATGCTATGATTAGATATTTAATGAAAAAAGCAGATGTAAATGCTCAGATTCCTAGATGGTTTCTTTTACTGCAGCAGTTTGATCTGACCATTATTAATAAGCCTGGTAAAGAAAATGTTGTTGCTAACTTGTTGTCTAGAGTAAATTTTCCTGCATGTGAAGAAGGAATGGTGGATGAAAAAATGACAGATGAAGACCTATTTTCTATATCAATACTCTCTCCATGGTTTGCTGATGTATCAAACTACTTGGCTTCAGTACAATCCCCACCACATCTATCCTCAAAAGGGAAGAGCAAGATAGTAAGGAAAAGTGCCCCTTTCACCTAGCTTGGAGACAATCTCTTCAAACTTGGCCCATATCAGATCTTGAGAAGATGTGTCGGGGAGGATGAAGTCTTTAAAATCCTCCTAACCTTTCATGACGGGCCTTGTGGACGTCATTTTACAGCAAAAAGAACCGCCTTCAAGATATTGCAAGCAGGCTACTACTGGCCCACTCTTCATCAGGATGTGAGGAGATACACGAGCCTGTGTGATCGGTGTCAGAGGATGGGGAAACCCAATCTAAAGGATAAATGCCCATGCAACCTCAGGTGACCTTTGAGCCATTTGAGAATTGGGGCATAGACTTTCGCGGGCCTATCAACCCCCCTTCAAAGCAAAAGCACTACATCATGCACCAACTACCTGACAAAGTGGGCAGAGACAAAAGAAATCAAAGTAGCGATAGAGGAAAAAGTAGCTGAGTTTTTGAGGAAAAATGTATTCTACAGGTTCAGGTATCCGAGATAGTTGGTCACATATCAAGGAAGTCAGTTCGCTTCCAGCCTCATTGAAGACCTGCTCACACATCATAAGATCAAGCACATGACTTCAACCCCTTACCATCCATAAGCCAATGGAAAATTTAGGTCACTAACAGAGCATTGGAAGGGATCCTAACCAAGGTAGTGAGCAGCAGCAGAAAAGACTGGGTGGATAGATTAGTTGAGGGCACTTGGGCCTACAACACAACATGGAAGACCACCACCAGGTTCACACCCTATGAACTGGTCTATGTGAAGAAGGCTTTGCTGTCAATAGAGTTTGAATTCAATACCCTAAGGATGGAAGCTCAACTGAACTTAGACCTTGGCTATGCACAGAAAGAGAGATTACTTCAGCTCAATGGATTAGATGAATACAGATCACAAGCCCTTCTCCATATAGAGGTAGTTCAGCTTCAGAGAAAGATATGGCATGACAAAAATATCAGGGAGAAGCAATTCCAAGAGGGAGATTGGTCATTATTCTATGATTCAAGATACAAGGATTTCAAAGGCAAGCTGAGGACAAGATAGTTGGGACATTACACTATGGATAAATGTAATGAAAATGGTTCAATTCTGATCAGAACCATTGATGATGAAGCCATCCCCATGCTTGTCAATGGACATCAGTTGAAGGTCTACAAGAAACCCCTCTCCAAGCGAGAGTTTGTTGAAGATTTGAATAAAACAATTATGGTAGTGGAGCATGTCTTAGCTTCCACTTCACCCACTCACTGAAGAAAAGAAAAAATAATAAGGACTCAAGTGAAAACCCCCATGAGGCGCTTGAGTCCCATCATTGGATTAAAAACCTCTATTGAGGCAACCCAGTGATGTGAAAGAAAAAAAGAGAAAAAGAGAAAAAAATGGAAAGAATAAGATCCTTGGGTGAAAACCTCCCTTGGGGGTGCCCAGGGCTGGCAATTAGTGTCAAAAACCTCTGTGTGGCACCCTAGTTGTTTTCAAAAACAAAAACAAAAAAGAAGAAAAAATGAATTTTTATCTCATTGCAGGTTTGCAGGAGGACTACAGGGAGCAGAAGAAGGTGCCAAGGGGACCGTAACATTCACACCAGCATCCATCTCATCTCCTCCACACATTCCTCCATCATTTTTGGCATCTCTTTCACCCCACTATACCTTTCTCTTCCAAAACTGTGTTCTCTACAGGAGGCTCCTGTAGGAATTACAGAGAGCCAAAAGTGTCTACCGAAGGCAGTTGGAGGGACAAAAAATCTTCATGAGGAACATATAATCCCTCCTCCCATCTTCAAAACTCCTTGCCATCATTTCCAAGCCTGCATCACACCCTAAGCATCATTATTTTTGTTTTTCCTTATCTAAGAAAAGGAACACAGAAAAATAGTTTTTCAGTGAAAAAGAAAAGAGAAAGATGAAAAGGCACCAGTAACCTTACCTGAAGTTTACCTATTATCCCTCCATCATTCACCTCCACCTCTGGCATCATTCTCGAGCTCCAAAGAAGGGAAATAGCTAAAGTTTCAAGAAGAGAAGAAACTACAGGAGCTCCTGTAGGAATTCTTGTAGCAGTTGATCCCATAGAAGTCTAGCACCATCAACAAGAGACAACATATATAAAGGTTGAAGAGGCATATGTACCTCAGCTCCAACAAAGGGTGAACCTACCAAAAACACACAACAACACATCAGCAAGCAGGGACAACATGCATGAAGAAAACTAAAGGCATGCAGTAGTGAAAGCCACAACACCTCACAACCAATACACTTGGATCACATGTAAGTAACTAAGTCACTCCTCCATCTTCATTTGTGTAATTAGGAGTCATACGAAGGAAACAAGATGGTTGAGGTCAAACGAGGGAAAGGTGGACAATTAACTTGGCCACCTTCATTTATTTCACTCCACTTATCCGAGATGACACCTACACGTGCGCACAGTCAACTCAAGCACAAGATGCCAAGGACAGGTAGTGGGAGGAAGTGTGAACTCCAATGAAATAATGAGGGATGATTACGAGGAGGGGACATGATGACCAATCAGGTGGGGACCAACGTTCTGAATATGGGCAACGTACACCTTTCCAACTCAACACTCATAACCGAAAATATCCATAAAGGGTAATGAGAACTCCTCCCCGTGCATTCTCACCACCTTTTCTTCATTTTCTCCTTTTAACTCAGCCACACAGTAGTCTTCTTGTGCCCTCACAGCCTCATAACCACCATCCTCCATTGATTTCCTCCATATTATTGCTCTCGACATTTTCTATAGGAGCACCTACAAGAAATCTACAGGAGGGATAGCGGGCTTCTACAGGAGGGGCAGTGAGTCATTTTGAAGGGAGAAAACATGGTCTTTGGCATGAATTTCAGTCTTAAGAGGTAGGGTTCATGAATTCCCTCTGTGGAATATTGAAATGAGAAAGAACTTGTCTCAATTTGAGGATGAAATAAGTCTTTAGGAGGGTAGAAATACATAAAAATAATTTTTTCTTAAAAAAAAAAATAACACAGTCCCCTTTGTTTCTCTGTTTTTCTCAAAATTCTTTGTCTCCACCTCCATATTTGGTTTTTCAAAAAATTACAGGCAGTATGATAGGAGGGTTTATGAGAAAGGAGCCCAATAACTCCACTAGGATCCATGCACATCCTGAAGTGGTGGACATATTCACAAGGGCAAACTGGATGAATTTCTTTGAGAAACTTCAAGGGTTTGATGATGAAATTGCCCAAACATTTTCTCTCTCTGTTGTCCCTCACACAAGAGCTCATGCTACTGTAACCATTAGAGGTCTCTCCATTGAAATAACCCCTAAATTCTTCAGCAGGGTCACTACGCTTCCTCTTGGGTTGCCTTGGAGTAAAGATGAGAAACCAATTGGCCAGGCTACCAGGAAGAAATTTTTCCAATATAATGAAACCCCTGTCGAAGATAAAAATGGAATTAGAAGGGCTAGTATACCATATCCCTAGGACGTGTTGGCATTATGACACAGGTTTGGCACTATGGCACAGGTGTTGTCCTTGATGGCAAGTCACTCAAAGGACAGATCACAGTTCAGGCTCACAGAATGAAAGAAAATGAGGTATACGCAGGTTCCTCTTAACAAAATCGCGTATACACACGAGATTACTGACCAAAAGGAGCGTACACGTATGCACGCACTTTCATGCAAATAAAAGCGCGTACATGTGGGAAATATTATGTTTGGTACATGGTATTTAGTCTGACATATTTGAACCAATGGTTTTGATCCTTGGTATTGCATCCAAAGTGTTGAACCTAGCTATTGGGTCCCTAGTATTGGTTCTCAATGGTTTTGGACCATGGTTTGAGTAAGGCCTAAGACTATAAAAAGGGAAGGAGATCATTTGGCAAGGGGATTGACTTAAGCATTGAATATCTTATGAAGAGCAAGATCTAGAATACTGGTCATTGGGTTATGGCGCATAACTAGATCTGAATCAAGGATGAACCTGAGCGCAAGGAGAAGGATAAGTTCTATTGATGGGTGAAGATCTTAAGGCAGCTTGAAGAGAAGTATCTTTGTGTAGTTTTAATCTGTTATATTTGGCGCATGACTTGATCAATAAATATGATAATCTAGGTATAACTGATGTTTGAATAAGTGAAAAGGGTAAATTATCTTCTATAGATCTTTACGCAGGTTCAGCGCAGCAGAGGCACGTATACACGTTGGTTCACTAACTTAAAATAGCGTATACGCAGGTTGGCCTTGATACAGAAGTTTATGCACATAGGTTCCACATACTGAAGTAACGTACATCTCATGAAATATGTTTTAGCTACTTCTGTTTATTGCTGCAGTGTTCAGGGTTCAAAGTTGGTGTCCGGTTACTGGCACTATTTTTTTGGTTACATCATTCTGAGAAGTTATTGGTTGATTCAATATTTGTTTGTACAAAGGAGATTGGTTGATGCAGATATACTTTATGTTTGATTTATATTCATGGATCTAGTCTGAAAATTTATGAAACGTGGTCCCTTGAAGAAAAGAGAAGGTTGTATCCTTCTGTAGGTCAGCATCTACGTACTAGTATCTCAGCGAGTACAAGAGCTAAGGGTTTTGTAGCTCCCTTCCAGGAGAAGCTGGAGAATGAGAGAAGGTTGTAGCCTTCTGCAGGTAGTAGCCTGCATACTGGTAAGAGACTGCACCAGTACATAATCATTGTCAAAATAAGTTTCTAATTTAGAAGAAGATAGAGACAAATTGCAGCAAGTGGTTTTCACCCACATTGGGTTTCCGCCTTACATTTTGTGTTCATGTGTGTTGATTATGTTTGATGATTTTCTATGCTTTACTGCTCCTGTTTACTTATCATATAGTTAATAATGTTCTGATGCACTCATTTAGAAGAAACTAACTGATTTATAAGTTTACTGAATATACGATGGTTGCATTATACACAGTTGCATATACATGCATTTTTCCTTAACTGAAGTAGCATATATGAATATGAATATGGAAATGAAAAAGTTATATTGATTAGATAATACTGATTCACCCCCCCCCCCTCTCAGTATTATTTCCAACAATTGGTATCAGATCAGGTCCTTCAGAAGAAGCTTGATCGCTTGAAGGAAGATCTATCATCATGAGAAACTACGAAAAAGAAGCGTCAATCAAGCCACCGATTTTTTATGGGAGCAACTTTTTCTACTCGAAGGTAAGAATCATTGCCTATGTTCAATCTCTTGGTACAAAAGTTTGGGATATTGTGGAATCAGGATACACATTTCCATCAGAAACTCCCACAGATACGACTAGTAAGAAGCAGTATGAAAAAAATGCAAAGGCTGTCAATACTCTATTAGGGAGCCTGTCTCAATCAAAATTTGTCAAGGTTATGCATCTCAAAACCGCAAAGGAAATGTGGGACAAGATCGTTCTAAGCTATGAAGGAGATGAACAGGTAAAACGAGAAAAACTACAAACTCTCAGAATTCAATATGAAAATCTCAGAATACATAATGATGAAAGCGTGGCTAACTATTTCCTACATATAGATGAGATTGTTAATTGTATGAGAAACTTGGGTGAAGAAATAAAAGAAGTTGTTTTGGTTGAAAAGGTTCTAAGATCTTTGTCTCCTAAGTTTGATTCAAAAGTTTCTGCCATAGAAGAAAAATAGAATCTACAGAGCATTACCATGTCACAACTGCATGAAATCCTAACTACTTACGAAATGAGAAAAGGGGGACCATCAGACAAGAGAGAAGCTGCATTCAAAGCCTCAGGAAAAGGAGATTACAATGAGTTATGACATATGTTAGAAGAAGAGGAAGAATCAAATTTTGTCAAGAACGTTCAATGGGGAACTTGAAGATTTATAGGTAAGCTGCCTTTCAAATGCTTTGATTGTGGCAGAGTTGGTCATTATGCTACCAAGTTTCCTCATAAATATAAACTTGACAAAGGTAACGAACCAGTTAGATGGAATAGAAAACATAATGTAAGTAAAAAGAGCTATTATACACATGAAGGTAGTGATGGATATTCAAATAGTGATGAAGATGAACAACGTAATGATTATATACTTTTGATGGCTTTTGAAGATGATGATTTCTTGGCTACTATAGATGAAGAAGGTCTTTATGAAGAAATTTCTAAACTCAAAATTTGTTTAGAGGAAAAGAATATGATTATAGATACTCTGACATTCCAACTTTCTGAAAGAGGAAAACACAATGAAAAGTTAGAATGTGAAATTTTGGGACTTAGAAAAGATATTGAGAAATCAAAAGCTCTTAATCTTAGATTTGCTAAAGGATCTAAAACTTTAGATGAGATTATCAAAGTGTAGCATTCTCCTCTAATCAAGACAGGTCTTGGATATACTGAAGGAGCGTCTCAAGCATAGAATCCATCCACCTCCAAAATTTATCTTGATGCAGCAAGAAAATGTGAACAAGTTGACAATCGACAGCAAAAGCATAATGCAGATCACCAAGTAAAGCGGGGGCAATCTACTTCAAGGATGAATAGAAGCTTCAACCAACCACAGGGAAATCATTCTCAATTTTCCTCAAGAATGGATGTCAATGGAAACTACAATCATTTGGTTGTTAGGTTCCATAATTGCAGAAATTTATTCAATGGCCAATGTTTCTCTTGTCATAACTTTGGTCACAAAGCTGCTCAATGTGTTGCCCACAAGACCATCATGACTAGAGAGGCTCAAAAACAAAGGAGTATGACTGGGATCATGAAAAGGACCTACACTAACTTTTCTACTCTTGAGAATGAAGTAGAATGTTCTATTTGTAACAACTTGGGTCATGAAGATTCTGAATGCAGAAGTAGGTTTCGGAAAACAACTCAGAAGGAGCAAGTTTCATTGAATTCTAAAACATGGAGAAAGAAAGAATCAGAACCAGAAAGATGTGGGATATCCTTATATGCGGAAGGACAGGAAAATCAGTGGTACATCGACAGTGGATGCTCGAAACATATGACAGGTTATAAAGAAAAACTTCAGTCATATAGTGCCTTAGAAAAGGAAAAGAAGGTCTCATTTGGAAATGAAACTCCTACGCTCATAAAAGGTAAAGGTTTTGTGATTGTGAAAGAAAAGGTCAAGGCTGGAGATTTTATGTATGTTGATGGCTTAAAGCCTAATCTATTGAGTGTCAGTCAAATGTATGATCAAGGAAATGAATTAATATTTCGATCAAATTGATGCATCGTTCTTGAGCTTGATACAAGAGAAACAATGATGAAAGGCATAAGAAATTTAAATATTTTATACATACTCAAGGGAGGAAAACAACAATGCTATCTAAGCAAGAATGATGAACACTGGCTATGGCACAAAAGATTAGGGCATCTAAGATTCTCTCAGATAAGGAAAGCATGCAAATATCAGGCGGTTCGTGATCGCCCTGACATCAGAATTCTAGACAATACAATATGCAAATCATGTCAGTTTGGTAAGAAAACCAGAACTAATTTTCCTGAGAAGGAAGGATCAGCTAGCAGGCCACTTGAACTTGTCCATACTGATGTATGTGGTCCATCTAGGAAAATGTCACCTCTTTGAGATGAATATTTTATATTGTTCATTGACAACTTTTCCAGGATGTGTTGGATAGGACTTATGAAGCATAAAGACGAAGCTTTTGATAAGTTCAAAGCATTCAAAGCCTTGGTTGAAAATGAGTCAGATCGAAGAATAAAATGCCTCAGGCTTGATCGAAGAGGGTAATTTAACTTGGATGATTTTTTTGATTTTTGTGAAGAACATGGAATAAGAAGGGAATTCTCTACTGCAAGGACCCCTCAGCAAAATGGAGTAGTGGAAAGGATGAACAGAACGGTTCAACAAATGGATCGTGCTATGCTTGATCAGTCTGGAACTCCCGCAACCTTCTGGGGTGAAGCCGCATTTACTGCAGTTACTATTCTCAACAAGACAAATGTTCGGGTAAACAACACTCAGACTCGTCATGAACTTTGGTATGGTAAGACTCCCACAGTTAAATACTTCAAAATTTTGGAAGAAAATGCTACATCAAAAAGACTGATGAAAACCTTGGCAAGTTTGAACATAGAGCAGATGAAGGCATTCTCCTTGGTTACTCTCCTCACAACAAAGCATATAAGTGCTACAATAAAAGACTTGGAAAAATTGTTGAAAGTATTGATGTAGTGGCTGATGAAGAAGGGAACACTCCTAGGCAAGTAAAATCTGAAGATTTCGAAGATGATGAAGACTATCATTCAACATCAAATCAGATTCATGATGAAGAAGAAACCCATCAGGCACCAGAAGAACAGATAAGAATAGAAGAAAAGACTCCATCCAAGTATGTTCACAAGAATCATCTAGAAACCCAAATTTTGGGGCAAAAAGAGGCAAGTGTGCAAACAAGAAGAACCATTTCAGAAGCTTCAAGTTATCTAGCATTACTCTCCTCCATTGAACCACAAAATGTAAGAGAAGCATGCAAAGATGAATGCTGGGTAAAGGCCATGGAGGAAGAACTTGAGCAGATTGAAAGAAATAACACTTGGGAATTGGTTCCTAGACCAAAAGATAATAATGTCATATGAACAAAATGGATATTCAAAAGTAAGTTAAATGAAAATGGAGATGTGATTAGAAACAAGGCCAGACTTGTTTGTAAAAGGTATGCTCAACAAGAAGGTATAGACTTTGAAGAAACTTTTGCACCAGTTGCTAGACTTGAGGCCATAAGAATATTCCTTACTCTTTCTAGCGTTTAGAAGTTCAACATATTTCAAATGGATGTGAAGTCTGCCTTCCTGAATGGAGACTTGGATGAAGAAGTATATATTGAACAACCAGATGGGTTTATATTATAAATGATCCAAAAATTTTATGTAGACTCAAAAAGGCTCTCTATGGCCTTAAACAGGCTCCAAGGGCTTGGTATTATTGGTTGGATAAGTACCTCCATCAACAAGGTTTTATAAAAGGATCAACAAATAGCAATCTATATATAAAAATTGACAATGATAAGTTGCTAATACTTGCTGTGTATGTTGATGATATCATCTTTGGTAGTAATGAAGAAGACATGAGTCAAAACTTTTCCTTGGTGATGCAAACAGAATTTGAAATGTCCCTGCTTGGTGAGCTCACATATTTCCTTGGTTTACAAGTCCAACAAAACAAAGACGACATTTTTTTTCTATCACAAACCAAGTATCTCTAGCAGATATTGAAGAAAGATGGGATGGAGGATTCGAAACCAGTGTGTACCCCTATGGTAACAGGATGCAACCTCAGCACAAATGATGAATCAATAGCAGTACATCAACCAACCTATAGATCCATGATTGGTAGTTTGCTCTATCTAACAGGTACCCGACCAGACATTATGCATGTAGTGGGAATAGTTGAAAGGTTTTAGGCAAATCCAAAGGAAACTCATCTTCAGGCGGTTAAGAGAATTTTCAAGTATCTTCAAGGAACTCAAAACTATGGCTTATGGTATCCTAGATATACAGATCTCACACTTCATGCATATACAGATGCAGATTGGGAAGGAAGCGTGGATGATAGAAAAAGAACTAGTGGTGGTGCATTCTTTATGGGTTCCAGATTAGTATCCTGGTTCAACAAGAAACAAGGTTCAATTGCATTATCAACAACTGAAGCATAATATGTGGTTGTTGCATCTTGCTACACACAATTCCTTTGGATGATGCAAACATTGCAAGGCCTTCAAATCACTTGTACTCCACCTGTCTCCATTTTTTGTGATAATACAAGTGCAATCAATATTTCAAAGAATCCTTTCATGCATTCAAAGACTAAGCACATACCTATCAAGTATCATTTTCTACGGGAACAAGTGCCTGAACAAAAGGTTAAATTGGAGTATGTTCCCTCTACGGAACGAGTTGCTGATATACTCAGCAAACCACTGCCCACGGAGACATTTGAATACCTCAGACAGAAGTTGGGGGTAGTTGATGCATCATCTTGCTACTAAATCTTGTCTGTTTCAGAGAAAAGTGGTTGTACGCAAGTTTCATGAGGAGGATCCACGTACATATGCCGGTTTATGAAGATACAGTCGCATATATGTTGGTTTAAATACAAATAGTGGGCCAGGCTCAGGATGAAAAGAGTCTGATATGGGTCTGGCAGAGACCATCTGGCACGGGTTCAGGGGGAGCGTATATTCTTTTAATAATGCATTTTTGGAATTATCTTAGAAGATCTTGGTTCACATTCACAGTTGTTTTGCTTTCAGGTGGAACAGGTGCAGAGGGAGAACATGGTTGCTAGTCTGAATGATTATTGACAAATGTTGTTGATGATAGTCGTTGATAACTATCATAGTCCTGCTGTAGATATTTTGTCTCTATGTCATGTATTTCTTTTCTTATCAAGGTCATGTAACGGCCTATCTTGGTTTCCCCACTATGCCTGGGATGGATGAAGTAATGTTATTGTTTTTATCATGTGTAAATTCTTGGTGTATCCCCACTTGGTTGGGAGATGGATGTATGTATGAGTCTTTGGTACGTAGGAAGGTCATTTATAATGTATAAAGTCATGTTTCGTTTGTAGAACATCTTCTTGCAGACCTTTCCTACAGTCAGGGGAAGCTTGGAAATCACAGCAGAGCAGAGAATTCAACATGTATAACCCTTTGCCCTTGATATCAAAGGGGGAGAATGACTTTGAGTGACATGGGGTTGCGATCAAGTCCAAAGGCGGAGATTGTTGGCATTATGACACAGGTTTGGCACTATGGCACAGGTGTTGTCCTTGATGGCAACTCACTCAAAGGATAGATCACAGTTCAGGCTCTCAGAATGAAAGAAAATGAGGTATACGTAGGTTCCTCTTAACAAAATTGCGTATACACGCAAGATTACCGACCAAAAGGAGCGTATACATATGCACGCACTTTCATGCAAAGAAAAGCGTGTACATGTGGGAAATCTTATGTTTGGTCCATGGTATTTAGTTTAACATGTTTGAACCTATGGTTCTGGTCCTTGGTATTGCACCCAAAGTGTTGAACCAAGGTATTGGGTCCCTAGTATTGGTTCTCAATGGTTTTGGACCATGGTTTGAGTAAGGCCTAAGACTATAAAAAGGGAAGTAGATCATTTGGCAAGGGGATTGACTTAAGCATTGAATATCTTATGAAGAGAAACATCTAGAATACTGGTCATTGGGTTATGGTGGATAACTAGATCTGAATCAAGGACGAACCTGAGCGCAAGGAGAAGGATAAGTTCTATTGATGGGTCAAGATCTTAAGGCGGCTTCAAGAGAAGTATCTTTGTGTAATTTTGATACGTTATATTTGGTGCATGACTTGATCTATAAATATGATAATCTGGGTATAACTGATTTCTGAATAAGTGAAAAGGGTAAATTATCTTTTATAGATCTGTACGCAAGTTCAGCATAGCAGAGGCGCGTATACACGCTGGTTCACTAACTTAAAACAACATATACCTGGGTTGGCCTTGATACAGAAGCATATGCACGCAGGTTCCACATATTGAAGTAGCATACATCTCATGAAATATGTTTTAGCTGCTTCTATTTATTGCTGGAGTGTTCTGGGTTCAAAATTGGTGTTTGGTTACTGGCACTGTTTTTTGGGTTACATCATTCTGAGAAGTTATTGGTTGATTCAATATTTGTTTGTACAAAGGAGATTGGTTTATGTAGATATACTTGATGTTTGATTGATATTCATGGATCCAATATGAAAATTTATGAAACATGGTCCCTGGAAGAAAAGAGAAGGTTGTAGCCTTCTGTAGGTCAGCACCTACGTACTAGTATCCCAGCTAGTACAAGAGCTAAGGGGGTTGTAGCTCCCTTCCAGGAGAAGCTGGAGAACAGGAGAAGGTTGTAGCCTTCTGCAGGTAGTAGCCTGCATACTAGTATAAGACTGCACCAGTACAGAATCATTGTAGAAAGAAGTTTCTAATTTGAAAGAAGATAGAGACAAATTACAGTAGGTGGTTTTCACCCACATTGGGTTTCCACCTTACATATTGGTGTTCATGTGTGATGATTTTCTCTACTTTACTACTCTTGTTTACTGATCATATGGTTAATAATGTTTTGATGCACTCATTAAGAAGAAACTAAATTATTTATATGTTTATTGAATATACGTTGGTCGCATTATACACAGTTGCATATACACGCGGTTTTTCCTTAACTGAAGTAGCATATATGAATCTGAATATGGAAATGAAAAAGTTATATTGGCTAGATAATACTAATTCACCCCCCCTCTTAGTATTATTTCCAACAGGATGAGGTTAACTACCAAATAATAAAATACATTTGTTGTGAGGGGAGGCACAACATTGTTTATGGATACCATTTCAAAATCCTCCATGACTTGAGGTATGGCATGGATACCCCAACACCTCAAAAGCTCAGTATCCCTTACTTTCTCCTTCAGTCCCTCATTGACTCTAGCACCAAGGTGCAAGTAGGAAATTCAGGGCAGTTAGCTCACCATGGCTTAATCAAAATCCTAGTAGACAAAGCCCTCCATACCTTTACACTCCCTATAGCATGGGAAGTCTTCAGAAATATGACCGCTGAGGATGACATAAAGGCATTAACCTATGATGTCAGTCCTACTGGTAGAGAGGAGGAAGAACAAAAAGGAGGAGAAGATGAAGCTAGTGGTGACATAGTAGAGCAAGAAAGGAAGGAGGAAAGAAAAGAAATAAAGGAGGGAAAGGTTGAGGAGATAGAAAAGGAGACAAAAGAAGGAGAAAAAGAGGCAAAGAAGGTAGAGCAAGGAGAAGAGTCCCCTGAGACTTTCGAAAGAGAAGCAACAACTGCCCTCACTGCCCTCAATACACCAGTCAAGCCAAAGCAGAAGAGGAAAAGAAATACCTCCATCTATTTTAGGGCAAGGAAGAGCACAAGAATTAAAACAAGAAAACCTCAGCCCTCTTCAAAAGTTCCCATTACCATTGAAGATTCACCATCTGCCAAGGTGAAAGAATCTCCTTCCAAGACACCCATAACCTATGTAAGGGGGACTCCAAGATCTTCTACATGGAAGGGAAAGGCAGTACTACAGGACCCAAAACCAAACTTACAGGAGGCTCAGACAATCCTACAAGAGACACAAAAGCTTGAGAAAAATATAGAAGGATAGCCAGAGGTGAAGGAGGAAGCACAAGAGCTGCAAGAAATTGACCCCTAGCCTAGTCTTGCCTCCTATTACAATCTAATTGAGGGAGGGAGGATAATCCCACAGAAATTTGAAAATTCCACTATTTTTCAAATTGGAGGAAGAAAGAGTGAGAACACATAGGTGGATGCAGATAGCCAAGTCCAAAGGAGTTGAGGATGTTGGCCATATGGAAAACAAATTCAAAGAAATGGGTAGATAATTGAGTGCTCTTAGAGATAGAGAGGCCATTACAAGAAGCCACCTTGAAAATGAGAATGAACAACTAAGGATGCAGCTGCAAGAAAAAGAGACTTAACTGGCATACATGGCCAGCTTATCCATGGAAGCATTACAATGCAGAACACCAGCCAAATCTTATGGCCTCTATTTGAAGGACCAATGGCTTCAATTCCAAATAAAGACTTTGGCACAAAGAGGCACAATGCCTTTCCAAGACTACAGGTAGTTCATGGATCTGTGTAACCAAAGCACCTTAGAGGATAAAGCAAAGATGGCAGGGTTCTACCTACACAATATGGCCCTCACAAACATGAATGTGTGGGACCCCAATGCCAAGCTAGGGGATCTGCAATTAATGGCCATGGCCTCATGGATGAACCATGAAGAATTGAGGGCAGCATAAATGAAAATATTGTTGATAAAAGAGCAGAAAGAACCACTAATGATAAGAGTTTAGCCATTAGATCCTATGGCACTCATCAGCACACACAACCTTCTTGCCAATGACCATCAGATTGCTCCTAAATATCTAGCCAATCAAGCACAAGACATTTCACACTTTGAAGATATGCATGTTGGGTTGTGCTATATTATTTCCACGTAGTTAACAGGGGGTTTGAGGTGTACTCGTAACCCCACTTTATGGGGTCTGGGGTAGCACCCTGGAAAATTTTGGTTTTGGACCCTATGTTAGGTTGGGTGAACCCACCTATTGTTCTGTGCATGATTTTCGCACATGTTTTTTATTTTGGACGCGATGGTTTTCAGTCCATGGTATTGGACGTGATGGTTTTTCAGTCCATGGTATTGGATGCTTCGGCATGTATAAATATGTATTATAACATTGAAAGGAACATAATGAAAAATCAAGTTGGTAGTCTCGGTTTTGGGATCCAAGGGAAAATCTCTGTGTATATGTGTTTTATGTGTTATGCTCTCGCATTGTTTATTTTCTGTGTTTTAGAATTTGTATGCAGGTAATTTTTGTATAGGGTTAAAACCTACATTTCATATCAGAGCAGATTTGGCTTCAATGGGATGCCTTTGTTGCTGAGGGGTTTCGCTCAGGCCTGTGGTGGACCTTGTTCAGTGGGAGATCTACGAGATCGATTCTCGTGGTGAAAGAAGATGGCGAGCAGTGGAAAGATAGAGATCAAGAAATTTAATGGTCATATTTTTGAGTTGTGGAAACTCAAGATGGAGGATCTGTTGGTGGATAAAGATCAGTGGATCGTAGTAGATCTTGGTACTAAACCAATGGGAGTGTCCGATGGAGAATGGAAGAAGTTGGATCGGAAGGCAAAGAGCACAATACGATTGTGTGTCTCAGATTGAGTATTGTTGAATGTATCAGGGGAAGCTATGGCGAAGGTTTTGTGGGACAAGTTAAGGACTTTGTACCAATCTATGTCTCTGGTGAATAAACTATTCTTACAAAAAAAGTTGTTTAACCTCAGGATGAAAGATGGAGACTTGGTGATAGAGCATCTAAATGCATTTAATATTGTGGTAAGTCAATTAACATCTGTTGATATTAAAATTTCAGATGAAGATAAGTGCATCAGTTTGTTGTGTTCTCTACCAAAATTGTGGGATAGTCTGGTTATTGTAATAGGTAGCAATGCAACCACCTTGCAGTTTGACGAAATAGTCTCAGCCTTGCTGACGGAGGAGATAAGACAGAAAAACATGGAGAGCCAAAATGGTGATGGCTTGTCTGTATGAGGACGGTCCCAGAACAAAAACAAAAATAATTCATCGAGTGGGAGATCTAAATCAAGAGGGAGATCTAAATCTCTAGGAAAACCTGTAAAGGTGGTGTGCTAGAAATGCAGAAAGGAAGGCCACTTCAGAAGTGACTATAAATCTAAAGCTCCTAACAAAGGAAAGGGATTTGATGAGGCTCCTTCTGTAGAGGCGAAAACCACCTCAGAGGAAGATGGGGATGTGTACTTGGCTTCTTCAAGTAAACATGTAGATCATGAGGCATGGTTGATTGACTCAGGTTCATCCTTTCACTTCACACCCCATATGGAGTGGTTCTGTGAGTATGAGAAATATGATGGTGGTGATGTCTGACAAGAAGGCTAGAATCATTGGTCATGGAAAATTAAAGTTGAAGTTGCAAGGTGGAAGCGTTAGAATGCTTCCAAGTGTTCTACATATTCCTACATTAGCCATAAATCTGATTTTTGTAAGCAAGCTGGATGATGCAGCTGTAAAAATAGTGTTTGAGAAGGATACCTGCAAAATGGTTTGGGGAGCACTGGTATTGATGTGGGGAGTTCGGATTGGAACTCTGTACAAGCTACAAGGTAACACTATTATTGATGGGTGCAATAGTTCTATGGTTCCTGAAAGTGGAGCAAAAAATCTAGTGGTCTCTGGAGAAAAGAACATGCTGTGGCATCAAAGGCTTGGACATATTGGAGAGAAGGGCCTTTGAATACTTCATGGTAAGGGTATGGTAGAAGGTATGAGTAATATAAAAATCGCATGAGTTTCCCCTCTGGTGGTAAGAGGGCAAAACACATATTAGAGCTTGTGCACAGTGATGTGTTTGGACCTGTGAAGGTTCCATCACTGGGTAAGTCTGTGTACTATGTATCATTTATAGATGACTTCTCAAGGAATACATGGATATATTTCCCTAAGAATAAATCTGAAGTCTTTGATAGGTTTAAAGAATTTAGGGCTCTAGTGGAAGAACGGACAGAGAAGAAGATAAAAGTGCTGAGGACAGATAATGGTGGAGAGTTTTGCAGTAAGGAATTTGAAGAATTCTGCAAGAAGTGCGGTATAGCATGACAGAAGACTTCTCCTGATACACCTCAGCAAAATGGAGTTGCAGAAAGAATGAACAGGACGTTAATGCAAAGGGCAAGAAGCATGCTTAGTGGTGCCGGGTTAGGACAAGAATTCTAGGCAGAGGCGGTGGATATTGCATGTTACCTGGTCAACAAGTCACCTTCAACAACGTTGGAGGATAAGACTCCACAAGAGGTATGGACTGGTAAGAAACCCTCTCTTTCACATCTACGAGTATTTGGATGTGATGCATATGTACATGTTCCAAAGGAGAAAAGAACCAAGTTGCATAGTAAATATGAAAAGTGCATCTTTATTGGGTATAAGGATGGTTTAAAGGGTTATAAGCTTTGGAACCCAGTCACACAGAAGGTTGTATACAGCTGAGATGTGGTGTTCAGAGAGGTAAAAGATGTTATTAAACATGAAGTCCAACCAAAGGAACCTGAGAAGATAGAGTTTGAGCTAAAGGAGGGAGAATTAGAATCTACAATAGAGGAGGAATCAGAAGATGAAGAGCCACAAACTTTGGTTGTGAGAAGATCAGTTCGAGAAAGAAGGCAGCTAGAAAGGCATAGTCCATCTGCTTTCTATTCAAATTTTTCTTTGTCTGTTATTGATGATAATCCCAGAACAATGAAGGAAGCAGTGCATTCAGAGGATGGAAAACTCTGGAAAGAGGCCATGGTTGATGAAATGGCATCTTTGCACAAAATGAGCCTTGGGATCTGGTGGAGTTGTCGGCTGGAAGGAAACCCATTGGCAGCAAATGGGTGTTCAAAAAGAAGACAAATGCAGAAGGAAAAGTGGAGAAATACAAAGCACAGTTGGTAGCAAAAGGTTATTCCCCGGTGCCGGGAATTGATTTTGGTGATTTTTTTCTCCTGTTGCCAAGGTAACTTCTATTAGATTACTTTTATCTATTGCTGCTTCTTTTGATTTTGAGGTAGAACAGATGGTTGTGAAGAGAAGATTTCTTCACGGGGATTTGGAAGAGGAGATCTACATGAAGCAACCTGAAGGCTTTGCAGTGAAGGGTAAGAAAGAACTAGTATGTAAGTTAAAGAAGTCTTTGTAAGGGTTAAAACAGTCACCAAGGGATGTGGTATCAGAAATTTGATACATTTATATGGGGACTTGGCTTCACCATAAGCAAAGCAGATCACTATGTGTATTTTAAATTAATTGGTGACCGTGTTATTTATCTGGTCTTGTATGTGGATGATATGTTGCTGGTTGGAAATGACAAAGAAATTATACAAGATTTGAAGACCCAATTGTCCTCTAAATTCGACATGAAACATCTTGGTGTTGCAAACTATATTTTGGGCATGGAAATATGGCCTGGTGAAATCGATTTTAGATATGAATTGCCTGTCTTTCTGGAGAAATCGATTTTGGAAATGGAAACATCTATTTTAGAGATGCACTACCTATCCTTCGAGAGAAATTGATTCTGGAAATGAAAATAACCTTCTCTTCTTCCTTAGGAATCAACTTTATCTTCTTAGCACTTGAAATCGAATTCAATAATCACATACATGAACTTATTGATTGTTCAGAAGTTGAAGAAAAATCTTGGGTGCTAAAGAATGGTCATTGGAGTTGTCTAAGAGTTCACTGGACTTGAGAAATCAAATCTTGGAAGAAATAGATGGTTTCATGTTGAGTGTAATTAATACCACTGCAGTTTAATGTGTAACAACTTCACACCTAGAGTTTGAATGGAAACTTCCATTACATAGTTGGAAACTCATATTTTCCACCAACCCTTTGATGGGAGTTTGTAGTGCTGTTTAACTAGTGTTTTATTCACACTTGGATCCTGAATAACGCCACCACACAACTGAAACTTCAATTGCCTCCAACGTTTTCTACTCAGAGTTTAATTTAACTACCAAACTATTTGCCAACATTTAATTCAATCTTAAACTCAAGATCTGAATTAGTTGCAATGAAATCTTATGCGTATTGACTATGAAATTCTTGGAATATAGTTGGAGATATAGTTGTTTCTCTTGGAGGGATTCTAATCACTCGGCGTTCTCCTCTGCTATTAAAAACTCACGCATACCATATTATTTTGTTTCTATTTGACTGGGTTGCGGTTTTAGCTGAGCCAAGGTGTTAAAATCTTGTTGAGTTCCATGTGAAAGTACCCTCCCTTTTGTGTAGATGTTGAATTGTTTCTCCCCTCTCCATGAAAGTGTTGTCCCTGTATCTCTGTATTTCTATATCTCTGCTTGATGATGACTATTTTTTATGTTCTTTCATGGACATTTGATCGGTTTTTGAATCTTGTACATGCCAGATTCACACTCATTTCTTCCTCTTTTCCATTTTATACTTCCATTGTCTTGCATCATTTGTATGACAAAATCGATATTTGAGATGAAATCAATCTTTTATGTCACTCCTTTGCATTATCACCATGCTTCATTTGTATGCCCAAATCGATATTTGAAATCGATATGCCATTCCTTTTGTATTATCACCGCACATCATTTTTATGCCCAAATTGATATTTGAAATTAAATCATTTTTTTATGCCATTCCTTTGTGTTATTTCTTTGCACCATATTTTTTTATTAAAAGACTTTAAATTATGCACCCACCATGATTTGAACCATATGGAGATTTTTTTTATGATTGAATTATATGCATACTTTATGTTTTTTGTGATTTGAAACTTGCATATATAATGCATCATTATTACATAGTCATATCATATTCATGCCTATTTTACTTAATGATGATTTTTTTAAACGTCTCTTTGTCCTTTTCCATGCTTAAAATTTATTCTTCCTCCTTGTCCTCCAGGGTCATTATTCTTCCTCCTTCCTCCTTGTTCTCCTTTACATGATGAATTTGTTTCTCTTTTGAAATGACCATATAAGATCATTTTAAATCAAACATCATAGATATATGATTGAACCATGCAGAATTTTCTTTCATGATACTAACCCATGCTTATTTTATTTGTAGCTAAATAGATAATACTTGAATATTGTCATAGGGTTATGGCTTTTTTTTTATGAAAGAGAGGATATACATGGAATGAAAGGGATATAGTTTTTTTATCATAGAGAGGATATGCATGGAATGAAGGGTTTTATAGGAAGATGTATATGAAATGAAGGGTTTTTCTCTCTTATACATTGAAGGTTTAATTAATCTTCTAAATTAGGAATTTTTTCAAAATCAAATGGTATTAAAAATAATTTGTAACTTACTATACTTTCTGTGATTGAGTATCTCTTTTCAGTTGATGTTGATATTGACTAGTCTTGAGTATAGGTCATTTCTTATTGTAATAAATAACTTTGAATGAATACAGGTCCCTTCTCATGTTGATCTTTGTATATAAGTCCATTATGACAAAAAATTATATGTTGATCCTCAGGTCCCTTTGTATGTTGTTCATGTGATGTTGCTCCTATTCAGGTCCCTTCTCACAAATTTCATGTTTGAATTTTCAGGTCCCTCTGGAGTAAAATTTTCAATTCCCATAGGGTCTTCCTGTCTTGAGTTTCTTCCATATCAAGTGGAGCAATATGTTGAGTTGTTCAACCATTTTGAGTGGCTCGTTTAAAAAAAAAACAAATAAAATTGTTTTATTCTGTCTTCGCCCCTTTCTTATTTGGAGACTTTTCCTAAAGTCTAGAAATTGGAGCTGGACCTGAGATATAAACTGAAAACATAAACTATATTGAAAATAAAATTATTCGTATTAGCCAAGTTAATTGGTTTTCCAATGTGAATTCAGATTTGTATTGTACCAGAAATCTGGATTTTCACAGCCAAATATTTTGATTGTTTTATACCTTTTTTTTATATTTTTTTTCATTCTTTTATTCTGCAAGTAAGGAAGGAATATGACTATGCTTTTCTAGAACTTGCATGTTTTCCTCTATTGAAAGTTTCTTCAGAAAATATTCCTTATTCACTCGTTTCTTATACACTTTTCTTCTATGCCCATTGACTAAGAATGATGTTGTAGCTTCATCTATTGTTTTAATTCTCACTGATCCATTATCAAATATTTCTTCTATTTCATATGGGCCCAACCAATGAGTGGTAAATTTTGCTTTGAAATCTTTATATTTTGAATCAAATAAAAGTGCCCAGTCCCCTATATGAAAAATCTTGTTCTTAATAAATTTTTCATGCTGTTTAAATCTTTGTTGTTGCACTAGTGATGTATGTTCCACAACTTCCTTTTTGATCTCATCTAGTTCATTTAGTTATAGGATTCTTTGTTGTTGTGTTTCTGACAGGTCCAATCCTAATTTCACTTTAGGTTTGTATGTATGGATCTCCAACTCTATTGGTAACAGAACTTGTTTACCATAGACAAGCTGATAGGGGCTAAATATAATAGTATTCTTCCATGTTATTCAATAAGCCCATAATGCTTCATTCATGTTTTCCTACCAATCCTTCCTGGGCATCCTAAATATATTTTTCATAATAGTCTCAAGGACATTCTTCGTTGATTCCACTTGCCATTCTCCTGAGGGTGATATGGAGTTGATTTCCTATGCTTGATCTTATATTGCTCTGTAAGGTCTCGAACAAGCTTAGAAGTGAACTGTGGTCCTTGGTCTATAACAATCTGCCTTAGAACCCCAAATCTTACAAATATCTCTTCAAAAAGAAAAGATAGCACTACATCTTCTGTTGCTATTGACATTTCTTTTGCTTCCACCCATTTTGTTACATAATCAATACATACTAGGATGTACTTCTTGCCATTGGAGGGAGGACTAATACGACCCACAAAGTCAAGAGCCCATTGCTCGAATGGCTTTCTAAGTACTTTTGGTTTCAATAGAATTTTATCAGGTACTATAGGCATGCCTATCCTTTGGAAGCTATTACACTTTTTAACACAAGTCTTTGAGTCTTTGAATATCGATGGCCAAAAATAACCTAGATTCTACACTCTGTATGCTATTCTTTTGTCTCAAAATTGACCACTACAAGGTTCATCATGACATGATTTTAAAATATCTATAATTTCATATTCTCTTATGCATTTTATAATCTAAAGATCAGTTCCAGTATAGAAAATGTCACCATTAACCCAACTATATCTAGCACTAACTCTAATTATTTTATTTTTTTGTTTGTTTGTAAAATGATAAGGTAATTTTCTAGATGATAAATAATTGGCTATATCGGCAAACCATAGAGTTTTGAATGTTATAGAAAATAAGTGTTTGTCTCGGAAATTATCACAAACATGAACATCGTCACCAGAAATATGAAGTGTTGACGGAAACTCTGCCACCTGATTGTCTTTTCCTAGTCAATCTAAAACAATAATGTTAAATTCTTTCAGTAATAACAACCATCTAGTCAGTCTTCCATTAATGATTGGTTTATTCATTAGATATTTTATGGTTTAATGATCAATATGAATGAACACTTGATATCTTGCTATGTAATGTCTAAAATTATTTATTTCACGCACAATAATTATCATTTCTTTTTCAGTTACTGTATAATTCATCTCTGCTGGAGATAGATTTTTGCAGAGGAAATATATAGCATGGTTAAATTCATTTTCTTTTTGTCATAGAGATGTTGTTATTATTGTATCATATGCATCAGTGGATATATGGAATGGTAAATTGACCAAATTGTTCCTTTGAGAATTGGTTCTATGGACAATTTGTGTTGTGTAAGTAGTTTAAATAATGGCAAAGCTATTTTAATGAAATTTTCAGTGAATATCCGGTAATAGCATGCATATCCCAAGAAAATTCTTACTTCTTTTTTAGTCGTTGGTGTTCATAGGTTTACAATGGTTTCTATTTTTGTTGGAACCACTTTTATCCTAGATGGTGAAATGTGGTGTCCCAATACTATCCCTTTAGTTAGCATCATAAAAAATTTATCATTACTAGGAGATATATTTGTCTCAATGCATCTTTGTAAAACTCTTTCCATGTTGTTTAAACACTCATAAAATGTATTTCCATAAATATTAAAATCATCCATGTAAACCTCTACACATTCATGTATAAGAAAAACAAAGATGGTTAGGACTTCTCTTTGGAAAGTAGCTGGCGCATTACATAATCCAAAAGGTATCACATTGTAAGAATATGTCCCCATGGAAAAGTAAATGTAGTTTTGTCATGATCCTCTAATGCTATCTTGATTTGATTATAACTTCTAAATCCATCAAGAAAAGAAAATAACTTTTTCCCTACTAATGAATCTAGCACTTGGTCGATGAATGGTAGTGGGAGATGATCCTTAAGTGTTTCTTTATTCAATTCCCTATTGTCTACATAGATCATCCATTTTACATTTTTCTTACGAACCACAACTAAGTGATAAACCCATTGACTATTAGAGATGCGGTAGATAAATCCTTCATCTAATAGCTTCTGCAATTCTTCTTTTACTATCTCCTTCATCATTGCATTCATTATTCTTTATGGTTGTCTTATATGTTTTATAGTTTAATATATGTAAATATGGTGGACACATGTTTTTGGATGAATTCCCTTGCATATCTGTGTCATCCCAAGTGAAATATTTTCAATAATTTTTTTAATAGTGCAATTACTTCTTCTTCCTACGATGATTGTAAATTGTTTCCAATGTTAAGATTCTTTCCGGGGCTGATTTGTATCACTTTACATTGAGAATTTGGAGAATTTGTAATTGAGTTAATAGGAAAAACTGCTTCAAATGATGTATATAATGAATTAATAGTGCAATTTTCCTGAAACATTGATCTAACAATAGATTTACAGCTTCATATTGGATGGTTCTTAGTTGGTCTAAAATATTAGGTTCTGAAATGAAGAGATCTATTAACCCTTGATTATCCTCTTCTCTAAAACTGAAAGCATTATTAATGCTTATAATAGGCTTAATTTCTTCTTTTTGTTCATCAAGGCAAGATAATAAGGAAGGAGATTGAGCAAGAGGATAGAATGTTATGTTCTTTCTTTCATTTCCATGTGATATGATCATACTTCCTGATCTACATCTAATAAAGGCATCGACTATGGCTAACAATGGTCTGCCAAGAATTAAAGGATGACCTCCTAAATTTCATTTTGGTTGTAGGAATAGGAAGTCTACAGGATATTCCCAAGAATCCGAAAAAACAATGATATCTTCAAGTACTCCTTCTCACACTACTTTGGATCTATCAACTAGTTCCAAAATTGTAGTCGGTCAGATATTTGGCAAGTTCAAACATTTCATGGATTTTGTTGTCATGAATTGCTAGTAGTTCCTAAGTCAATTATAGTTTTAGAAACTAAAAATTGTTTATTCAAATTGTTACCATAGGTATTCCAAGATCAACATGCTTCTCAATTGTGGTATTTGTTAAAACATGACTACCTAATTTCCCAATGACATGAATCGTAGGTGGATGTTGTTTTCTTTTTCCAATTTTCTTTGTGCACCATTCCTTAATTTCCTTTGTATAAATAGGAATATATTTAATAGCGTGAAATAAAGGAATTTCAACATAAGAATTTTTCAATTAAAATAAAATATAAAATTTAGGAAGAGAGATTAAAGATTTTTTCTCTAATAACCTTTCCAAAAAAGGAGGTGTTTCGGTTGTTATTATTGTATTCTTCTTAATTTGATGTTCTTCGTTAAGTTTTTCACAATTTCTCTCCTCCTCAATTTGTTCTTCTATACTCATACAAGAGTATTTTTGTAAGAATTTTCTAGACCTTAGGTTGATGTTTTAAATAGGAAGAATTGAATATGAACTTCTTGCTTCAGTATTACAGACTGGCCTCTCCACTTTGTTACTCATATTTGTTGTCGGTTGGGCTGGCAATTGAGTTGGTCTAGGTGGTGTTTGGTTAGAAAGCAGTTGGAGTCGCTGATTTTGAGTTAGTGTAGGCATTGATTGTTGTGTAAATGGATTTGATTGAGAGGGTCGTTGGAATTGCTGATATGGAAATGGTTATTGAGGATATGGTTGTTGATACTATCATTGAGGATAAGATTGATATTGTTGTTGATATCGTTGTTGAGGGTAAAATTGTTGGCAAGGTTGGGCTCCATAAGCATATCCTTGCCAAATTTGTGAAGGCTGGTTTTGGTTTTTCTTAGTAGGCCAAGTTGTCCATGGCATAGGAGCATTCCATGAAGTTTGAGTAGGATATTGACAATTTTGAGGAAATTGTTGAGGTAAATTTTGAGGCATACTTGTGAACCGTGGTTGCCAAGGTCTTCTTGGTGCCAAATAGTAGAGATAGTCAATTGCTTGACCTTCTTCTATTGAATTTTCCTATAATTCCTTTAGCTTTGGAACATTCTCACTGAGATGATTTTTAGTACAAAATCCACAAATGAGAATACCATCTAAAGGACATTCCCTTAGTGGATGTTTCTTCCTACATTTAGGATAGAAAATTGATAGTACCTGATCTTTTTCATCTTGTTTCCTTTTCGCCTTAAGTACATAAGCTTGTGTTCCTAATGTGCCCAAGATATTAGTCTTAAAATTCTCTAATAAATTCCCTAATTCAACTCTTGTTATTCTTCATGTTGTTGATTTAGTAACTTTTGAATTTGCATCTCTTATTCCACTTTTAGTTCTCCCTCTGGAATACTTTTGACATAATTATGCATTTTCATCAAATGGACAATATGAAATGTCTCATTTTCCCATCAAAATAAGAATATCAAGATACTCATCTCATATACCTTTGAGAAAAGTTGTTTGAATGGTATCAAGATTTAAAGAATGTTGTTTATATTTTTGCAAGTTATAGAGAAATAGTTCTAAGTATTGCTCCAAACTCTAATCATATTGTTGATACATCCTAAAAAAAACCGCCTTCGATTCTCTAGTCCTACAATATGCTTGATAATTCTTAAGAAAAATCTTCCTCATGTCTTCCCAACTACTAATAGTGTGTTCACCTAATCCCATTAACCTCTTTAATGTTGATTCTTTTCGAGTGGTAAGAAGAAGACAAAGCTTATGTATATCATGAGTATACCCATAAGTATGACATAGAATATCAAATTCAAAGAAAAATGAGTTAGGATCTTCAGAACACATAACATAAAAATTTGGTAAAATAGAAGGTGGAATATTTTTCATTTTTACTTCTTCTCCCAAGATTGCTCTAGTATCTAAGATTGGAAATCCGGAAGTAGCTTCTTTCTCATTGTCTGCTGCTCCATATTCTCTTCTATTATTTTCATTTTCTCTTTTATCATATTCTTCTCTTTTCCTTGCCCATTCTCTTTGTTGTCTTTCATATTCTTGTCATTTTTCTAGAGTTAGTCTAGGAATATTGGATCCTTGTCCTTCTTCTATCATTTCTTTCTCAGTTGTTTCAAATGTTTCAGTAACAATTTGAGATTGTGTGTCTTCAATTTGTTTTATTTGTTCAAGGATATGTTTATCAATTAGTTTCTGAAGAATAGGTTGAACAATTGGTTTTCTTGTTTCTCTTTGTTTTCCTATAGAAGATGTTTCTTCTTGTGTTTATTTTCTTTTCACTTGATAAGCTAACAAAGTTTGTCTTTCAACAAGCGTTCACCTTTGTCCTAAACATTGTTTTTCCTCTGACTCCTCCAAATTTCGTTTTCCATCAAGTGGTGTAGTTAAGCTGAATGTTTATGGTGTTGCTACCACCAATGGTTTAGTAGTTGTGGGTTCTTGTTTTGTATATCTACCCTTTTAATCTCTTTTTCTAGGCATAAATGACCATAATGAAAAATGCTAAATTTATTTATTTATTTATATCATGTTTTTATGTTTTTTTTAATGTTTTCTAAACAATCTTCATAATTACTTATATATAAGTATGCTTCCCTCACAACGATGCCAAAATGTTGGTTCAATTTACTAGGTAAATCAAAACATGTATTTTCTTATCAATCCGGGTTGGTAGACTTAGAAGCAAACCAAAGTTTATGGAAGCTTAGATTGACTAGTGTAGGAAGTAGTTTTTGAAATAAGAATAATGGAAATTCATATTACAAATATAAAATACTTGAAAAGAAACTATGAAAATTTAATCTAAAAGCAAGAGTGGAATGAGTCTTTGTAGAGCATAGAAAATGAGGGAGAGACTCTAACTTAGAGGTCATGTTTTTCTTCCATCAGAAGTATTATCCCAACAAGATCAGTTTACCGTAAATCATATCAATAACCAAAGCAATGAATGATCAAATGCATAAACACAATTTACTATTTAGTTCTTAGTCTAGAAGGAAGAGGATCTAATTTAGGTGACTTGGTTGTCCTTACTTTCTTAAAATAATTACTAAAATAAAATCACTCAAAAACATAAATAAACATGGCATCTAATGAATCTATTCAAAAATATTCACAAGAATTGCAAAGAAAGCAACTATCTAAATTTTTCATAATTATGCATAAAATTACAATGAAGTGTACTTAGCTCAGAATGTGGGACCTCCACCCTTGCTTGGTACACTTGAAACATTCAACTACTATATATTGTCAATCACATTTCATAACAAGAACAATAAGAAAATAGAAAACAAGATCCTCCAATTATCTTCGGAAGCAAAGTAGTCTCAATAATCATAATACATATTCATGAGTGCTGAATGTTGTGCTTAAATAAGCCAAAAATACAACAAACTTAGCTAAAATAGCATTAAAAACCTATAAGAGTCCTAATCCATCTACTCACATCGAGCTCATCCTTTTGATTATACAAAATATGGCAAAATCCCACTAAATCGCAAAACTGCCCCTTTTAGTTAGGGATTTCTGGGTGACTGGTCAAGTTTGACCAACATTGACCAATCCTATTTTGACTCAGTTGGACTATGCCAATTAGAGTTCGTTAATCCTTGGTCCAAATCTTCTCAAATATAGATTCAGTTTTCGTCGAGGTTTCCTACACTTACGACTTCAAAGGAGCCATTACGAGAAATTCTATTGTAGTGAAAATAATTTTTAATACCAAATTTTTACTAAAATTTATAAAATTTAAAAGACATAACTATTTTCTACCTTAAAGTGAAATAAGAGGAAAAAATGTTGGAAAATGGCCATGATAAGATATAAAAGGATGATGGATATATGGAAAATGTATGTGGAAAAAGACAAAAAATGGAGAGCCAGTAGATGGCTACTATGTTCTTCACATAACTCTCCCACACGTGCACATGAGGTAGCCGATTTCTTCCTTCATTCCCACACATTCATATATTTCAAATGTTGTTCTTGTTTCCTTGTTTCCGAGCCTTCTGCAGGTCTAGCCAACTTTAACAACCAACTCTGCCATTCATGTATTCAATTCTTGATTCCAACACATTCGTCTTTGTCAAATGTTGTCCTTGTTTCCTTATTTTAGATTCTTTTGCAGCTCTAGCCAACTTCAACAACCCACTTCATTGTTCCTATATTAAATTATTCAACTACTAACTCATAGACCCATTAAAATAGGTGTATTGCCTCATCGGAACACATCATATCATTACTCAAGTAGGCAGAATGTTACAATATTGCATTCTCAGATATCCTTCACCCCATTTTCCTTTGGCTCCTTGAGAAATTTCTTTCTCATAATATCGGATCTGTGGCCGATGTCTTAGCACCATATCAATTCCCCTCTGTATTGTAACTCACATGATTTAAATGTTATGATATTTCATATTTTTGATGTCCTATGCTCCCTTTTTTCATCCCTTGGTCCCTTTAAGTTCCATCTGACCATGTGCCTGGAAATATCAAAGCCCTCATAACTTCTTAACCACCATTTTCACAAAAGTTATGACATTGATATGCTCTGATATTCCGTCCTCCAATATGGTGACATCAGTAGACAATTCACTTTCTTGGGCCCACTAACATGGCACCACGTGTCATACAAGAGGAGACAAAAAGAGTCTTGATCAACCTCGATTTTGGAAAACTCCTTTGTTAATTTGGCTTAGTATTCCTTAGTATTTTTAGGACTATTGGCCCGGCTCAATATTGTAACTTATTAATATACTATTGTTAAGAAGTTTGGATATTCCAATATCCTGAGCATATAATATTGTGATGACCTACGATATAATCAGCTCCAATGCGGCCTACTCTCATGCTACTATATTCTAGTCTCCAGGGTTATAATATGAGGTCTCTATGGGCACTGACCTCTGATATTTCATCCTTGTTAGGATTTCAAGTCCCTAAAGTTCAACATAGTATATCGCTTGATCCGGGAGTCCAGTTTTAGACTTCCACACACTGTTCGAAATCCCTGCCAGAGAACTTTCCAATATAGAGGTTTTTATGTAGGCTTTGAGCCGATTTTCTACCTTTGAAATCGTTGAAAACTCTCGTCCACTCTTTTCTCCTTGACTCCTCTTCTTGTGCATGGAATGTTCAACTCCCAACTACCATATTCATCATTTTATGGCTTCTCTAGTAAGCATGGTACTATGATGATTCTCTACATGAAGCCTGCATCTACCATGGCATTACATCTAGATGATCACTAGATTCATTAATTTTAATGGTTTATCTAATAAGCCTACTATTCTGATGGTTCTCTATAGATTACTACAACAACCATGGGAGTCCTTCTGGGCCATTACTATGAGCATCGTCTTGCAAAAAGCATCCACTCTAGTATGGTTGACATCAATGACAACACTAGCGAAACCACTAAGATCAAGACACCACCAATTTTCTAATACTTTCATGTGGTTTAATTCAAAGGCCTAAATTAATGTTTTGGCATTTATGATCAGACCCTAGATTAACCAATATGAATATTAAAGTATAACTTTGAAGTTTGAAATTTGTAACCTTCTTGAATATATCCTTGCAATCATGCAAGTCTTCCAATTTCACTACAGGCTTAGGAAATGATTTTCTTCATAATACTAATTTAGCTACTTATTGTATTCATCTTCATCAATGATTTGATCAAAGTAAAACATTTAGAAAGTTAAAAAATTTAGGATGTGATGGTCTTCATTGAGTACATGCCAATTAGTTATATTTTATGGAATGGATAGGCAAAAAATCAACTCAATCAAAAATCTATCAGGACTATAATCTTTAGGAGGAATGATCTTAGTAGCAACATTTGCTAGGAGATTAACATTAGAATTTTTTAATCTTGTAATTAGATTTATATTGAATGCATTGAAATGAGTTGTTAAATTTTGGATCAAGGATTGATAATGTTTTAGGTGATTGGAAGCATAATGACTATTTTTTTTCACTTTCTTAATGACAATCTCTGAATCACCATAAACTTTAATATAGTTTACATCAATTATAATAGCCTTCAGCAAGCCTTGTACCAATTCTTTATATTTAGCAATGTTTTTGGTACAATCAAATTCAAATTTACATGCAAGCATTGTTTTTTCCCCATCTCGGTTTACTAGGATGCATCGAGCTCCTGTACCATCATTAGCTTTTGATCCATCAAAGTAAAGAGTCCAAAATAATTCATCACACTTATGTACAACATTATCTACAATATTGATACATCCTGATTAATATGTCTGAGAAAAAACATAATCAAAAGGATACAAAGAGTTCTTAGCTGGAAAATTTCCAAATGAAGACTCTAGAAAATAATTTCCCACGATATTATTTGTGAACACCACTGGTTGATTTTCCTCATCTAAATCGGTCACAGAGTACCTCATATTATTTTCCCTATGAACACAAATTTGTTTAGGTTTTCTATTGTAGGGGAGCCAAAGATGTGACCAATAATTTGAAAAATAGCCATGTAGTTTTTCAGATGAGTCCCTACTTAAAATAATGCCATAAAATTTAGGGATATCTACAACCAATATATTGATTATTTGACAAACTTTTGGATTTGAAGATAGTCCAAATAGGAAAACATTCATATCTCCTAAGAGTTTGACTTTTGTTGGTCTAGCTGAATAATTTGAACAAAATATTTATGAGGTGTAATATTCAGTTTGAGATAGACTATATAAGGCATGATATTGGATTATGGGCCAAAATATACTAAATAGTTATGAACATTATTGTTAAAGATTTCAAAAGTCAAGACAAAATGAGGAGTGTGATAATTTGATCTATCTCCAATCAAAATAGCATCGGAAGAATCAATCTTATATGTAGGGACATTCGGGGGTTTTCATTTCTCTTTTGAGGCTTTCAAAGTAACAATAATAGAAGGTAATGGATATGTAGGGACTCGATTTAATTCATCGAGTAACAATTTAACTTCTTGTTTTAATTTAATGAGCTCATGTAAGGAAATGTTAGCTTTGATATTTTTCATGTCTTCTACAATATTATATTCAATGCTATTCAATATTGTCACTGTTTTAGATGATAAGGGAGACTTGGAAGTAGTTGGAGAAGAAAAAAAAGATTCAGTAGAAGCTATTTTGACCTTACCTTTCTCTTTAGTGGAAGGAGTTGGAGAACTTTGATTTTTACTTATTGTGGTAGTATCAATAGGCCCCTTGCTTCTAGTACTTACGGAAAATATTCTTCTTCTTCTTCATTATGTAAAGTGGTCAAGATGAAGTCTCATAAGCCATGAGCTTCAACTATTTCCTCTTCTTTTGTTTTCATCAGCAGATAGAGATATTTCTTCTTCTTCGTCATATTCATCAGATTTTGCATTTGATATATCAGCAGGAGTTTATGATTATGATGGACGGTTCCTTTTGAGAGGCCAAAAGGACTTCCTTGAAGATTCAACAACTTGTTTCTCGATTTTCCCCGTCTCATTTGACAATGTTTTCAAAAAGTTTTTTAATCCTTCCGAATCATAGGGGTATTTGGGATCCTTTTTCTTGGATTTATCTTTAAAAGTCACCTTCTTGGTCTTGTTTCTTTCTTCAATGACATATTGCTTCTCAAGTACCTAAAATCTCTTTTCCATAGATAAAAATTCTTTCATGTTATCAAGAAGTACTATTTTTTTAGCTCTATGCACAAACATAATGATATTTGTAGCAAGAGCACTAATGTACCATTCAATATTCACATCAATACCAGGTCTGGAAGTATCTGGGATTTTATTTAACAATTTGTTAAATCTTGAGTTAAAATCCTTAATTTTCTAATTTGGGTTGGTTTTGAGGTTTGAAAAATCATTTATTAAAGTAGTTGGTGTTCAATCATCCCCAGACTTCAACCAAAATTTATCTTCAAACATATACTAGCTTGTAATTGATCTGACAGGTAGGGAAAAGGTCTGCAAGAAAAGTCCTCTTCTGAAACAACATTGAGATTGATTTCCAACACAAAATTATAAAGGTGTTCCTCTGTAGGAAGTCATCATCTCGATTATACATTGGTAACCATATTTTTGGGTGTTTAGGTTGAGGATATAGTGGTGGCAGCATCGCAACTTCCCGTAGGTTATTCCATGGTTTATTTTCCATTCTTGGAGTGCTAGGAAAAAATGAGGTTGCAGATGATGTAGAGGTTGTAGGAGATGGGATAGTTGAAAAGGTTTCCCCTATAGCACTATTGATTACAATAGTACTATTTTAGTTGTGATTGAGAAATGTGAATGGAATAATCAAAGGATGATAAGAGGAGGGTAAAGGAGAATCAGAAGGATAAGCAGGATTGACATAAGGACTATGAGGTGGAGAAGATAATGTAAATGAACTAGCCGAACATTGAGTATCTAGAGTATTTTTATTTCTTCGATGAGTAGGTAATGGAAACTCAAAAGGCTTGATTTCAAATTTTTCACTCTATGATCTAGTTAAGACTCTAGATGATTGTAGAGACGAGGTAAGACTTGATTCAAATAAATTAGTCTAAGAGATTTTTTCTCCAGAAATTGAAATTCTCTCCAATCTCTGAAGTAAATTCTACACTTCAGGGCACTCTGCAGGTGTTTCTGTAGAACCTTGATCAAATGACTTTTGGAGTGAGCTAGGAGATTTAGTGATTGTTTGAGAAACTTCAGCTCTATGACTAGGAGATTTAGAATGGGATCTAGACTTTGGTGGAGACTTCGAGGGAGAGTGACTCTTACATTAAATTTTTCTTTTGGGATGTGACTTTGCTACCATTCATAAACTGATGACCCTTCTTCTAGTGCCAAAAATGTTGAAGGTCTGAAATGGCAGCCTGATTGGGGGGAAATCACCCAAGCAGGACCTTAGAGTAGATCCTTTTCTGTTTGGGATGGTGGCTCTGACGGAGAATATGGGACCACTATCCCTTTATATGAAATTATAATAAATATATTGAATAAAATTATAAAGCTCTCATATAACTAAAACTGAAAATAAAGATTAATGCACTTAATATTTATCCAAGGAATGCTATTTGTATATGTGATTAAAGAGATTTCATAATTAACATAACAATGTATATTATCATGTAAATATGAAGTTAAAATAGAGAAAGATAACTAATTTAATTAAATAGTTAATTAAGTTAGCTTATAATTTCATCACATATATGGGATCTCATTGTTCATACATATAACTTTTGATTCGAATCCAAACATATGAATAGTGATAATGAATGATTGTTACATCACACATACAATGAACAAATCAAACTTTCCATTCAAATCTAAACAAAAGAGTAACAAGACGATAGTAGTACCCGATATATCATTTCTCTGGTCATGAGAAAAATGGAGATGCTTCAACTATATATTAAGACAAACTTGAGTTACTATAGTGCAATCTTAAACCTTCTTTCGAAAATTTAGAAGACCTTCTCATCACAAATGGAAGGGATTTGTAGCTTCATGATAAAATAAAAATATAGAAAATAAAGTTACAACCTCTGTCAGTTTCAACAACATAGCCAAAATAAATAAGAAGGGACAAATCTATAATTTGTTGCAACAAATTACCTAGGCATGGGAGGAAAATTATCCTTTGATTCATTGTTGCAGCTCATGGATATCTACCATGTTCTTTAACTTGGGTGGAGACCTCAATTGTATTCACATCTAGATGATGAATATTGTGTTCCTTAATGATGGCAACAAATGAGTGGTGGTATTAGATAAGCATCAGAGCATCAAGTATTGAGTATGTGGTTTGACAAAACATGGCAATGACTTTCCAATTTGATCTAGTTGATTGAGAAGTTTAGCTCACCTTTTGAAGGATTCTTGCCACTTTTAGTAAGTGGTTTGATATGGTGGAGTGTTCATTCAGAGAAACTTGATATGAGATTGGCTTGAAACAAGTTATCAGTAACTACTTCAATGATATTATTCAAAATATCCCTTGCGTGAAATATTTTTCCTTCCGTTGCTTAAGGTGAAATTACGATTCTATAGAAACAATTCCTTCGTGTGATTCTTCAATTCTAGGCATATCGGCCAATCGTCCATCTGCACTTTCTTCACAAGTCAAGAAACGGACAATTTTCGCCTCTATGTCCTCAAAGTAACTTTTGAAATCTAATAGATGTTCTACAAGAGAAGTATTAGTGTTGCATAAATCATGAATATTTTCCAATTTATGGGTGAATATGATATGTTTTCAAGTAAGAAGAGTGTTAAACTCTTTTCCTTCCTTTTTAAACTCATTCAATTCAGGATTGATACTCGGTTGTTAAATCCTGCTCTGTAGCTCCTGAATTTGAGAGTATTGGGCTTGTAAATCAGTATCATATGAAACTATAAGGGATTTAAAATTGTCCTTGGGTTTGGTGACCAGTCCTTGCCATTGTTGAACACTCTTTTGTTTCTCAACTTCAATACTTTGTTCCCAAAGCACAATTATTTCGTCATTATCCTTGAACAATTTTTATACTTCTATAGCTTTGTCCATTGTAGCTAAAGAATAAGCACTTGTGAATTGGGTAAGCCTACCGAATTCCTCTATAGGGGTTACGAATGAACCTCTCCACAATACTTCAAAAGATGCATTTCCACGGACCAAAGCCTAGGACTAATAAATTTTCCTTTTGTTCCTCTCCCATTAGAAAACAACCTTATGTTGAGGGTTGTAAAATATGTCAAGAGGAGGAATATGTTCAAGTCTTAACATAACCCCAGATGAAGGGAAATCTAATATAATTTCAATATCTTCATCCTGCAAAAGCTTCTCAGGGGTCTTTGTTGCTATCAAAATATACTCAACACTTTTGGAAGTGTCTTGAAATTTCTCTTATAGAGGAGTCTTAACAAATTTACGTTCATCGGCCTTAAAATTTAGATCCTAATTATATTGTTCCCATATTTTTTCTAGCATGGCATTACGCATAACACCTTTTTCTTGGGAACAAGAGGAGGAATTTGTTTCTGTTTGTTAGAGTCAGTCTGGTCATCCCTCCGTCAGAGATCAAAACACTTTTTGCATTTCATTTTTAGGTGTCTCGCTCGATTCACTTAGTTGCATTCCACTAGGAGCATGCCATAAATCTGACGGAAGGGCTTTGTCATTCATTCCCCTCATGTCTTGTACCTGTTGGCTTAGGTCTTTTCATCAATGTTTATTAAAGTCCATGACAGTCAATGTTTGATCTTTTAATGGGCAAAGAGTCATGTCAATCATAAGTCTAGGGTTTCACAAATTGAGTCGTTAAAGTGTCCAAATGCCAGCAGGCCAGAGGGAGGTTCTACACATGTTTTTTATTTTGTGAATTTCATCATCATATGGATGGGTTATGATTGTTCTTCAAAACTCTATTTTGAAGAAAAGTAAAAAATTTTTCCTTTGTAATAATTTTCGAAAGTTTTCAGTAGTTGAATTCTTTAGGCACAACCCTGGTCTCCTTTGCCAAATTCCATGTCAGCTATCCCTACAAAAAATTGCCAAGAATTTCATCATTTTAGTCAAAAAATCAAAAAGGAAATTTAAAAACAGAGTTGTATTAAAATGGAAAAATTGTCAATGCCAAAACGTTACAAAGATGGGTCTTGGAGAGTCAAAAATCTAATCCATGTCTTTATAAAGATATTTTCATGAAGATCAATGTCATTTGCATGCCAAGACCAAAGAGAATCCATTCAAAGGAAATTGGTGTAGTTATTGTGCAATTTGGGTGAAGTTGGAGGAAATTTGGCCGGTGCGGCGCATAGAGCGGGTGGCGCGACGCACTGCGGAGGCGCAGCACACTGGGATAAGTTGTCCAGTGTAATTCTGAATGGGCGCGGCACACTGGCAAGGCGCGACGCATTGGGTATGTGGCACAGTGCATACACCTGAAAACCCGAATTTGCTTCAAATCTCTCCAAATTGCCATTTATTTGCGTGGATTTTCCAGAATTTGAACACATCACTAAAAGAGCAGTTCAGCATAGTTTTCCTACACCAATATCTTTTTCTCCAAGGTAGTTTGAAAAACAGCAGTCATGGCATTTGAGCATTCATCGGATTATGAAATGGAAACCCAAAGTGATTCTCCCATGGAGGAACATGCACCCCGGAGGCCTCACAGAGGAGTCAGGCATATCAGAGAAGAAATGGTCACCCTCACTGAATTACAGGCCTGCCCTCTTGCCATGTTCTGTTTCCAGCATCAGTCATGCTTTGAGTTTTGTCAAAAGGTGGCTAATGTTCAATTTCATCATGAGTTGGCTCGTTTATTTGTGCTGCATTTACATGGAGATCAGGCTACCTTGGCTGGTGTCACCTTCACACTTACACCAGAATCTGTCTCACTAGCAATCGGCATACCAAACATTGGGGAACCATGGACCAAGAAGAAGAAGATTGACCGACAGCATTATGAGCCATACATTAAAACCGGTTTCTTGAGGCAACTCAAGAGAGTGTTTCCATTCTGATATCTGAAAGATGAATATGCTCCACTAATGAAATTGATCATGAAATATTTCAGTTGTGAGGGACGGTTCTCTCGTCTCTATGCTTATCACATCAGGTTGCTCATGCATTTCACCAGTTGAGAGGATGACCACCCTTGTGCAGCACAAAACACCTCAGCAGCAACTTAACAGTGTTTATCATTTTTCATCTCCCGTGACTTCTTCAGAGCTTCACAGGGATTATCAGAGGTCAACCATGAGACAGGTGGACCTTCTCATCAGAATGAGCACCATGAGACCGCTAATGTGCCAATATTCATCACATATCAAAGAGGCACTAGACATTTGTTTGCAGCAGCGAAGCGAGTGTTATCTCCACCCTGGGTGGAAGGGTCCTCGTTTCCTCCATCAGCATCACCGGTACAGGACAAAGGAAAGAGGCCAATGTAGGATGAGGGGCCTTCAGGTGAGCAAGAGACCGACTTCATTTTCGTTCATGATGATGATACATATACGGATCCACAAAGTGCTAAGCTTAGGGAGATCATCTAGGAGCAACAAATAGAGATCCAAGCCTTATCCATTGACTTGGAGAGAGCTAAGTGTTGGCATTTTGGCTCAGGTATGGCGCTATGATACAGGTGTTGTCCTTGATGGCAACTCTCTTTGATGACAGATCTCCGTTCAGTCTACAGAATGAAGAGAAATCTCATATACGCAGGTTAATTAAGTCCAAGTTGCGTATACACGCTGGTGATATGCATACTAAGTCGCGTATACGCAGGAGAGCTATATAATAAGGCGCGTATACATGCAGATGCATGAACAGAAAAGTGCGTATATGTCGGGAAGTTTCCTTTTGGTCCATGGTAGTTAGTCCCCGGTACTTGTGCCCATGTCTTTGGACCAAAGTACCTCGACAGTCATGTAGATCTCTAGTTTCGCAGTTGATGGTTTTGGATTTCTATGGTTTTGGCTCTTGGTATTGAGCAAGGCCTAAGGCTATATAAGGAGAAGAAGATCATTAGGCAATATCATCTTTCGAAAAGGCTTGAATATCTGAAAAGGAAAGAGATCTGATATGCAGGTTCTGGGTTGCTTGATCTAAGCCAAGGAGAGATCACATCGGTTGATGGAAGACTAGATCTAAGGATAGATCGGGATCTAATGGTTTGAAATGCACTATCATGATATGGTTGATTATGCGTATTTCTAGATCTGCATACTGTCGCAATGTTATGTTCTGGGTCTAACTGATGTCTGGTACAGCTGCAAATTGAGAAAGTTTATTTTGTAGATCTGTACGCAGGCTGGCTTCGGTAAAAGCGCATGTATACGCGGGTTTTGCTCATTGAAGTAGCGTATATCTTTTGAAGCTTGATTTTGGGTTTACAGTTGGGTCTGACTGTTATTGCAGAGTTCTGTAGTCTGTTCTGTGTTCTGGTAACTGGTGATTGACAGGGTTCAGTGGTTCAGTGATTCAAAGTTTGGTTGTTTTATGCTTCAATGATCTGTTGTGAAAGGTGAATGAATTGTGGCCTTCAGATTGTAATGTTGTGCTTCAGGAATATCCAGTCTGAAAATGTATGAAAGGTGGTACTTGAAGGAAAGAAGATTGTAGGTCAGCACCTACGTACTAGTATCTTGGCTAGTACAAGAGCAAAGGGGGTTGGAGCTCCCTTCCAAGGAAGTTTGGAGAATGAGAGAAGGTTGTAGCCTTCTGCAGGTTGTAGCCTGCGTACTGGTATAAGGCTGCACCAGTACAAAAGATTGTAAACTGAAGTTTCATATTAAAGAAAGATAGAGACAACTTGCAGCAGGTGGTTTTCACCCACATTGGGTTTCCACCTTATATCTTGGTGTTCATGTGTGTGGCTTTTGATCTGTTCTGTTATACTGCACCTGTTTACTGTTAATGTGGTGAATCATGTCCTGATGAACTTAACTGAAGAATAAGCTAACTAAATTATGAGTTTTCTTCTTATACGCTGTTTTATTTAGTCACAGTAGCGTGTACACGCTGGTTCACTTAACTGAAGTAGCGTATATGTTTCTGAGCATTGAAAAAGTTTGATTGATCTGATAATACTGATTCACCCCCCCTCTCAGTATTATTTCCAACAATTGGTATCGGAGCCGGTCCTTCAGAGAAGCTTGATCGCTTGAAGGTAGATCATTCATCATGAGCAACTACGAGAAAGAAGCATCAATCAGGCCACCGATTTTTGATGGGACAAATTTCAATTATTGGAAGGTAAGAGTTACTGCATATCTTCAATCTCTTGGTACAGAAGTTTGGAACATTGTAGAAACAGGCTACGCTTTTCCTTCAGCTACTCCTACAGATCCAGCTGAGAAAAAGCAGTATGAAACAAATGCAAAAGCAGTCAGTACTCTATTAGGAAGTATATCCCAAACAGAATTCATGAAGGTCATGCACTTCAAATCAGCAAAAGAGATATGGGACAAAATGATCACTAGCTATGAAGGAGATGAACAGGTAAAGCAAGCTAAACTTCAAACTCTCAGGATTCAATATGAGACTCTCAAGATGTATAATGATGAAAGTGTGGCTAATTAGTTTCTTCGGGTAGATGAGATTGTTAATTGTATGAAAAATTTGGGTGAAGAAATAAAAGAGACTATAGTAGTTCAAAAGATTCTAAGATCATTATCCCCCAAGTTTGAATCTAAAGTATCTGCAATAGAAGAAAAAGAAAATCTCCGTGTTCTCACTATGTCTCAGCTACATGGAATTCTAACTGCTTATGAAATGAGAAAGGGAGGTCCATCAGACAGAAGGGAAGCTGCTTTTAAGGCATCAGGAAAAGAAGATTACTATGAAGCAAGCCATGTTCCAGAAGAAGAGGAAGAAGAATCAAATTTTGTCAGAAATCTTCAAAGGGGTTCTGGAAGGTTCAGAGGTAAGCTACCTTTCAAATGCTTTGCTTGTGGAAGAGTAGGTCATTATGCTGCAAAATGTCCTTATAAGGATAAAGGAAAAGAACCTGCTAGATGGAACAAGAAACAAAGTGCAAATAAGAAAAGCTACTACACCCATGAAGATAGTGATGGCTTATCAAACAGTGATGAAGATGAACAAGGTAATAAATATAAGCTGTTAATGGCATTTGAAGATGATGATTATGAGGATGCTGTAGATGTGGATAATCTCTATAATGAAATTACTAGACTCAAGAGATGCATAGAAGAAAAGAATGTGATCATTGATACTTTGCAATTTCAAATTGATGAAAAGGAAAAACATCTTGAAAAACTAGAAGGTGAAATTGTTGGTCTCAGAAAAGAAATTGAGAAAACAAAAGCTATTAATCTTAAATTTGTCAAAGGATCTGAAACTTTGGATGAGATTATCAATATGCAGCGGTCTCCTCTAAACAAGACAGGTTTGGGCTATAATGGAGAAACCTCTCAAGCATCCACCTCAAAAAGTTATCTTGATGCAGCAAGAAGAAATGAGCAGAAGAACAATGAAGATAATCAGGTAAAGCAGGGACGAATTACAAACAGAAACTATCAGGGACAATCCTTCTTAAGGGTGAACAAAAGCTACAACCAACCACAGGTAAAATCTTCTCAGTTTGGCTCAAGAATAGATGAAAATAGAAATTACAATCAGTTGGCTGGTAGATTCAATAACCGCAGAAGCTTCTTCAATGGACAATGCTTTTCTTGCCATAACTTTGGTCACAAAGCAGCTCAATGTGTTGCATATAAAACAATCATGACTAGGGAAGCTCAAAAACAAAGAAGTATGACAGGGATTACAAAAAGAACCTATAACAACTTTTCGGTTCTTGAAAATGAAGTTGAATGTTCTATTTGCAATAATTTTGGTCATAAAGACTCTGAATGCAGGAGCAGGTTTCAGGAGAAAAAGGAACAAGCCACGAGCACCAAAACATGGAGAATAAAGGAACCTCAAACAGAAAGATGTCGGATAGCATTTTATGCAGAAGGACAGGAAAATCTATGGTACATTGACAGTGGATGTTCGAAACATATGACAGGTGATAAAGAAAAACTTGAATCTTATTCTACTTTAGAAAAGGGAAAGAAAGTTTCTTTTGGAAATGATACTCCTGCAACTATAAAAGGAAAAGGTATTGCTCCTTTGAAAGAAAAGGTCAAGGCTGGAAATGTTTTATATGTTGATGGATTGAAGCATAATCTACTAAGTGTCAGCCAGATGTGTGATCAAAAAACCGAGGTTATTTTTAGATCGAATGGATGTCTTGTTCGTGATCTTGATACAGGTAAAACAGTTCTCAAAGGCAAAAGAACTCCAAATAATCTGTACATATTTGAAGAAGGACAACAACAATGCTATCTTAGCAAGGATGAAGAGCACTGGTTATGGCATCGAAGGTTGGGACATCTAAGCTTCTCACAAATAAGGAAAGCATGCAAATATCAGGCAGTTCGCGATCTTCCAGATATCAAAATTCCAGACAACACCATATGCAAATCTTGTCAGTTTGGAAAGCAAACCAGAACTAACTTTCCAGAGAAGGAAGGATCAGCTAGCTTGCCTCTTGAGCTAGTCCATACAGATGTATGTGGTCCATTTAGGAAAAGGACACCTCGAGGAGAAGAATATCTGATATTATTCATTGATGATTTCTCAAGGTTTGTTTGGTTAGGGCTTATGAAGCACAAAGATGAAGCATTCGAAAAATTCAAATCCTTCAAAGCATTGGTTGAAAATGAATCAGGACACAAAATTAAGTGCCTCAGATCTGACAGAGGTGGGGAGTTCACCTCAAATGAATTTTTCGATTTCTGTGACGAACATGGGATAAGAAGAGAATTCTCTACAGCTAGAACTCCTCAGCAAAATGGGGTTGTGGAAAGAATGAACAGAACTATCCAACAAATGGCTCGTGCTATGCTCGATGAATCAGGTACTCCTGCAACCTTCTGGGGTGAAGCTGCACATGCTGCTGTTATTATTCTTAACAAAACAAATGTCCGAGTAAACAGCACTCAAACACCTCATGAGCTTTGGAGTGGTAAAACTCCTTCCGTGAAGCACTTCAAAATCTTTGGGAGCAAATGTTATATTAAGAATACTGATGAGCAACTTGGCAAACTTGAACCAAGAGCAGATGAGGGCATTCTTCTTGGTTATTCTCCACATAGCAAAGCATACAAGTGCTACAATAAAAGACTTGGCAGAATTGTTGACAGTATTGATATAGTGGTTGATGAGAAGGGATATATTCCTAGGCAAGTTCATCATGAAGACATTGAAGAAGATGAAGGTTACTCTCAAAGGCGAAATGATGAAGAAGAAGAACCTCAAGAAGAAGAAGAATCTCAAGAAGAACCAGAGGAGCAGATAAGAATAGAAGAGAAGACTCCATCCAGATATGTTCAAAAGAATCATCCAGAAACTCAGATTGTGGGGCAGAAAGAAGCAGGAGTACAAACAAGAAGGACACTTGCAGAAGCTTCAAGCTACTTGGCATTACTCTCCTCCACTGAACCACAAAATGTGAAAGAGGCATGCAAAGATGAATGTTGGGTCAAAGCAATGGATGAAGAACTTGAGCAAATCGAAAAGAACAACACTTGGGAATTAGTTCCTAGACCAAAAGATAAGAATGTAATAGGAACAAAATGGGTCTTCAAGAATAAATTAAATGAAAATGGAGAAGTAATTAGAAACAAGGCCAGACTTGTTTGTAAAGGGTATGCACAGCAAGAAGGAATAGATTTTGAAGAGACCTTTGCTCCTGTGGCAAGACTTGAGGCCATCCGAATGTTCCTTGCTCTCTCAAGCTTTCAAAACTTCAAGGTATTTCAAATGGACGTGAAATCAGCCTTCCTGAATGGAGACTTAGAAGAAGAAGTATATATTGAGCAGCCAGATGGCTTCATTCTTGGGAATGATCCAAACCTTGTATGCAGATTGAAAAAGGCACTCTATGGACTCAAACAAGCTCCAAGGGCTTGGTACTATCGGTTGGACAAATATCTTCACCAACAAGGCTTTTCAAAAGGATCAGCAGATAGCAATCTCTATATAAAAGTTGAAAATAACAAATTGCTAATTCTTGTTGTTTATGTAGATGATATTATTTTTGGCAGCAATGAAGAGACTATGAGTCAAAACTTTGCCTTGGTTATGCAGAAAGAATTCGAAATGTCACTTCTTGGAGAATTGACATATTTTCTTGGATTGCAAATCCAACAAAATGAAGGAGGTATCTTCTTGTCTCAAACCAAATACCTCAAGCAGATCTTGAAGAAGTATGGCATGGAAGAGTCAAAGCCAGTATGTACACCCATGGTTACAGGATGCAGCCTCAGTGCAAATGATGAATCAGCAGCAGTTCACCAACCCACTTATAGATCCATGATTGGGAGTTTGCTTTATTTGACAGGTACTCGACCAGATATTACACATGCAGTAGGAATGGTTGGAAGATTTCAAGCCAACCCAAAGGAAACTCATCTTCAGACAGTCAAAAGAATCTTCAAATATCTTCAAGGGACCCAAAACTATGGCTTATGGTATCCTAGAAATACAGATCTCACTCTTCATGCTTACACAGATGCAGATTGGGCTGGAAGTGTGGATGATAGGAAAAGCACAAGTGGTGGTGCTTTCTTCATGGGTTCCAGATTAGTATCTTGGTTCAGCAAGAAACAGAGTTCGATTGCCTTATCTACAGCTGAAGCAGAATATGTGGCTGCAGCATCTTGTTGCACACAACTTCTTTGGATGATGCAGACCTTGCAGGACTTTCAAATCACTTGCACTCCACCCGTCTCTATCTTATGTGATAATACAAGTGCAATCAGCATTTCAAAGAATCCAGTCATGCACTCAAAGACCAAGCACATACCAATCAAGTACCATTTTCTTCGGGAACAAGTGCTTGAGCAGAAGGTCAAGTTGGAGTATGTTCCTTCTAAGGAACAAGTTGCTGATATTCTCACAAAACCACTGCCCAGAGAAACTTTTGAATATCTCAGACAAAAGCTGGGAGTAGTTGATGCTTCATCCTGCTGTTGAAGTTTGTTTATTCTACAGAAAAGTTGGTATACGCAGGTTACGGAAGGGCTATCCGCGTATATACGCAGGTTACGGAAAAGGAAGTCGCGTGTATGTTGGACGCTTGTTGCAGAAAGTATATCCGCGTACATACGCAGTTTCATGCAGGAGAAAACGCGTATATGAAGTTCTGAACAGCAAGGGCAATCTCTGGAGTTCTGAACAACAATGGGTATGTCAGAATTCTTCAGGCACAGTTTCAGGGGGTGAAGCAGGCACAGGTTCAGGGGGAGCAGCTTAAAAGTCTCATAAAGCATTGTTGGCATTCAGATGTTTTGGTTGTTGGGTTCAGGAGAAGGAGCTCAGAAAGAAATCTTAGTTGCTGATCTAAAAAGATGTTTCTCAGATGCTGCTGGTGACTTTCATAAGTCTTGGTCTAGATCTGTTGTCCCTATGTCATATCTCTTTTATGATGTCAAGGTCATGTAACGGCCTATGTTGGTTTCCCCACTATGCCTGGGATGAATGATGTAATATAATTGATTGTCTCTGATGTGTCCCCTCTTGGTAGGGAGTATGGATGTATGTATTGAGTCTTTTGGTGATAGGAAGGTCCCTTATGGTGTATAAGTCTTGGTTCTTGTTGAAGAACATCTTTTGCAGATCTTGCCTACAGTCAGGGGGAGCATGTTTCAGCACAGCCAAGCAGAGGTATCAGCATGTTCTCAGGGGGAGCACAGCCCTTTGCCCTTGATGACAAAGGGGGAGAATGATTCTAAGGATCTGAAGGTTGCCATCAAGTCCAAAGGGGGAGATTGTTGTCATTTTGGCTCAGGTATGGCGCTATGATACAGGTGTTGTCCTTGATGGCAACTCTCTTTGATGACAGATCTCCGTTCAGTCTACAGAATGAAGAGAAATCTCATATACGCAGGTTAATTAAGTCCAAGTTGCGTATACACGCTGGTGATATGCATACTAAGTCGCGTATACGCAGGAGAGCTATATAATAAGGCGCGTATACATGCAGATGCATGAACAAAAAGTGCGTATATGTCGGGAAGTTTCCTTTTGGTCCATGGTAGTTAGTCCCCGGTACTTGTGCCCATGTCTTTGGACCAAAGTACCTCGACAGTCGTGTAGATCTCTAGTTTCGCAGTTGATGGTTTTGGATTTCTATGGTTTTGGCTCTTGGTATTGAGCAAGGCCTAAGGCTATATAAGGAGAAGAAGATCATTAGGCAATATCATCTTTCGAAAAGGCTTGAATATCGGAAAAGGAAAGAGATCTGATATGCAGGTTCTGGGTTGCTTGATCTAAGCCAAGGAGAGATCACATCGGTTGATGGAAGACTAGATCTAAGGATAGATCGGGATCTAATGGTTTGAAATGCACTATCATGATATGGTTGATTATGCGTATTTCTAGATCTGCATACTGTCGCAATGTTATGTTCTGGGTCTAACTGATGTCTGGTACAGCTGCAAATTGAGAAAGTTTATTTTTAGATCTGTACGCAGGTTGGCTTCGGTAAAAGCGCGTGTATACGCGGGTTTTGCTCATTGAAGTAGCGTATATCTTTTGAAGCTTGATTTTGGGTTTACAGTTGGGTCTGACTGTTATTGCAGAGTTCTGTAGTCTGTTCTGTGTTCTGGTAACTGGTGATTGACAGGGTTCAGTGGTTCAGTGATTCAAAGTTTGGTTGTTTTATGCTTCAATGATCTGTTGTGAAAGGTGAATGAATTGTGGCCTTCAGATTGTAATGTTGTGCTTCAGGAATATCCAGTCTGAAAATGTATGAAAGGTGGTACCTGAAGGAAAGAAGATTGTAGGTCAGCACCTACGTACTAGTATCTTGGCTAGTACAAGAGCAAAGGGGGTTGGAGCTCCCTTCCAAGGAAGTTTGGAGAACGAGAGAAGGTTGTAGCCTTCTGCAGGTTGTAGCCTGCGTACTGGTATAAGGCTGCACCAGTACAAAAGATTGTAAACTGAAGTTTCATATTAAAGAAAGATAGAGACAACTTGTAGCAGGTGGTTTTCACCCACATTGGGTTTCCACCTTATATCTTGGTGTTCATGTGTGTGGCTTTTGATCTGTTCTGTTATACTGCACCTGTTTACTGTTAATGTGGTGAATCATGTCCTGATGAACTTAACTGATGAATAAGCTAACTAAATTATGAGTTTTCTTCTTATACGCTGTTTTATTTAGTCACAGTAGCGTGTACACGCTGGTTCACTTAACTGAAGTAGCGTATATGTTTCTGAGCATTGAAAAAGCTTGATTGATCTGATAATACTGATTCACCCCCCCTCTCAGTATTATTTCCAACACTAAGTGGACCATGAAATACTTGGAGCAGAGGAACAAACAAATTTAAGATCAGCAAGCAATCATGGAGCTACAAAACATCCGCGAGAATCGCCAGGCTGCGCAAAGGACAAGAATTGAGCTCACGTCATTGGAGCAAGAGATTAATGAGGATCCGGAGTCTAATCTCGAGAGATTTAACATGCACTTATAGAGACTTTTGGACAAGGCAAATAAGGACCATGCATTTCTGAGACACATGGATTTCCACAACATGGCACGGAACAAGGTCTGCAAGGCACGAATCAGGAATTTAAAGGCAAAATTGAGGAAGGCAATAAGGAAGCAAAACAGGCAAAGGGAGCTTGATCTTCTTCAGATATTGGCCAAAGCCTCTTTAACCCAGTATAACACTTAATGAAGAAGCCCCAGCCCAAATTTCAAGAAATTTGGGGCCTTTTTGGAATTTTGGCAAATTTTGGTACAAAAAACAGGGTTTTTCTACCTTTGCGCCGCGCCACATGGCACGCTTTTGCTAGGCGGCTCCAAATTGCAAAAATTTTATGTTTCTGGTTTTTTCATGAAAAATCATTGCTGCTGGTGCACGTCCAAGAAGTTTGGGCAAGTTTTGAGTCCTCAGGAGTTCAAAAAAACTCAAAAAATGAACTCACTGCCCCTATTTTGACACACAGGAAGCAGTCTTGGGAGATTGAAGTTTTGGAGGGGAAAATGACATCCAAATTCAGAAATTCCACTTGGGTTGGAAAGTAGACAAGCAGGGATTTCCAATGAGCTATATTGGTCTCAATCTCGACTTCAGGAAGTGCCTCAAACTCAACCTCAAAGTGGAGCGATGCATAGAGGATTTGGTGCGACGCATAGAGGATTTTTGCTCAATTTTTCACCTTCCAGCTCAGAAATTCGACCAGTTTGACTAGTTTTTCTTTGTGATGTAATTTTTGATCTATCTTGATGTAATTGGATAAACATGATGTAATTTTGGAACTTATTTACTTGTTCTAGAGGATTCATTCACTAAAAAGTGAAAATTTAATGAATGAATCAGTTTCCTACCTTATAGAGGCAAGTTGTTTTGATTGCCTACATTTTAGTGCTTTGTTTAGAATTGGTTGAAACAGCTCCTACAATGATGAGCTCGACCCCTAGAGGCAAGGGAATGGGTTGGGCTAGTCTATATCATGTAATTCCTAAGTCATTTTTAGGGTTGGACACTTGGGATTGCTTTGGCATATCATTGTACATTCTATCTCTGCATTTTTGGCTAAGGAAAGACCAGGGTTTTGCAGCATTGTTTGGGATCCATGTGGCTTTATGTTTTGATGGTGCTCTTCTCTAAGTAATTGTAAGTTAATTAGTGTTATGTGTATCATTTTCCTATCTCTTCTTCTGAATTTGAACAAATGAATGATTAAGGTAGAATCCATTAACTGCTATGCTCTGCCTTTGAATTTGTTTTAATTTCCATGTTTTCATCTGTTTAAGGAGAATTATTGAGACTCTCTTGCTCTCCTTAGCTCCTCACTAGTCTGATCTATACATTCACTTAATTTAAAGCATCAAAATGATTACCTTCATTGCCCCAATCAGAACTCTGTAGAAACTGGGCCTCATCCTTGAGCCCAATTTGCCTTTCCCTGTTTCCAACATGAAACCCCCAGAAACTCAAAACAAACCCTTGTGCTTCATACCTAGCCTAAAATTAGCTTTTATTTCAGTCATCTTGAGCTCCATCGCTTTTCTTTTGCCGAGATCGACTCGGAGAGAGCCCTCTCCTGTCCTTGTAGGGATAGCTACGAGGCTGAGCGTGGTTTTATGTGGACCTAGAACCTTGTCTTTTCAGCCTGACGCAAATCTAGGCTCTAACATAGTGGTGACCACACTGGGGAAGAAAATGGTTAGCTTGTTGATGTCATTGGTTTTATAAGCTACAGATGGAGCCCGAAGTCATGCCAGGTAGCCTTGAAACGCTTTTGCTTTGCATTAGCGCAAGTAGATAAATGATGCTTCAGTCAATCTCCGGTCTAGCTTGTAGTCGTGACACTTGACCTGTAAATCGCCCCAATACATTTGAGAATTCTAAGGTTTTGGATGATAAGTATAGAATTTGAAAGGCTAAACAAGTTGTTTATGTCCCTTTGATTTCTTGAAAATAACACGTTGGCTTCAAAGAGATATACCAGAGCTAAACTAGATCCAAATCCTCCCCCTTTTTACGAAAATCCCAATCTAATTTCAAGATTTGTTCGTCAAGAGAGCTTTGTGACTCCCGTGTTTAAATCTCATCATGTCCAACAATTTTAAAGTATCTTGAAGAGCTTGATTTTTATGAAAAGTTTGAATTGTCATTGTTTGAAACCAAATCCGAAAGTGCTCTTGGTTCTATAGTTCCAAATACTGACTTTGCTGCAGCTCTTGAAGTTGAAAGAAACAATAAATCAATTGAGAATTTTATCTTGAAGCACCTCCAAAGTGAAATTCATGCTTCAAATATCGTTGATTTCCTAGAAGCTACATCTGCATCCCTCGGATCTTCTGTAATGACATCCACTTCAAAAATTCCTATCGAACCTCCCTTCATTCCCACCCTTCCCCTGCAACCTAATATTTCTAATCAAAAATCTGTTGTAAATTCACCTCCATCAACTCCTTCTACATCCAAAAATGCTTCACCTCCACATACACCTCACACATCAGCTGCACCTTCTCCCCCAATATCTCCAAGGCCGATTGCAAATCCACCGAGAGCAATGGCTGCTCGGTTTGCACCTCTCACGCTGCCTCAAGTTTTGGGTGACATGCCCATAGATTATCAGAGTAAAATTCCTTTGTTTGATGGAACTCCTCAAAGTACCATGGCTCAGCAACATGTGGACAAGATGATGGATTTCTTTGAGCTTCATGAGATTGATGCAGAAAAAGTGACCATGAGATTATTCATGCAGACTTTCGCAGGTGAGGTGAGAAAATGGTTCAGAGCTTTGACAGCTACAAGTATTCCCACATAAGAAGAGCTTCAAAGACAGTTCTTGGATTGCTGGGAAGTCAAGAAAGATCCTCTTCAGATCACTTCCGAATATACCAAGATCAAGCGGAATGCTGGTGAGTCCGTGCAAGACTATTGTACTAGATTCAATGCGGTTTATAATGCAATTCCTGATGATTTAAGGCCAACTAGAAAGTCAGCTTTTGTTAAGTTCCCGGATGGTTTTGATCTGGACATGGCTTATCAATTAAGAGAGAGACATCCAGCTACCTTAGAAGAAATGCAGAAAATCGTCGTTAGTGTTGAGGCGAATTTGAATGACAAGAGGGCTCCAGCTACCTTAGATCAGGTGCTCCACAATGTAGAAAACATGATTGAAAGGTTAACATTTGATAATCCTGAACCGCAGATCCAGAATCCTAATTTCCGTGGACAACAGTAACCTCAATTCAGGATCAAGCAGTGCGAGTAGCGAGCACAAGAACCAGCATCACAACATCAGCAAGTAAAGACACCTCTTCAGCAGAATTTTGTTGGTCCCAAATCTAATGATGAATACCATGTAATAGGAGAAGAAAATCACTTTTTTTCACCTGATGATCTACCCACCTTTATCACTGAAGATGATGAGTATGCAGAAAGTTCAGCTGTACAGCAGGATGCAGATTTTATCTCGGCAAATGACACAGCTCTTGAAGAGGAGTTGGATGAGTATCAGAGAGGGTATATGCATGCCTTGTCCACCCAACAACGTCAATATTCATTAAGAAATAGAAATGTCCCCATCAATCCAATCCAGAAGAGAAAGGAAGGACCAACATCTAAGAATGAGCCACCTGTTGCACCAAATAAAGGAAAAGAAGTTGTTGATCCTATGCCTAACAAATCTCCACCAACAAATGAAAGAGTCAATCAACCAATTGTATCAAAAGATAAAGCTGAGAAGAAAGAGGTTCCGCCAAAGAGGTAGAGAAGACTTCTACTTTTAGTTTAGAAAATGAAATTTCTAAATTGAAGGTATCCATTCCCTTGACTGAACTGATGAGGAACAATAGTTATAGAGGTTAGGTTTCCAAAATTTTGAATTTTGATCCAATGTCTGATATGGTGAGTGTGGAAGATGATCAACCTGAATTGATTTTTGGACCAGCATTGAATGGTGAGTCTCTGGATAGTGATGTGCCTCCGTTTTATATCAGTTTGAGAGTGCATGAGTTTGTGTTGCATAATGCTATGTTTGATTCCAATGCCTCCCACAATCTTATGCCGAAGGCTATCATGGAGAATTTGGGTTTGGACATCACTAGGAAATACCATGATCTTTATTCATTTGATTCCAGTAGGGTGAGATGTATTGGGCTTATTAAAGACTTGGTGGTCAGTTTGGATCAGATTCTGACAAAAAACGTTTTGATTGATGTGGTGGTGGTGGATATACCTCCTAGGTTTGGAATGCTTCTTTCCAGATCTTGGGGAGCAAAGATAAAAGGAACTATGCAACTTGATTCCTCCTATGCAACGATTCCTGTGTTTGGCCAAATGAGAAAACTTTATCGGGAGCAGAACATGAAATACATGATTACAAGCAAGGAGAAACCAACTAATCATATGATTAATTATGTACATATAGATTTAGAGTATTTTGTTTGTATTTAGATAGTTTCAATGAGATTGATAGTCAGTTAGTTGCAGTAGATGATATCCCAGAAATAACAGAGAATTTTAGAGAAGTTTTGAAGAAAGAAAGTTAAGAACGGGACAATACCATTCAGCAATTAGAAAAGGATAATGGACAACAAGCAGTAAAAATACAACAAACAGAGTTTCAACACTTGGAAGAAGAGGAAGATGGCCTGTGGACCATGGATTTCGATGGAGCAGTGGGAAATGATGGTGCTGGAATTGGAATTTGGGTACGCAGTCCTTTTTCTACTCCAAATAAAGTGCCTATTAATGTACGGGTATGTTCTTATAAACTTGCTTTTGATTTCTCAAACAATGAGGATGAGTATGAGGCTTTGATCGCTGGCCTAAAAATCCTAAGAAAGCTGAATGCTAAGAGGATTGTTGTATATGGCGACTCCGAATTGGTGATTAAGCAAGTTAAAGGCGAATATCAAGCAAAGCATCCTCGGATGCGGGCATACCAAAATGCTGTTCTAAACATTTTGAAGTTGTTTTCAGATTATACCTTAACGTGTCTGCCTCGTATTCAAAATAGTATTGCTGATGTACTTGCTAATGCAGTGAGCAATTTGAAGATTCCTATGAATTCTAGTAATAAATTTGAAATCCATTGGAAACACCGTCCGACTATCCCAGACAATCAGAGATATTGGCAAATTCTCCAAGATGATGAGGAGATTGATGATTTTCTGCAAAACAAAGGTAAGTTCAAAGATACCTCAATTGATGTAGAACGTGATGATGGTAAATATGATGTGCAGATCAACCAAATGGAGGTGTTGCAGCTCAAGGATAACGTGATTCCAAAAGGCTTGATACCTTTAGAAGAACTCTTTGATCATGATGATGTAGCCTGCAAACTAACATTGCAGCCAACAGAGAAGGGAGTCGAAGAGGTGAATATTGGAACAGCTGAGCATCCGAAGATGGTAAAGCTATCCAAAGCATTGCCACAAAAGGTAAAGGCCAAATATATCAGTTTGATGTCATCCTTTGCTGATGTGTTTGCTTGGGACTATTCTGATCTGAAAACATATGACACCAATATAATTCAGCACACAATTCCTATTAAGCCTAATCAGAAACCTTTCAGATAGAAGTTAAGAAGGCTTAATCCAAAATTGCTGCCATCGATTGAGAAGGAGGTAAACAAGTTGTACAAATCAGGAATCATTGTTCCCATCCAATTTTTTGATTGGATATCTAATTTGGTGCTTGTACGAAAGAAGACAGGTGAGATTCGTTTATGCATTGATTTTCGGAATCTCAACAAAGTTCCATTGAAGGATAATTATCCGCTGCCAAAAATGGATCACATACTTCAGCGAGTAGTTGGAGCATCTCGCATGTCACTACTCGATGGTTATTCTGGATATAACCAAATTTTAGTCCATGAAGATGACCGAGACAAAACAACGTTCACCACTCCATGGGGGACTTTTCATTACGCTAAAATGCCTTTCGGTTTGAAGAACATAAGTGCCACTTTTCAGCGGGTAATGGACTTGGCTTTTGTGAAAGAAAAGGATGTATTTTTGGTTGTGTACCTTCATGATTTGACCGTGTTTTCCAAATCAAATGAAGAACACTTGTATCATTTAAAAATTGTCTTTCAAAAGTGCAAAAAATTTGGTGTGTCGCTGAATCCTAAGAAGAGCTTGTTTGCCATGGATGAAGGCAAACTACTTGGGCACATTATCTCAAAGGATGGCATTCGTATTGATCCAGCACATGTGGAAGCGATTCAGCAAATTGAGCTACCCCGAAATAAGAAGGAGATTCAATCGTTTAATGGTAAGATGAATTTTCTACGTCGCTTTGTTCCTAGTCTTGCTGAACATCTAAGTGAGATTATAAACATGCTTAAGAAGGACAACAAAGTGACGTGGATGGAAGAGGCTGTAAAATCTTTCAATTTAGTAAAATTGGCTCTTTCTTCAGCCCCGGTTCTAATAAGCCCGGATTATACTAAGGATTTTATATTGTTTTCATTTGCTTCGGAGCATACTATGGCAGCTGTATTAATGTAGAAAAAAGATGAGCATGAAAGACCCATTGCTTTCTTCAACCAGACTATTAGAGATGCTGCTTTGAAATACAACATTATTGACAAGTAGGCCCTTGCACTTGTAAAAGCACTGAAAGATTTCCGCGTGTATATTCTGCATTCCCATATTTTAGCTTATGTTCCTAACGCTGCTGTCAAAGATGTTTTGGTCCAAACAGATCCTGAAGGAAGACGTGACAAGTGGATTGCAGCTTTGCTAGAGTATGATGTGGAGATAAGGCCCAGAAAGCTTTTTAAAGGACAAGGATTGGCAAAGTTAATGGTTGAATCAAATCTGCACGTCTTAGACATAAATCTGATTGCTGCTATGTCCGATGAAAATGAGCAAGGTTCGTCAATTCAGGTAGCCGAAATCTTTGTTCTTTCTCCATGGTATTCATATATATCATATATGTACTTCAGAATTTGTCTTCGCCACCTAGTATGGCTAGAAACAAAGCTAGAAATCTTAAGTTAAAGGTTGCTAAGTTTTGTATTTTGAATTCTGCACTTTATTGGAAAGACCCCGGTGGCATTTTGTTAAATTGTTTGGTGGAAGAAGAAGCAAAGCAGGTCATGTAGGAGTTCCATAAAGGATACTGTGGCGATCACCTTTTTTCGAAAACAACGGCAAATAAAATTCTGAGAGTTGGATAATATTGGCCGACATTGTTCGTTGATGTGTTCAAGACTGTCAAGAGCTATCATAACTGTCATATTTTTGAAGGAAAGCAGAAATTACAGCCTTTCCCGCTTAAGCCCATTGAGGTGAGTGCTCCTTTTCAGCAGTGGGGGTTGGATTTCATTGGTGAAATTCATCTTGCTTCTTCAGGTCAGCATAGATGGATCCTCACAGCGACAAATTATTTCATGAAGTGGATCGAAGAAATTCCCACTAGGCAAGCCAGGGATGCGGTAATAATTTATTTCCTTGAGAATAATATTTTTTCTCGTTTTAGTTGCCCGAATAAGCTAATCACTGATAACACAACATATTTCAAGTCAAAAAGGATGGTTAAGTTTTGTAATAAATATCACATTACTTTGGGGCACTCAACCGCCTATCATCCACAAGGAAATGGATTGGCAGAATCTTCTAACAAATCTTTGGTTAATATCATTAAGAAGATGCTGGAAATAAACAAGAAAACTTGGCATAATAAGTTGGTCCATGCACTTTGGGCAGATCGAGTGAGTCAGAAGAAATCCATTGGTATGTCCCCCTTTGAGCTAGTTTATGGTGTTGATACAGTTTTCCCTACCTCTCTTACAGCTCCGATAGTCAAACTTCTTCAGGAGGCTGGTAGTGAAGATGACCCAATGCAGAGAAGACTAAATCAAATGATCCATTTGTAGTGGACATGGGAAGATGTTTTTCAAAACACATTCAAGTTGCAGGAGAGAATTAAAAAGATTTATGACAGAAAAGCAAAGGCGGACACATTTCAGTTGGATGATGTCGTGTTAAAGTGGGATGCAAGGAGTGAGGAAAAGGGCAAGCATGGTAAGTTTGAAAATCTCTGGAAAGTTCCTTTTAAGATTGCAACATATTAGGGTCAAAATGCCTTTCTTCTAAAGGAGATGAATGTGGAAGATTGTCCCGGGGGGCCGGTCAATGGTCGGCTGCTCAAGCGGTACCTTTTCTGAGTTATTTTTGCTGTTTAAATTGTCATTGTAAATACCATTTTATTTCAGTTTCATTGCAAGTGTGTGTTGTGATATTTTCTTCAGTCTGGGGCCTGAAGTGAAGGCTATAATTCTAAAGAAAGATTTTAGTTTTGAGTTCAGTTTGTCGAGTCAGTTTTTCAGTCATTTCAGTTTCATCATAGAGTCATTTTGAGTCAAGTTTCACTTAAATAAATTGAGTCAGAGTCTTGTGTTGTTTGTCGAAATAATGACTCCATAGCCCAATGGACGAAGGCACTGTCTAGCTCTTCCAGAGATATGCTGTTCTTGGCACCTCCAAAGAGCTACCATCCCCATTGGAGCCAATGTTAGAGTCGGTCTGGTCATCCCTCCGTCAGAGATCAAAAATATTTTTGCATTTCATTTTTAGGTGTCTCACTCGATTCACTCAGTTGCATTCCACTAGGAGCATGCCATAAATCTGACGGAAGGGCTTTGTCATTCATTCACCTCATGTCTTGTACCTACTGGCTTAGGTCTTTTCATCAATGTCATTAAAGTCCATTACATTCAACGTTTGATCTTTTAATGGGCAAAGAGTCATGTCAATCATAGGTCTAGGGTTTCACAAATTGAGTCGTTAAAGTGTCCAAATGCCAGCAGGCCAGAGGGAGGTTCTACACATGTTTTTTATTTCACGAATTTCATCATCATATGGATGGAGTATGATTGTTCTTCAAAACTCTGTTTTGAAGAAAAGTCAACATTTTGTCCTTGGTAATAATTTTCGAAAGTTTTTAGTTGTTAAATTCTTCAGGCGCAGCCCTGGTCTCCTTTGCCAAATTCCATGTCAGCTATCCCTGCAAAAAATTATCGAGAATTTCATCATTTTAGTCAAAAAATCAAAAAGGAAATTTAAAAACAGAGTTGTATTAAAATGGAAAAAGTGCTAATGCCAAAACATTACAAAGATGGGTCTTGGAGAGTCAAAAATCTAATCCGTGTCTTTATAAAGATATTTCCATGAAGATCAATGTCATTTGTATGCCAACACCAAACATAAGCCATTCAAAGCAAATTGGTAGAGTTAGTGTGTGATTTGGGTGAAGTTGGAGGAAATTTGGCCAGCGCGGCACATAGAGCAGGTGGCGCAGCGCACTGGGAGATGTTGTCCAGTGTAATTCTGAATGGGCACGGTGCACTGGCATGGCACGGCTCATTAGGTATGCAGCGCGGTGCATACACCTGAAAGCCTGAATTTGCTTCAAATATCTCCAAATTGCCATTTATTTGCATGGATTTGCCAAAATTTGAACACATCACTAAAAGAGCAGTTCAGCACAGTTTTCCTACACCATCATCTTTTTCTCCAAGCCAATTTGAAAAACAATAGTCATGGCATTTGAGCATTCATCGGATTATGAAATGGAAACACCAAGTGATTCTCCCATGGAGGAACATGCACCCCGGAGGCCTCATAGAGGAGGTAGGCATATCAAAGAAGAACCGGTCACCCTCACTGAATTACAGGCCTGCCCTCTTGCCATGTTCTGTTTCCAGCACCAGTCATGCTTTGAGTTTTGTCAAAAGGTCGCTAATGTTAAATTTCATCATGAGTTGGCTTGTCTATTTTTGCTGCATTTACATGGAGATTAGGCTACCTTGGCTGGTGTCACCTTTACACTTACACCAGAATTTGTCTGACTAGCAACCGGCATACCAAACATTGGGGAACCATGGACCAAGAGGAAGAAGATTGATCGACAACATTATGAGCCATACATTATAACTGGTTTCTTGAGGCAGCTCAAGAGAGTGTTTCCATTCCGATATCTGAAAGATGAATATGCTCCACTAATGAAATTGATCATGAAATATTTTAGTTGTGAGGGACGGTTCCCTCGTCTCTAGGCTTATCACATCAGGTTGCTCAAGCATTTCACCAGGGTACGGATGATGAAAATTCCATATTTCATTTGCTAGAACATATGGAGGATGACCACCCTTGTGCAGCACAAAACACCTCAGCAGCAACTTAACAATGTTTATCATTTTTCTCTTATTAAGATTTTGGTGGTTCATCAGCTTGGATTGTAGGGCATCACTTGGGATGATTTCATCTCGCGTGACTTCTTCAGAGCTTCACAGGGATTATCAGAGGTCAAGCATGAGACAGGTGGACCTTCTCATCTGTATGAGAACCATGAGATTGCTAGTGTGTCGATATTCATCACATACCAGAGAGGCACTAGACATTTGTTTGCTGCAGCGAAGCGAGTGTTATCTCCACCCGGGGTGGAAGGGGCCTCGTTTCCTCCATCAGCATCATAGGTACAGGACAAAGGAAAGAGGCCAATTCAGGATGAGGCGCCTTCAGGTGAGCAAGATACTGACTTCATTTTCGTTCATGATGATGATACATATACGGGTCCACAAAGTGCCAAGCTTAGGGAGATCATCCAGGAGTAGCAAACAGAGATCCAAGCCTTATCCCTTGACTTGGAAGGAGATAAGTGGACCATGAAATACTTGGAGCAGAGGAACAAAAAACTTGAAGATTAGCAAGCAATCTTGGAGCTACAGAACATTGGCGAGAATCGCCAGGCTGCACAAAGGAGAAGAATTGAGCTCATGTCATTGGAGCAAGAGATTAATGAGGATCGGGTCTAATCTCGAGAGAGTTAACATGCACTTAGAGGGACTGTTGGACAAGGCTAATAAGGACCATGCATTGCTGAGACATGTGGCTTTCCACTACATGGCACGGAACAAGGTCTGTAAGGCACGAATCAGGAATTTAAAGGCAAAATTGGGGAAGGCAATAAGGAATCAAAAGAGGCAAAGGGAGCTTGATCGTCTTCAGATATTGGCCAAAGCCTCTTTAGGCCAGTATAAAAGTTAATGAAGAAGCTCCAGCCCAAATTTCAGGAAATTTGGGGCATTTTTGGCATTTTGGAAAATTTTGGTACAAAAAACAGGGTTTTTCTCCCTATGCACGTGCCACGTGGCGCGCGCTTTTGCTAGGGAGCTCCAAATTGCAAAAAATTTTCATGAAAAATCATGGTTTCTGGTGCATGGCCAAGAAATTTGGGAAGGTTTTGAGTCCTCAGGAGGTCAAAAACACTCAAAAAATGACCTCACTGCCCCTATTTTGACACACAAGAAGCAGTTTTGGGAGATTGAAGTTTTGGAGGGGAAAATTACATCTGAATCCAGAAATTCCACTTGAGTTGGAAAGTAGACCGGCAAGACTTCCAATGCACTATCTTGGGCTCAACTTGGACTTTAGGAAGTGCCTCAAACTCAGCCTCAAATTGGCACAATGCATAGAGGATTTGGCACGGCACATAGAGGATTTTTGCTCAATTTTTCACCTTCCAGCTCAGAAATTCGGCTAGTTTGACTAGTTTTTCTTTGTGATGTAATTGGATAAACATGATGTAATTTTGGCACTTGATTACTTTTTCTAGAGGATTCATTCACTAAAAAGTGAAAATTTAATGAATGAAACAGTTTCCTACCTTATAGAGGCAAGTTGTTTTGATTTCCTAGATTTTAGTGCTTTATTTAGAAATGGTTGAAACAGCTCCTCGAATGATGAGCTCGACCCCTAGAGGCAAGGGAATGGGTTGGGCTAGTCTATATCATGTAATTCCTAAGTCATTTTTAGGGTTGGAAACTTGGGATTGCTTTGGCATATCATTGTACATTCTATCTCAGCATTTTTGGCTAAGGAAACACCAGGGTTTTGTAGCACTGTTTGGGATCCATGTGGCTTTATGTTTTTATGGTGTTCTTCTCTAAGTAATTTTAAGTTCATTAGTGTTATTTGTATCATTTTCCTATCTCTTCTTCTAAATTTGAACAAATGAGTGATTAAGGTAGAATCCATTAACTGCTATGCTCTGCCTTTGAATTTGTTTTAATTTCCATGTTCTCATCTGTTTAAGGAGAATTCTTAAGACTCTCTTGCTCTCCTTAGCTCCTCACCAGTCTGATCTATCCATTCACTTACTTTAAAGCATCAACACGGTTTCCTTCCTTACCCCAATCAGAACTCTGGAGAAACTGTGCCTCATCCTCGAGGCCAATTTGCCTTTCCCTGTTTCCAGCAAAAAACCCCCAGAAACTCAAAAAAAACCCTTGTACTTCATACCTAGCCTAAAGTTATCTTTTATTTCAGTCATCTCGAGCCCCATCACTTGTCTTTTGCCGAGATCGACTCGGAGAGAGCCCTCTCCTGTCCTCGTAGGGCCAACTACGAGGCTGAGCATGGTTTGATGTGGACCTAGAACCTTGTCTTTTCAGCCTGATGAAAATCTAGGATCTAACACTCTTCACTAAGAAACATCAGCAAAATATTTAAAACCAACAACTACAACATGTTTATGGATTGTCCTCCCTTAAGTAATCTGTAGTAAATCCATAGGCAAATTTTCTAGCCTTGAGGACTTGTATTATGTGAAATATATCATTTATTGTGGAGTTAACTCTTGATCTGCCTATTTCACAACCATCAAGTAAGTATAATCCCTCTCAAACAAGTCATCAAACTTATCAGGCTTGTGGGAAAATTGACAGATGCTCAATGCTGTTGTAATATTTTTGATAGTTTGATGAGGGCCATCTTCTCTATCATGAATATTGCGGAAACCAAGTTGTTGAATAGCATTAATTTCAATAACTACATGCTTGAAGTTATCCAAAGTATATATATCAGACTAGATAGGAAAAACAGGCCATGCCTTTTTATTTGATTCCTTTAAAACTTTTGAAATATTGTTTCCTACGGTCTGATAGGCTATCTTGTAGGAAACAAGCTTAAGAGGAATGAATAGATGTTATAAACATATTTGTGCACTGCAACCCTAATCACATATGTCGATAAACCGAGGGCTTCTAAGTCCCTAAAAGTGTTGTTTCATACCCTAAAGGAGCAAGGTCAACTGATTACATCATCTCCCAGAAGTTCTCCCTAAAAAACTACTCAGAACTGGTCAAAACTGGACCATACAGACTACTCAGTGCTAAGGGTGCGATACATCTCACCTGCCACATGCAAAGGTGGGATGCATATTGGAAATCCCTTCTGTAGTGTGCGATGAGCAAGAGTAGACAAATGGCAAAAGCAGTTTGCTAGGTGGAAACCCAGAGAATCTTCTAGAAGCTGCTCATTCGACACTTGCCTCTCTCAATTCACCTAGGGATGAGTAAGAGATCATGAAATCTCCAAGTGGAACCAAGAACTATCAGAGAGATGACACTAATCAAAATCCCAGAAGCTAACTCACCCACCTACAAACATCTATATATGGATCCCTCATCCTATAGATCCAAAGGCTGGAATTTTGTATTTTGTAAGGAAGTGTTGTTGGTTTCTCTGTGCAACATTGTATTGTTGGGTGATCTAAGCTTTTCATGAGGTCAAGAGGGCTTTCATGGTGGGAGGATGGAACTAGGTCAGACCAATGGGGTGTAATCCTCTCTTCTACTACTTCTATAAATAAAGTTATTTGAGTTTTCCTCGATATTCTTGTGTATCTCTGAACCTTGTATTGATATATGCATTTGTATGGTTAATATACATCTGATCCTATATTTTTTATGGTTATAGATCTCTATGCTTTGATGGTATTATGCTACTTTGACTCTAGAGGTGCTCTTTGAAGCGGGACAAGTAAGGAAAAAGTGGTGAAGTTCTGTCAAAGGGGAAAGGAAACAAGCAAGGAGCCAAGCGAAAAACTGAGGTTGGTACTCTCTGCTTCTTTCTCATCTATCTCCCATAAAGGAAAAAACAAGTGACTTTTGTTTGTTTGTTTCTAAGATAGCTACCCATCTTAGTCAGACTAGCAGCTCTGAATGGACACTAGTTTTCCTGATAACAAAATGGCGACTCCACTAGGGAGCGAATAGCTTGTTTTCTTGTTTATATTTGTTTACTTTATAAACTACGGATGGAGCCTGAAGTTAAGCCAGCTAGCCTACGAACTGCATTTGCTATGCAAGTGAAAAGTAAATCAATGCTACTTCAGTCTATATCCGAGTTTTGTTTATAAACCGAACAACTATCTTGCAAACATCCCAAGTGCCCTAGTGGTAGCTCAAGTAACCTCATTAGATCAGTCCCTATACTTTTTGTTTACTGACTATCATTAGCTCAGCCTAAATCCTTGAACTAAGCTGCAAACTATGACCAAAAACCAAGTTAAAGTCTCGTCCTTGCACCATTTCATTGTCTCCTTTTGACAGTCTGGATGCATTACACCTCTCGTGTGCAGTAGGTGAGATGCATCCCTGTTTCCCTGTGTTACAAGTGCGATGATCAGATAAGACTATTTCTGCCTCAATATTTTAGTTTTTTCTTCATTACCTTCATCTTTATTCAGGAGTTTTGTTGTCTATGATCAATATACCACTGTTGAAACTCCCTTCCCTTACATTATTCAGCCTCCATTGTATAAAGAATTGTGAATGTTTTTATGTATTTTTTGCCATTTAGAGTTCTCCTTTACAAAAAGTAGCTTAATCGAACTATTGTCTTTTGATTTGGAAGTGTTGCAAGTGTCGTTTTCAGTCAAAGAAAATAATCCTACTCTTTTTGATGGTCGATTACACTGTTACTCTTGTATTTGATTTGAATTAATAGTATTTTAAGTGTCGAAAGTAGTTTTCAAATTGAGGATGAAAGTGTCGTCTTAGCCTTCCTTTCATTTTTTAAATTCGAAATCACAAAGTGTCGTCTTAGCCTTCCTTTCATTTTTTGAATTCAAAATCACAAAGTATTCTTCCTTTCATTTTTGAATTCGAAATCACAAAGTATCATCTTGGTCTTCCTTCCTTTTTTTGAATTTGAAATTGCAAAGAGTCATCTTCGTCTTCCTTTCTTCTTTTGAAGAGAAAATTGTTAGTACTGTCGCTTTGAGAGAAAAGATAGTTCAGATTTGTATTTAGCATTCTTTTTGTTACTCACACATTAAGAAAGTGGAAAACAAATACATGCATGTGCATTTGCATTTAGACTGCTTGTTGATTTTGATTTAGGACAGTGCATCTAGTGTGTGCTCTCTGCTTGATGTTGAAAGAATTTCGCTTCTCTTTCCTTAGTAGCTACGATTTTCATTGGCGAAAAGAAGAGTAAATGATTGTTTATCATATTAGATTGCATATTTAGGAATTGTATATCTACATCACATGATGAACCTTAAAGGAAAACTTCTTAAGAAAGATCAACTGTAAAATAAATTCAATGAACATGAAAATGCTTTGGAACCTAACGCACAACATTTAGAAGTCTAGGCTAGAGATGTATTCCGGCATCGTAAAGCCTGGTAACTATCGCTTTCATTGTAGGTTGGGTGATTCCTCCTCTTTGAGATGACAAGTGCCAGTACGGAATTGTGCTCCCATGTACCGTCAAGTATATATTGGGAGACCACAATAGACTATATCCTTTATCCTTAGGAAGCTGTGTCTATCGCCCTATCGATCGCAATGCACTAAACATAGCATTCAGGAAGATTTACTCCCATACCATAAAAATTATTCTGTAGTTTTGCAATTGGTTCAGTAATCCCTCTGTCTAGATTTCTAGAGTAGTCTCTTTCATTCCTTTTTAGACTCCTTAAATGAAAAGGTCCATCTGAGCACTTGTCACTACAGGCTCATTAAAAATCGAAGGCGACTAGGGTCATCTTTAGCTTTTTCTCGACTCTTAAAAATTGAAAAAGCAAGTTGTGTCAAACCATCATAAAATTTATTTTAATCGGAATAACATCCCTATTCCCTCGTTGATCTTAGGTTGAGAAAATGGAGTCCACCAACCAAGGATTTCCCCTTGGGGGAGATCCTAGTCCTTTCTCCTCTTGGGGAGATGTTGGTGCACCTCATACGGCCACATTGTCCCTTCCAAGACTGACAATTTCCCTGCCCGTGTGGCTCTTCTCGACCTCTCTCGTTCAAAGCACCATAATTCCTGAGCAATCAAATCAGCAACTGGATGATACTAGAGTTACCCCCCAACCTTCTACTTCATTTGTTTCTCCCTCTCCTTCTTCCTCTTCACTTGGTGAAGCTAGTAAAACTAAAAACCAAGTAACTAAGAAGAAGAAGAAAGAGAAGGAGAAGAAGAAGAAGAAGCCAACGACGAAAGGGGGCAACCAAGCATCGTCTAGCGAAAGTCCAAACACTGCACCATCCAAACCTAAATCTCCATGTTTCATTTGCAAAGTGGACCACTATCATCGAGATTGTCCTTGCATCCCATGGATCTTAAGGGACTGGTCTCCCTACTTACGCAATCCGGTGTCCTCGACCTCTAACGATCATGCTGAAAGTACACCATCAACTAATGAAAACAAAGTCACTCGACAAAAAGGAAGATATAAAATTCCTTGTAGACTGTGTGAAGGAAATCATGCCATCCACCGTTGTGCCTTCCTAGACAAAGCTAAAAGAGTCTTGGATAACCATCTGCTTCACCGCTACGACTTCCTCCTAGATACAAGAAACCCTAGCCGAGTTCATCACTATTTGAAAATCCGACTGACACACCTTTGTTGTTGGTCGAAGCACCTATCATTGAAGGTAAACCCTCTGAGTCCACCTTGGACCAAAGTCAATAGGTTGAGATGAGAGTCGACCCAATCTTCTCTTCATAGGATCCGCCGTCAGATGATATCGTCACCCAAGAGAATGAGAATGACACCATTCAAATTCATTTCGTAAACAAAGACTCCGATGAACATGGGGGAAATATACCTGTTCCTTTACCGCAGGAAGGAATTTTGTCAGAGATTTATCCAGCTATTTGTTCGATCCCAACTCCAAGCAATCTAGTCATTTCCTTCGATTGGAATCTACTAGGCAGACCCCATCTACGATATAATGTACCATTCCCAATCATAGTAAAATATTACAGAATGAAAATAGTTGGTACCATCATAGATGAAGGGGCTTCTGTGAGTATCCTTTCCTCAACTTCTTGGAAAGTGCTTGGTTCGCCATCACGTTTTCCTAAGATGCGAAATTTGACAGGCTTCAACAAAGGATCCAGTTGACCATTAGGGATCCTTCCAAGTTTGCCTATAACTTTGAGAAGGAAAATTGTCTACCTGAATGTAATGGTAGTCCAAGGACCTTTAGATTATAATCTACTCCTTGGTTGTGACTACATTTATAGCATGGGAGCTATTGTTTCCTCACTCTTTCGAGTGATGTGTTTTCCACATGAAGGCAGAGTGTTCCAGCTCATAGACCAGCTTTCATTGCTCGGCTCACACATAGTTAATAGTCAAATGCCATCTCTAACTGGTCTTTTTGCATAAGGAATGTCTCATCAATCTCTATTCCATCCACCTGATGAGCGTGAGTGATTCGGTGATTGTGATTGAGACCCAAGAGGCATGCGCCCTGGTCTACTTCGGCAGGAAAACCCCAGTTATAAGGTAGGTTTCCGCGTAAGAAGATGACTAGTCTGACACACTCGTCCGTTTAGGAAAATGGGACTAGACTAGAATAAGATTCCTGTGTGAGAAGGTATGCCTTCCCCGATAGAGCCATGGAAGTGTTTTGTTGGCAAATTGAATGGTAACCTGGAAACTCTACTTCGTTATACCTGGGGGCATGCAAACCTTTTTGCATGCAAGTGAAAAGCAACCATTTATTTTCTTATTTTGTAGGTCCTTAACCCATTAAACTTGTAGGATTGGTCGTTCCTAGCTTGCATAACAAAAGGCTCCGGAGCAAAGTTTTGAGTGGGGCAAGCTCCCTAAAAAATGAACCTATCGATGATACATCCTTATTATACGACTAGCACGAGCAGTTTTACGTGAAGTTCAAGCTCGTTAAAAAATCAACCTAGCAGTGAGCATATGTTCCACCAGAGTTTCAGATCATTAAAAAAGGAACCCACCTTCGGTAAATAACCATTGCGATTGCATTATTATCAGCTTTTGAGCCTTGGTCATGTTCTTACCATCACCTCCACTCTCTTTTAGCCAATCATATGCCTCGATTTGATTGTTTACCCCTTTTGAGTAATAGTTGTGACGAGTGATCTTATTAGCCACCTTCTTTACACTGCCATGATTGAAAAAGTTCCAAACCTTACCTGGAACTAGCTGCTATTTGAAAACATCACTCGTTCCTAAAAAAAACAAGTCTCCTTTAAGCTCTTTTCATTTGACTCGTAAAATATGAAAAGATTGTCAAGGAATTAGCCTCTCCAGCTCATTAAAGCAATCAGAAGTGCTATCCCTCCTGTATATTTTAATCTTTTTGGACCTAAGGGATCATTACACAAAAGGATCGAGCGCTTGTCTTGTTTGTCTCATTAAAACTATATAAAGTTCATCCCTTTCATATTATTTTACACTTTTTTGGACTTAAGGGATTACATTACGAAAAAGGAATACTGGATTTTCCTTTCCGTCCTTTTTCATACTCGCTAAAAATGAAAAGGACCGAGTTATCTTTGTCATTAAACTCATTAAAACAATAGTGATAAACTTGTCCATGCAGGCAAGGGTGAGTTTCATTTTTGCTAGACTCGCTAAAACATAGCGACGGGTTTTCCTAAAGGGAAAATTATAGAACAAGCATATGTTATCATCCTCAAGCTTCAAAAAAATAAAGAGGTACTTGTCAGAAATGACTGGGGAAAAATTGGGAAGAAAACTTGAAGAAACTTTATTGGTAGCAGGTCACTCTTGAACATGGCACTTTCACTCCATCACCATGATTGAGTCAGGTTGGGTTATTCCGTTCATCGGTCATATTACCATTGGTCTATCGTACCATCCATTTTTGGGGGTTAAAGCTACCAATCCATTTCAGCGTCGCCGATATGTTCAAGAGAAGTTCTCAGAGAATTCACCAACCCAGCTTGTGTCTCATCTACTGCAATACCTTCACGCTTCATTCTTTCATGACCGCCACCCTGAAACTTGTATCATCAGATCATTTTCACCTCCACAAAATCATTTTCTTCATTTCGTGTTGTAGATGTGGGATTAATTAATGCCCTCCTACGACGAGTCACTTCTTGTTGACATCAGCTCATTATCCAAGAAGTCAACCTAGGAACAACCCTTTCAGTACTTTGAAGCTTGCATGCCTCAATGGAAAGTTTCTCACTTCCTGCAACAGGTTTACATTAATGGCCTTCAACCGAAAGATTCTGTGTGGTGTTCGACATTGACTCATGTATCCACACCATATGAATTGTACTGTAGTACCTTGAGGTTCATTATCATTATCGGTGATTCCTCTCGACCTGTTAATAGTTTACATCATTGGCTGGTAATCAAGTGATGTCTTTCCATGTTCGATGCCAGAACATCTTTTCACATGGATCGGCTTGTACTTCGGGCGAAGATTGAATGAGTTTTGAAGACCCTGGATCTAGTTTCATCCATCTGGGCTGCGATATATGAAGGAAAATAAAAACATCAAATGTACATCGTTGCTGCAAAGATAATCATCCAAGCCAAAGAATGATGGCTCTACCAGACTCATCATTCTGCCACATAGACGGTTGTCTGTCCTATGAACATGAAAATTAATTTATCAAGCTGAGCATGGGAATGCCCGCCTCAGCTAGATTATGAAAATATTATGATGATAATGTATTGTATTGTATCTTATTAAAGGTCACCTTCCGGTTCGAAAAACCTCGGATCCTCATGATAAAGCATTTCACTCGATGTCAAAAAGATTTACGACCTCGTGCTTTAGGGGGCAACTGTTATAGAAATATTTGGGCACTGCAACCCAAATCACATATGTCCATAAACCAAGGGCTTCTAATTCCCTAAAAGTGTTGTTTCATACCCTAAAGGAGTAAGGTCAACTGATTACATCATCTCCCTGAAGTTCTCCCTTAAAAACTACTTAGAACTGGTCAAAACTAGACCATACAGACTGCTCAGTGCTAAGGGTGTGATGTATCTCACCTGCCACATGCAAAATTGCGATGCATACTAGAAAACCCTTCTATAGGGTGCGATGAGCGAGAGCAGACAAATGGCAGAAGTATTTTTCTAGGTGGAAACCCAGAGAATCTTTTAGAAGCTGCTCATTTGATACTTGCCTCTCTGAATTCGCCCAGGGATGAGTAAGAGATCATGAAATCTCCAAGTGGAACCAAGAAATATCAGAAAGATGACACTAATCAAAATCCAAAAAGCTGACTCACCCACCTGCAAACACCTATATATGGATCCCTCATCCTAGAGATCGAAAGGCTAGAATTTTGTATTTTGTAAGGAAGTGCTGTTGGTTTCTCTATGCAACATTGTATTGCTGGGTGATCTAATATTTTCATGAGGTGAAGAAGGATTTCATGCTGGGAGGATGGCACTGGGTCATACCAATGGGTTGTAATCCTCTCTTCTACTACTTCTATCAATAAAGCTATTTGCGTTTTCCTCCATATTGTTGTGTATCTCTGAATCTTGTATTGATATATGCATTTGTATGGTTAATATACATCTGATCCTATATTGTTTATGGTTATAGATCTCTATGATTTGATGGTATTATGCTACTTTGACTCTACGGGTGCTCTTTGAAGTAAGACAAGTAAGGAAAAAGTGGTGAAGTTATGTCAAAGGGGAAAGGAAACAAGAAAGGAGCTAAGCAAAAGACTGAGGTTGGTACTCACTGCTTCTTTCTCATCTATCTCTTGTAAAGGAAAACACGAGTAATTTTAGTTTGTTTGTTTCTAAGATAGATACTTATCTTAGTGGGACTAACAGCTCTGAATGGACACTAGTTTTCCCGATAAAAATAGAGCTAACACATGAGGGTGAGATAGACTACCAAATAGTGGAGCATATGTAAATAATTTGTCACTAGACCAGTTTCTCACCCAAGGTAAGACAGTTTCAGCTTCTGGAGAGACTCTTGGGATCATTTTATCAAAAATAATCTGGTAAATGGGTAGCATGACTCCATGACAAATTTTAAATAAATGTGGGAGATATTTTGAATCCCAAAGAATATCATGGTATATTTGAACGAGGTTTGGATCTTCCAAATTCCACTTCCATCCCATATAAGAAAAGTCCATGGTGAAATATAGGGCATGCATGATATAAGTGCTCATGTAAAAGGGAGGAATTACATTCTAAGTGACTTTGTGCTTCCTTCTAAAAGACAAGATGTGGGTATCTAGGTTATCTCAGAGAGTATTATCCCAATCAAAGATAAAATCCTCTGAAGCCCCATCAATAAGTGTTGTCCATTGATCAATAAACTTACATGTATTAGGCTAAGAAAATATTCTAAACATCATAATAGCTATCTTGCAATATGGTCCAACAAGGGAATCCATAGTGTACTTTCTAGTTTCCTCTTACTTGTATTTGTTAGATTACCTCCTCCATCCTCTAGTTTGATCTGATGCATGATCATAGTCTTTCATGAATGTTTCCACAAATTTATTGTCATATTTACATTCTGCCTCGAGAAGATGGTTAATGCTGCTCAAATATTGGTAGGTAAAATATTTGATGACCATATGCTTCATTTTCATAATCTTCCTATTAGAAATGCTCAAATTTTCTACAACCGCCTATCCATGTATGTATAAGGAAGAATTGTATGTCAAGTCGTAATCCTCTGCAATAATGAATTAGCCACATCACTATCGGTAGTGTTTGAGACCAGGGTAGAATTGTGTGTAGTCATTGTTCTTTGGATGACCCTATTTCCTTCATCTTCAAAGGGTTTATACATAGATTTCGAAGAGGACTATCTAGAGTCCTTAGTGCAGAGTGTGTCAGAAAATAAACCTGGCATAGCATTTTTTCTTTAGCACTTTCGATTGGATTAGTGGCAGATTGCTACTGCACAATGGTTTTCTTCTGTTCTTTCCCTATTTTAATCATGTATTCACTGTTATGGCGGTCAGGACTATCCTCTAGAAAAAAACACAAGGATGAGCAATAAACTTTTACTCACAAAGGACTTAGCGCAAATAATAATTCTTTACAACAAGAATCTTCTTCTTTAAAAAAAATCTTGGTAGAATCAAATTGAAATGAATGAAAGTGTTTATGATTTCAAAAACAATGATTTCACCACTCCCAAACACTAAGTGCGGAAATGTGAGTTCACGTGGGCCTTCCAAATCAGTGTATCAGAGGTAAAATGTCAAAGAAATGAATCATAGGGATACATTTTAAAGTTATGATAATGGGAACATCCGATGAATGAAGATTCTGATGAGGTAACAACTATTGAAAAGAGGTGGGAAGCGATGTTGAGAAATTCATATCTGAGGTGGGATATCAAAGGTTTTGTATCAGGGATATGGGGTATCAAAAGTGTCAAGTATCAGAGGCATGAGATATTGGAGCTAACAGATATCATAGGTATAGAATATCAGAAGTGTCACATGAGAAAAGTTATGATATTAGAGGCACCGATGTAATAAATGATAGTCGTGGGTACAAGGGATTATTATATTCATTACATAAAGCCACGTAACACTTGTCGTAGATATTGATAAAAAAAATCCCCTTTAATTATATTAATAAAGTAGTTATCGGACATAATCCATATCGGGTAGGAGTTTGATCGTAACTTTCTCAAAGAGAAGTTATGATATAATAAAGATCTGATAGAAGTCTTCCTAGAAAGATTTTACTTTTTTGAGAGAGGGCTTATCGGGGTTAATGCTTATTGTAATATCTAAAAGGTGGAGTTATGATAAATGGGTTCCAATAACGGAAACCTTCAAGCCTAAAAAATTATAGAAAATTCAAAAAATCTCCTAACTTTATTGAAATTTAAAGAATTTTATTAAAATCAAAGAAGGATCCACATTATTTATTAATGACTTAATCTAACTAAATGGGGGTTTGTTGAATACTACAACAGGTTCCCAATAAGGTCATATCGTATATATATATGCCAAGTTTACTTCCACGTTTTGGAAGGAATTATTTGCAGCCCCGGGGACAAATCTCGCTCTCAATCACACTAACCAACCATATCTCATATCCAAAATGAGATATATGTAATGTGATGGATGAATGAAACTTTTGGACTGAGTTCATATTTGCCCAAATTTGGTGAAACCCTTCCACAATGATGACTACTTATTCATTAAAGGAATTCACACCCATTTAAGGACATTTTCAACCATTCTCAAACTTATCCACTTAATTTTGAAACTTCTGGGAACTACCAAGTCAAATTTCTCTTGATGTGCATGAGGAATGCCAGGAAAGCAAATCCTGCACAGGGTACTTCACATTTAATTCACAGGAACATAGTTAATAAGAGGTGTAATCCATGTTTCGTTCTTAAGAGTTGAGTTACCTATGCAAATTTCCTTTAGAGAGCCTGAGTTTCACTTTGTTCATCCCCAAAACTCAGGAAAAACTGCTCTAGAACCTCCTGAACTTGATCATACACTTTTCTAAGAATATCTTAATATTTCATACCCTCGATAAGCTCATGTAAATCCATAAAATCTCACATTATATCTTCCAATGCTATCTAATTGATCATCATATTAAGGCCTCAAAACTAGTTGACATCAAGATAAAAAGTCATGTGCTCTTCCTTAGACACCTGCACAGTTTTCAAAAACTTTGCATAAATCTATAACACCTCTACAAGTAGACCAAACATGCTATGATATGAATTGATCAACTAGGCCAAACATCTTTGCAACAATTCATGAGGCTTAACTTGAGACATACTCTTCCAATCTCATCCCGTAGAGAAATCATATCCAACACCCATATATATGCATACAAAACATGAAAGCTAACACATCAATGTCATCATATAGATCATCATAAGTTTGAAATCAATGCATCATATAGCACCACAATCAATCACAAGGTAGATATCAATTCCAATATAAACCAAACACAATTATGAAGACCATAATACCAAAAATCCCCCCATTAGTGTTGATGGAAACCACACACAATATCCAAAAAAATCTTCTCTTCTTCACTCACTGTTTGACATTAATGGTGTTACACAAAAATATCGTCATCATGATTATTTGCAGTCAATATGGGTCTATCATTACTTGTACTGTCCTCCTAAGCAAGTCTCAGACCTCAGCTGTTCAAATCAAGCATTGGAAATGAGAGAAAGACATTAAAGATCAATGTAACTTTGGTTCCGCACTTTCTCTCATGGTCACCTGCGGTCCCGCACCTTCTGTCTACAAAAACTGCGGACTTGACCGCTCTATCCCTAACGGTGTAGGTGCGGACCCCTGTGAAAGTCAAAAGGCGCAAGTTTTATCTTAAAAAACTCACTTTGGGTTAATTCTAGAGGTTTCTAGAAGGAATTTTGACGTGGATTGTTCGCTCTGAGGTGGTTCATGCATCCCAAAAGAGAAGGAGCTAATCCCTTGATGAGAGGAGATATCCCTTTGAAGGAGGGCTTTATCCCTTTGAAGGAGGACCTAGTAACTTCCCTCCATTGCACTATAAATACAGGCATCGGGCTGGTTGCTCAGGAGGTTAGAAGCTGAACTTTTTTGAGGGTAAATGCTGGTGAAATCAAGACTTCCTAGTTAAGCCTAAAGAGGAGAGATCACATACCTTTTTGGTTTCATTGGGGAGTAAGTGAAACTTGTCAAAGTAGAGGAGACTTCTTGCTGGACCCTGGGAGGAGCTTGTACAGCGTCAAGGAAAAGGTTGTAAGGTTCTTCTTCTTTTGAATTAATACAATCAAACTCATTTTTCTCAACAAGTATCTTATGTTATTTGTTTCATGGACTCCTTGACTTTCATGTTAAATATGTTTTATGCAATTGGATTTTCAGGTGCTATTTAATTTGTTTGCCTTGTTTGTGTTTGCAGATCCGCAAAAAGGAGCTCATTTGGATCGAAGGAGCGAGGGCATCCACAAGCTAGCGTTGGACCTAAGGTAGGCCCTAAAAACACTTGTTTTCTATTGTTAATTAAAGCATATTTAGAGAAAGATAGTGTCTGGTTGGTTTGTTTGTCCTTAGGTCTTCTTTAAATTCTAGGAAGGTCTATCTTGTCCGCAAGATCGACTTATTCCGTGTGACAAAATGGCGAGTCCATTGGGGACTTGATTTTTTTCCTTGTTTATACTTTGACCTGAGAAACCGTATTTTTTGTTTCTATTTTTGACTTGATGATTGTGGGATTGGGTGTTTTTAGTTAATCTTGAGTAAGTTTTTATTTTTCATAATTTTGGGAGAAGTATGCACCCTCTGAGTTAAGCACAGTGCGTACCTGTACACGCTTTTGCTTTGTGCACAGAGCGTGAACGCACCTGTGTAAACAGGCTGCCAGCGTACCCTGTCAAAAATTTGAGAAATTTTAAATTTTTCTCTTTTTTATCAGTTTAGAATTTGTTTATAGGTTTTAGCCATTTCCCAGACCTGCATGTACTCTGTCAAAAACTTTCCTTGGATCGATTTCGTTAGTGTTACGGTTTTAGGTGAATTTCCTAGGAGTTCTGCTTGTTGGGTTTGTTTTTCATTTTGGTTGTGTAGTGGCTCTGAGCTTAGAGGTTGTAGGGACTTCAGATCACGTTAGTGTCTACCAGCTTTCTTATGAGTCTGACCATGTATGAAATCTCCCCTTGTTGAGGAATCCTCTTTGTATTTTCTCATTTCAAAACTTCCAAAAGCTTGTGTTAGAGAGTTTGGATTTTCATTTTCAAAAAGAAAACGAAATTGGTTGTTCTTGACTGATTTGTGATTCTGCATAAATTAGTCCTTAGCTTGCATCTAGCTGAGTAAAACATCCTTAAAAAAGACTTTTAGTAGGCTTTCACTTCAAATAGGTTTTTATAGTTTATAGCTCTCAAAGTTAGTCATTTCCATTAGTTTTGAGTGTTTTATTTACAAAATATAAAAAATCTCTTTTAAAAAAAGTTTGTTTTTTGTAGTGATTGAATGCTTTGAAACGAAAAGGGAAATTTTTGTGAAATAACTAGTTGTCTCGTTTTGAGTGCTTTGAAAAGAAAAGCTCTTCTTTTAATTTTTTTTATTGAGAAAGATTTGTGTTACAAAGTATTTGCATTCTTAAACTCTTTCTTAGTTTTAGAAGTTCATCGAAGAGAAAAAGATTGTTTAGATCATCTTAGGTGCATTTTTAGTGATTTTGAGTTGAGTCTTCATACCACGAGTTTCATCTCCGCACCTTTGGACTTAAACAAAAAACCACTAAAATTAACGCTTAAAGTAAAATCCACCTAGTAACATTTTTATTTCTAGGCCTCTGATACACCAACTTAGCTTAGGCTAGTGTCTTGGAGTAGGAGAGTAATTAACTCTCCAAGACAGTAAAAACAAACAAGTAGCTGTATCTTGTGGTAGGGAAGAAATCCAATTGTTGCATTTATGCTCTGGGAAAGCTCCTCTTAAAGGAGAAGCACGAGATCGTGTCCGAACCAGTGTGGGAATCAATCCTTCCTCATTGGGAACGACGCCAGATATTCACGTATTAAAAACGGTAAACTTCGGATTAACCATTGTCGAGGAGCCTGGGGTCACTTGTTGGTAAACCTTGGATTATGTCAAGGAGCCTTCAAGAGGATTGAGCTTGCTACTCTGCCCTTGCGTGCGTATCGGATCGTAGACTGTTCCCCCAGGTGTATTTGTCTCAGTTGGTAACCTTAGTGGCCATATTCTTTAGGACTCTTCCTGAGGTGACATTGGTGGGAAGATCCCACTGTACCTGGAGCAGACGTCGGCTAGACTCACTTGGATTTTCTGGGGGGTTCACTTCACTCGAGACGGTTAAGTGGAGGAACTTGTGCCAGTCTATTCGTTAAGCAGGTTGTCGGGGTAACTGTTCCAACCGCCATTTCTGTACTAAACTCTGCGATGTTGGATTTCATCACCAACTAGTGTTTTTGGTCCGGAAAGTTAATGTTTGTTTGTGTTTGATCTCCTAGATTCTTTAGGCGTGTGATTCAAATTTGTTTGGTTCTTTAGAGACCTTAGGTGCTTTTCATTGAGATTTTACTTTGTTTGCGTGTGAAGTAGTTAAAAGTCTTTAACTGTGGCTGAATTACCAAGATAGTCCCGTAGACTTTGGGGCCAGTCTCCTGAGATTATAAACGTGGCTGAGTTACTGAGGAAGTCCTGTAGAATTCAAGGCCAACCTCCTGAGGAAGTACCGAGCCAACTTGAAGGCTTAAAAGTCCTCGTAGCTCCTAGAGACAGTAGAGTTGGGTCACCAGAAGAAGGATAATCTTCTTTGATAGTACATCCTGATTTTCAAACGCCGGTAGCAGAATATAATCCACAGTCAGTGTCTGTCTCCGAAATCACTGGTAGTTTTTCATCTACTAGTGATATAGGTGAAGAACCTGAAATATCTGAGCCTGAAAGTGAATTTGCTGCTACTATGACATCGGGTTTGTTTCTCCAACTTTTAGTGGTCCTGGTTCACCTAGGGTAGAAAGAGTCATCACTCAAGATATTCCTTCTGGACTTATTTCTATTGAAGAACTTGCTCCGGAAGAAGAAGAAGTAGGCATCCCTATCCCTGAAAATCAACCTGTCATTGAACTAAGGGAGCGTGAATCAATTTTTTACAGTCCACCTAGGAGTAGTTCTTGGTATCTTTCTTTGACTAATTATTTAGAAAACTCAAGGTTAAGTTTTTCACCACCTCGTGCTCCTTATCACTCAACACCTAGAGGTTTTTATACTCCCGTAAATATGTCAGGACAGTCGTCCATGTTTACTCAATCGCCCAAATCCTTTTTGTACGGCGGTCCATCTGTTCCCTCTAGGTATCAGTCTCTTTCTGGTACTTTTTTGGGAGCATCTCCTCAACCCATTGAGCAAGGGTTGTTAACTGGAAGCAATGGTAATAAACCGTTGAGCGTAGAAGACATTCTTATGATGTCAGGTTCTATTCCCAATCCTCAACCTCAAGGTGGCCAGTTACCGCCTCGGGGGCAGCCTCAATTAACGCCTGGGGGGAAACCTCAAGGTACACAATTTTCATCTGGGGGGCAACCTCAAGGACAGTACATACCTATGGGACAGTACGTTCCTCAAGGTCAACCCCAGACTCAATATGTACCCCAAGGTCAATGCCAGTATCAATTTATACCTCAAGGTCAACCCCAGTATCAGTATGTGCCTCAAGGGTATCAACCCGAAGGTCAGTACTCGAACCAAGGTTTCCAACCACCCCAAGGTCAAACATTTGTTCAAGGAACGGGAAATGTACCTTTCAATTATCAATCCTACCCTCAACCCGGTTATGGTCCTCAATATTCTCAACCAGTTATGGGTCAGTACCCCGGAATGAATATAGTGTGGGATCCATCGCAAACCCAACAGGTGTTGTAGCCAAGTGTACAGTTGTCATCTCAAACTAGACAACCCTTAGTTTTTGGTACATCCCATCAACCGATCTAGTATAACATTCAAACTTTTGTACCTTCGGTAGTTTCTCAGCCTGGGCCTAGTACACCTCGTGCTCCACCTCAAATGACTGCTACAACTGCCGCTACATCTGTTCAATCTACCCCACCTACTTCTGGAGTATCGACAGCTCTGGTTTCTACTGTTCCTGTATCTACTCCTCAAACATCTTTACCACCGTCTGGATCTACGATTCAAACTTCGGTTCAGATGCTTGTAGGACAACCTGGTTTAAGTACGGTTGTCACAAGTCAACCACAATTCACCTATCAACCGTACCAGGGACAGTACCAATTCGGTCCTGTTGTCCAACAGCCAGTTTATCAGTATCAACCGTATCCTGGGTACACTTATCAACAACCTCAACAACCCCACTACGGTCCAGTTAATCCTGGTTTTCCGGGAGGATACAATATCCCGAACGCGATTCCTATTCCTAGTTATCCTGGATATCCTCCTCCTGGGGCTGGTCTCATGACCCAGAGTTTTATGGATCCTAATCGGCAGTTACCATTTATCGCAACTTTGGACTTACCTGACTTGTCACGCCTAACGAATGATCCCATTAATTATCTTCCGTTTTGGCTGCCAATGCCGAATAAGTTGCCCAGTGACATTCCCAAGTTCAAAGGTAAGTCAGAAGAGGCCCGTCGAACCATGTGATGACTTACCACCTCTGGTGTGCGTCTAAGTCCATCATAGATGATTCGATCCATCTTAGACTTTTCCAGCGCACTCTAATTGGTCTCACGGCCAAGCGGTACGTTGAGTTACTGCGAGGCACTTTTTATAATATTAGTCAGTTAGCTACCTCGTTTTTAACTCATTTCCAGTTGCCAGTCCGATATGACAATGGCACGGAATTGTTAACATCGCTAAAACAATCGACATCCACATAGATTTCAGATCATATTCATGAGTGGAGACGTCGACGTCGTTTAGTGAAGGTATTTATTCCGGATCAGATCTTGGCTGAGTGGTTTGTAAAATCTTTGTTGCCAAAGATCACTGAAGATGTTGCTAAAGCTAGAGTGGTTACTGAGGAGCAATTCATTGCTCAAGCACAATACCTTGACTTGTTCTATACTTAGTCAGGTACGTTACATGAAAAAATCCCCGATCTTCCCAAGTCAAATCAAATCATTGCAGCTCCTTCAGGATCTCATGCCGCTGACGGTATGATTGGTACGGTTAACACTAAAATTAAGAAGAAGTCTTCCAAGAATTCTTCTCCTATCATAACCTTGCATGATTCCCCAACATGAGATTCTTCTGCAGAGATTTCCACCCATATTCATGCTGTAGAGTCATCTACAGTCAAATCAAAATCTGGTGGGAAGAAGAAAGGAAAGAAGAAGAATAAAACAGACAAGAGTTCAAAGGAGAAACCTGAAAAGGCGGAATCCAATGATGAAAAACGCAAACCTCGTTATCCTTGTCTCATTTGTGATGATGAACATTTTACAAGAGACTGCCCTCATCGTGCGGAGGTTGTGAAGATTGTCAAGGGTTCCCAAACTCCTGCTGTTTTGAAGGATCCTTTTCCGGCTCAAGATAGTAAGATGATAGGTTCATCCTCGAGTGCCAATGAAGAACCCATACTGATGATGTCCCATGTTAGGATTGTGACTTGATCGCAAGATTATGGTAGTAAGAGTCCCATTGATGGTAAAGAAGTAGAATCTTCTCATTCTAATCCATCAACCTCAGCTCCCGGTTCCGATCCACTACAGATCAAGAAACCTAATCCAGAATTGGTAATCAAACTGCCTGCCAAGGGTATACTTCAAAAGTCAGCTTTCAATCCACATGCGAGAGCGGCTCAGAATTAGAACATTGTTGAGGATTTAGCTGTTTAACCCTCAGAAATGTCGGCTTTGGAAGTGCTGCAATCATGCCCAGCACAACGTAAATTAATTTTGTCGGCTATAGGAGCTGTTGATGTTCAGGACCCGAACCTAATAATTTTCGATCTAGAAAATAGTACACCGCGTTTGCCTCATCAAATGGCTTTCCAGATTCCAGTGATAGTCAAAAACAGGCCTATTCATCAGACTGTAATTGATGAGGGAGCCTCAACGTGTATTATGTCGATACAGTGTTGGAGATCCCTTGGTTCTCCTTCACTAAATCAATCCCCGACGATTCTAAAGGCCTTTGATGGCCATGGGTTTCATCCTTTTGGTATTCTACAGGATTTGCCTATAGGGGTTGAAGGAAAAACTGTTAGTTTAGATGTGGAGGTGGTTGATTGCCCTCTAGAATACAACCTTCTCTTGGGTCGAAGTTGGTCTTACGCTATGACAGCGGTCGTTTCATCGGTCTTTCGAGTAATAAAGTTTCCACATAATGGAAAGATTGTAACAATAGACCAGCTGGCTTACTTTTCATCCGACCTAGCCTCTTCGGAGAGTATTCAGCATGTTGGTAAAATGACTATCCCATATAAGGATGTTGGAGTAGGATTAGTTAAAGATGCCAGTTTACTGGGAAATTTTCCTTTTCCTCCAATCAACGCATCATCTTCATTTGCAACCATTCATATGATTACATCAGACACCATTATTTATGATGATCCTTGGATCGTCCCTTCTGAATCTGAGATAGACTCAATTGGTAATTCCATGCCTTTGAGTCCATATGAAATTGCCTATGAAGCTATGCAGTCGTTTGCTGACTCGTTTTCAACCAAAAATGACTTAATGAATGTGGTCCGTGAGGAATCACTTTTCACATCAACCTCGGATTTAACTACGTTTTCTGAACTTGTTCACTCTGATGAGAAAATTCGTGAAATCCTATGTGTAGATGATTTACCATGGGAAGATCTCCATCACAGATCTTCGTTTTTACCTAAGGATGATCGTTTTGAAAATGATTTCTCATCAATTTTTACAACTGTCTATGTCAATGAACCTCAGAATCTAATGAAACATCCCGATTCAGAGTTAAATTTGGGAAACATCTCTCGAACTATTCCTATTGACATTTCGGTTAAGCCCAGAATTGTTGAGAACATTCATATAGGTGCCTCGTGTTCAGATAACACAATTCAATTATATAGGGCCCTATTTCAAGAATTCTGCGACGTGTTTGCCTGGTATTATGAGGAAATGCTAGGAATTGATCCCGCGATTGTTGTTCATGAGATCAAGACTTACCTGGACGCTAAACCCGTCCGGCAACGTTTGCGTCAGATTCACCCACGAAAAGCTGCTGCAATTAAAGCAGAAGTTGAAAAACTGTTGAAAGTAGGTTTCATTTATCCGATCCCGTTAACGGATTGGGTATCGAATATTGTTCCGGTTAACAAAAAGCAGGGAACAATAAGAATATGCATTGACTATAGGGACATTAATCGAGCCTGTCCAAAGGACAATTACCCAACCCCCTATATAGATCAAATCATTGATGATTGTGCCAGCAACGAAATATTGTCCTTTATGGACGGTTTTTCCGGATACAATCAAATCAACATTCTACCTGCCGATCAACCAAAAACGGCTTTCATTTGTCCATGGGGGACATTTGCTTATTGCAAATTACCTTTTGGGCTTAAGAATGCCGGAGCAACTTTTCAAAGGGCGATGTCTTATGCGTTTCATGACATCAAGCACATTGTGCAACCATATCTCGATGATTTGCTTGCTCATTCATTACATCGAGCTGATCACCTCATCCATTTACGAGCAATCTTTATGAGGTCTAGGCATTATCGTATTCAGTTGAACCCACACAAATGTGTCTTCTGTATAGAAACGGGTCAATTGCTGGGATTTGTAGTTTCGAAAGCCGGCATTCGCATTGATCCCTCGAAGGTCAAAGCTATCATCAAATTGCCTCCTCCTTCGAGTCTTCGCCAACTCCAAAGTTATCAAGGGAAAGCAAACTTTTTACGACGATTCATTCCTAACTACGTCGAGGTTACAAAGGGTTTTACCCGATTGTTGCAGCAAAACACTCAATTATATTGGGATGAGATAGCTCAGAAATCTTTTGATGCACTCAAACACGTGTTGACCCATGCACCGTTGTTGCATCCTCCCAACTACAACCAGGATTACTTCTTGTATCTCGCCGCTTCTCATTCCACCATTGGAATGGTCTTAGTTTAGGAAGATGAATTCAGAACGGAACATGTGATATATTACGTTAGTCGAACGTTAAATCCAACTGAGCTAAAATACTCACATGTGGAGAAATTGGCATTGGCAGCCATCCAAGTTGTCCAACGTTTTCGTCACTACATTCTACTACGTAAAACTACAGTCATTTCGGATTGCAACCCTATGATCTACATCTTGACCAAGCAATTGCTAGGGGGCAAGTACTCTAAATGGATCATTATCCTGCAAGAGTTCGACTTGGAATTTGAGAAATCTAAGTCTAAGAAATCTTTAGTTTTTGCGGAGTTAATGTGTGACTTCCCGCGTGCTGACACGGAAACTGTGGCGGAGGAGCCCATTGTGGACGAATCCTTGTTTCTAATCAGCACTTTAGATCCATGGTATGGGGATATCATCGTTTATCTCCAGACCCAATCCTTTCGGCCGGGAATTTCAAGGTCAGAACGTCGGAATATTCAATTCCAGTCCCAACAATTCAGAATTATTGGAGATACTCTTTATCGCCATGGGGCGGACTCTGTTTTTCGACGTTTCTTAACTCACGAGGAAGCTAAAAGGGTTCTAACTGACTGTCACTCTGGAGCATGTGGCGGTCATATGTCTGGGTATGACACAACCCAAAAGATATTGTGCGCTGGCTACTTCTAGCCGTCCTTATTTAAAGATTGTATTACGGCGGTCCGAAAATGCCACAACTGCCAGATTTTTTATCGTAAGATGCACGCTCCACCTGCTCCTCTCCACCCTATAATTGTCGTTGGTCCTTTTTCCAAATGGGGTATCGATTTTGTTACATGTAACCCTCACTCGATCAGGGGGCATGGGTATATCATCCTTGCGGTAGATTATTTTACTAAGTGGGACGAGGCGATGCCTACATTCGAGGCAAACGGCAAGACAGCTACAATTTTCATGTTCAATCATATAATTGCTAGGTTTGGTGTCCCGCAAGCGATAATCACTGATCATGGGCGTCATTTTCAAAATGTTACGATGATCGAACTTACAGGCCAGCTTGGTTTACGTCACGATAGTTCAACCCCTTATTATCCACAAGCGAATGGTCTGGTTGAGTCCATCAACAAAGTTTTAGTTATCATGATCTGACGAATCATTGGGATTCATCTGTCGAATTGGCACAACATGCTATTTTCAGCGCTTTTGGCGTACCGAACTTCAGTAAAAACATCAACAGGGTTCACTCCTTTCCAACCAGTCTATGGTTTGGAAGTCGTGTTACCCATTGAATGCGAAATCCCGTCACTGCAAACGGCCATCGAGTTACTTCGAGCCACTTCCGAACACGAAAAGTGTTTGTTATACTTGGCTCAATTAGATGAGAATCGACGTGATGCTGCATTGGCGATCGAGACTCACACAAAATGGATAAAAGCTCAGTATGATCAAAATGTGACCCCTCGAAATTTTTCGGAAGGAGATCTAGTCTTAGTTTATGATCAAGCTAATGATAAATTAGGCGCTAGAAAATTCGTTCCTATGTGGCATGGTCCCTATGTTTTCAAGCGAAAGCTAGCCAAAGGGGCTTATGAATTGGTAGACTTTGATGGGGACTCTTTGGGTAAACCCAAAAATGGCCTTTACTTGAAGAGGTATTATGCTTAAAAGAATGGGTATGGAGATTTTCTAGTTAGGATAGTTTTTTCTTTCTAGCTGGTGTGTTTTAGTTTAAACAGTGTGCTTAGCTTAGAGAGTGTTTTTCGTCATTATTCCTGCTTATCTTGGTTTTACTCTTGATATTGCAGATGTTGATGCCTCTCCAAACATACAATGGTTTTGCTGATGGCACTTGTCGTAATACACGGAACATCTCTTCCGCAGCTTGGGTTATCTATTCGCCCTCTCACGAGTTAGTATCTATGCATGAGGTAAGCCTCGGTCAAACAATGAACAACATTGCCAAGTACAGTGCAGTGATTGAGTTATTGTCTGAATCTATTTCATTTGAGATTCGGAGTTTGATAGTGAGGTTAGATTCTGAACTCGTTGTATTACAGCTTAATAGAGTGTATGCCATTAGAAATCCAGTGTTATTAAGATTATTTTTGAGAGTGCGTCTCTTGGAACGTGAGTTTGATTACATTGATTATCAGCATATTCCAAGGTCTTTAAATACATTAGCAGATGCAATTGCTTCTCGAATGTTAAATAGACATTTGCAATAATCATACATGTGAATTTAAAATTATTCCATAACATGATTTACAAGATAAGCGGGTAATAGTGATATATATATATATATATATATATATATAGGAGTATGTCAAAAAATACATCGTCCTCGATCATAGGTTAAAAAACACCTTATGATCGGCAAAAATGATAAGTACAAAAAACAAAAATGTCACATGTGCCCACAATAGGCGATCATCCTATCACTGGTGATGATCTCTATAAGAAACCACTGCACGGGCCACCTTGCAAAGGAACCTCCTAAAAGGTCCCAGGACTCCAATCACATAGCGCTGAAGTCGACGAGGAATGTCGTCTATAGTGGTCTCAGGAATATCTCCTGTCAAGCGCTCGAGATGACCCTCCAACTCGGCTAAAACCTCTGCTGATTCGTCCTGTGGGGCTGGCGTGGGTGCAACTGGTTGCCTCCTCTCGAAAGGCCGAAGAGCGGCTGGTCACTGTGGACCCACATCTGCATTTTAAAATTTTTACTATCAGTTTTGAGACGATGGAAAAATAAAAAAAAATAAAATAGGAAAAATGTTGAAAAGGATTTTACCTGACTCGTCCCACTGCTCTCCTGGTGGAAGAACCATGTCTGGGTCACCACGAAAATCTATCCCAGCGAAAGGGAAGTCCTGAATGGAAAATACCTGGTTTTCCAGCCATTGGAAATACTCAGGTTTGAATCGAGCAACCTCTATCCTCTCATCCGAGTGACGGGCCATGACTGCAACCCATCGCATCAGTTTGGGCTCTTGAGGAAGCTCAGCTCCAATGGTAAGGTGCTGTGGGATCAGCATAGGAACCCTCTCTAGGACAAAGCTCACGACCAAAGCCCCATAACCAAAGGTCTTTAGTCGTCCGTTCTTGGCCCTGGTCAGTTGGCCTTTCACATTGGCCAACACGGCATCGCACCAGTTGAAGATGGTGCCTCGAAGGCAATCAACTACCATACGCATCTGGGATCCGGTGGCAATATGTAAAGCAGTAGCTCCGCAAAGTCCGGTGACAGTAAACGCAATCACCATGAGTTCAGGATGGGATATGGTCTTTATGTTTGTCCCTTTGTCTCTAGCCTGGCTATTGCAGTACTCTAGTCGGAGGCTATCGACAGACTGGCCACCTGGCCTAGTCCCGTGCAGAGTCAAGTCTTTGCCTCTCTTAGGCAAACCAGCCAAGAAATATATGTCCGTGCTCGATTTCGAGCTAGTGGCCGCCGATGAAGAAGCACTGGTCCTGTATGCTCCATCTGTCAACCAGCCACTGTAAGAAATCCACCTGAGCCCTCATGCCAGGAATGGCCCAGAATTTGTACAGTCTGCACGCCCTCAAAGCATCAAGTGAAGGCTGATGATTCCATGCGGTGGCATCCACGTCCTCATGCTCTCATTCACGCCAATCTAGCATGATGTACTCTCTGCATCAAATATAAAGATTAATTAAATTGCTAGAAAATATTTTGATTGGTCCATTTTTGAGAATTTTCGGGTTCAAAAACCTTCCGGCGGGGTACGCACCCTCCGGGTTAGACACAGTGCATGGGACCGCACTTTTTCTACACGGAAGGAGCGGACCCCGAGCTTTTTCCTAATGGAGAAAAAGTCGGGGTCCGCGGGTCCGCAATGGTAAACCTGCGGGCCCCCGCGCGCGGGTTTTGCGCATAAAAACCCTCCCAAAAATGAATTAAAGGACTAAAACAAAAAATTAAACGGTTAAAAATGAAGAGTAGGATGATGTGGATTACCTGGAGAAGGCGGCGCTCGATTCCGACGGTTGGATTTTCTGCGATCTTCACGGGAAGTTTTCTAAGCAAAAGCACTATTTTCTCACCCAAACTCAAACGGTAAAAATGATTTGACAAAGGCCCTTTTTATAAGTATTTTGAGTAAATAAATCGCAAATTTGTTTATGTTTCACTTTGAAAAGGTATTTTGTGATGTTTTTATTCATTTCAAACAGGTATGAGTAATGTTTGTGTTTTTGTGCAGAATAAAGGATTATTCAGGAGAAATCTACCATTTTCGACAGAAAAACATGTAGAGTCATCTTTAAGCTCTTTTCTGACTCCTAAAACATGAAAAGATTGTCGAGTGTTTGTTTTAAACTCGTTAAAACAGAATTAAAAGATGGTCCGCTTACAGCTCTTTTCCGACCGTAAAAACATGAAAAGATTGTCGGATTTTTGTCGTTTCAAATTCGATACTGGTTATAAAACGACATGTCATTGATCGCTTTTTTACTTTTTCGGGTCAAGGGCACTAATGACGAAAAGTATTCCTTGGTTGTAAAATATCAAGCGGTTCTCTCAAGTATTATTTTATACTTTTTCAGGCTTGAGAGACACAAATTTACGAAAAAGGTCAACCCTGGAGTCTTCTTAAGTTTTTTCAGACTCTCTAAAATTGAAAAATGCCGAGTTTCTCCTATACTGGACTCATTAAAATTTCACAGTAAAGGACCAGTTCAATTACAAACAGGAACGAACCACTCCTTCTTAGGGTTCAAATTTAAACTAAGTTGGACTCATCCGAAGGATGAGCTTATAATCAAGCAAATGTTATCCTCCTCAAGCTTGTCAAAAATAAAGAGGTACTTGCTAGAAATGGTGGGGGAAAAGAGAGAAAAATGAGCCTGTTTGTCATACTTTGTAACCACTCTTGAACATGACATTTTTATTCACCTGGGTTGGGAAATCCTTTGCCTAACAGTTGATCAAACCACATTGAAAGTCTTCAGCCGGTTTCTGGGTATTAACTTTGGGTCAATTTTCACCAAACCATCTGTCGTGTCGTTATGTGTTCAAGAAGTCACTGCCAATAAGCCATTCATTTGCAAAATATCTGTCATCCATCTTGACCATCCCTGAGTCAGTTCTTGCAACTAAATTTCTTCAACTTGATCTATGATTTCGTGTTGTGGGCTTGCCTACGACGGATCGCTTTCTATCGACATCAACTCATTATCTAGAAAGTTGATCTAGGAATCGTCAGTACCTTGAGATCTGCATGCATCAATGGAAGGTTTCTCGCCTTTTACGACAGTTTATATCATTGACTTTCGATCAAAAGATTCCGTGACATGCTCGACATCAGCACATTTATTCGCATCTCATGGATTGTACTGGTTACTTTGAGAGCCATTGACATCACTGGTGGTTTCTCTCACACTTGTTAACAGTTTACATCATTGACTGGTAATCAAGTGGTTTCTACCATGTTCGACATCAACACATTCATTCGCATGGATAGAATCGTACTGTTTCGGGAAGTAGAAATGAAGACCCTAGATCTAGTTTCCACAATCCAGGCTGCGAGGAATTTGTATTCATTACATAATGGACTATTCATAAACAGATGGTTGCATCCATACTGTGTCCACATGAGTCTATACTTGTGATGTTTTACAAGATCATTCCTGTATGAGAGCAGTAGTTAGTTTTTCTAGTCAGTTTTGGTTTAAGCATGGGAATGCCTACCTCAGCGATGATATGATCTCATATATATATTTTGCATTGAATGTTTTTACAGGTTCCAACCGGGTTCTCCACAAGATGATCCTCGAAATGATAAAGTACTTCACTCTTCCTAAATGATAAGAAATCCTCATCTACTGTAGACTTCGCACTTTAGGGGGCAATCTGTTACACAAAAATATAGTCATCATGATTATTTGCAGTCAGTATGGGTCTATCATTACTTGTACTGTCCTCCTAAGCAAGTCTCAGACCTCAGCTCTTCAAATCAAGCTTTGGAAATGAGAGAAAGACATTAAAAATCAATGTTACTCTGGTACCGCACTTTCTCTCATGGTCACCTGCGGTCCCGCACCTTTTGTGTACAAAAACTGCGTACCTGACCGCTCTGTCCCTAACGGTGTAGGTGCAGACCCCTGTGAAAGTCAAAAGGCGCAAGTTTTATCTTCAAAAACTCACTTTGGGTTAATTCTAGAGGTTTCTAGAAGGAATTTTGACGTGGATTGTTCGCTCTGAGGTGGTTCATACATCCCAAAAGAGAAGGAGCTAATCCCTTGATGAGAGGAGCTATCCCTTTGAAGGAGGTATTTATCCCTTTGAAGGAGGACCTAGTAACTTCCCTCCATTGCACTATAAATACAGGCATTGGGCTGGTTGCTGGGGAGGTTAGAAGCTGAACATTTTTGAGGGTAAATGCTGGTGAAATCAAGACTTCCTAGTTAAGCCTAAAGAGGAGAGATCACATACCTTTTTGGTTTCATTGGGGAGTGAGTGAAACTTGTCAAAGTAGAGGAGACTTCTTGCTGGACTCTGGGAGGAGCTTGTACAGCATCAAGGCAAAGGTTGTAAGGTTCTTCTTCTTTTGAATTAATACAATCAAAGTCATTTTTCTTAACAAGTATCTTATGTTATTTGTTTCATGGACTCCTTGACTTTCATGTTAAATATGTTTTATGCAATTGGCTTTTAAGGTGCTATTTAATTTGTTTTCCTTGTTTGTGTTTGCAGATCTGCAAAAAGGAGCTCATTTGGATCGAAGGAGCGAGGGCATCCACAAGCTAGCGTTGGACCTAAGGTAGGCCCTAAAAACACTTGTTTGCTATTGTTAATTAAAGCATATTTAGAGAAAGATAGTGTCTGGTTGGTTTGCTTGTCATTAGGTCTTCTTTAGATTCTAGGAAGGTCTATCTTGTCCACAAGATCAACTTATTCCGTGTGACAAATGGAAAAGGGCCAACTCTGTCTAATAAAGTAGAAAAATATTTGTCACACAAGACCAAAACACTATAGCATTTGATCACTACATGGTGAACTAACAATGCATATCAATCAATCAACAAACAATCTCCTCAGAGTAGCATGTGAGACTAATCAGATCTAGAAGTAGAAACAATATGGAGAGAGGCACCACCCATACTCTCCATAGTAAAAAAAAATATGATAGTAGCACATATGACAGAGAAACAAAACTACAAAAACCACCAACTATCTCTAAATTCATATCTCCAACAACATCTAAAAACTATAGAGAACCACTTTCACTGAAAACATTGCTTCCTTACTGTTACAGGGAAAAGTGTCTATGCAGAACTGCTAATCCCACTAAGGCAGGTAGCTACGTTAGAAACAAACAAAGTAAAACTACTTTCGTTTTCCTTTATGAAAGATAGATGGGAGAAGAATAAAGGAGACCAACCTCTGTCTTACGCTTGGTTCTTTGCTTGATTATTCTCTCTTCTCATAGTCCTTTGCTACTTGCTCTCTTGTATACCCAACTTCACAGAGTATCTGTAGAATCAAAGTAGCATAACACTATACGAGAACATGGATCTATTATCATAAACAATCTAGGATCAGATGTAAATTGACCATACAAATGCACAAAACATAAATTACACAAGAGTATGGAGGAAAACTTGAATAGCTTTATTGATAATCAAGAAAGAGCCAAGAGAGTTACAACCAGTTGTTTTGACCCAGCATCATCCTCTCAGCAAGTAAGACCTTCTTCACCTCATGCAAAGCTTAGATCACTCGACACTATGATGTTGACTCAAGAAAGCAACAACAATTCCTTACAAGATGCAAAATTCCAGCCCCTGGATCTCTGGGATGAGGGATCCATATATAGATGTCTGCAAGGGATATGAGTCATCTTGTGATTTGATTAGTGTCCTCCCTATAATAGTTCTTGCTTCCACTTGGAGATTGATGATCTCTTCCTCATCCCTGGTCGAATTCAAAGAGGCAAGTATCAGAGGAGAAGTTTTTGGAAGATTCGATGCTTCTCCACCTCGCGGATTGACACTGCCATTTGTCTCTCCTCACCCATCGCACCCCATATAAGGGATTTTTGAAATGCAACGCACCCACTGTGTGTACTTAGGTGAGATGCAACGCACTTTGCCTAAGGAGCAGTTGAAATGATCCAGTTTTGACCAATTCTGAGTAGTTTTTCATGGAGAACTTCTGGGAGAAGCTGTAATCAGTCGACCTTGTTCCTTTAGGGGTTGGAACAACACTTTTAGGGACTTAGGAGCCCTTGGTTTATGGACATTTTATGCTTGGTGTTGCAGTGCCCAAAAATGTCTATAACAGTTGCCCCCTAAAGCATGAGGTCGTTAATCTTTTTTGATGTCGGGTGAAATGCTTTATCATGAGGATCCAAAGTTCTTTCAAGCTGGAAGGAGATCTGTAATAAGATACAATACAATACATTATCTTCATAATATTTTCATGATCTAGCTGAAGTGGGCATTCCCATGCTCAGCTTTATAAATTCATTTTCATGTACATAGGACAGACAATCGTCTGAGTGTAGACTGATGATTCTGGAGGAGCCATCATCCCATAGATTGGATGATTATATGTGCAGCAATGATGTACATTTGATGTCTTTATTTTCCTGAATATATATCGCAGCCTGGATGGATGAAACTAGATCCTGGGTCTTCAATCTCATTCGATCTTCACTCAAAGTACAAGTCGATCCATGTGAGAGATGTTCTGGAGTCGAACATGGAAAGACATCGCTTGATTACCAGCCAATGATGTAAGCTGTTAACAGGCATGAGAGGAATCATTGATAATGATAATGATCCTCAAGGTACTGCAGTAAAATTCACATGGTGTGAATAAAGGACTTGGCGTCGAACACCACGCAAAATCTTTCGGTCGAAGGTCATTGATGTAAACCTGTCACCAGAAGTGAGAAACTTGCCATTGAGGCATGCAAGCTTCAAAGTACTGAAGGGGGTGTTCCTAGATCGACTTCTTGTATAATGAGCTGATGTCGACAAGAAGTGATCCGTCATAGGAGGGCCTTAATGAATCCCACATCAATGACACGGAACAAAGCAAATGATTTTAATGGAGGTGAAAACGGTCTGGTTATATAAGGTTCAGGGTGGCGGTCATGAAAGAATGGAGCGTAAATGTATTGGAGCGGGCGAGACACAGGTGAATTCTCTGAGTGACTTCTCTTGAACATACTGGCGACATTGACATGATGGATTGGTAGCATTAACCCCAAATGTGGATGGTGTGATGTGACCATGGTGATGTGATCGGTGAATGAAACAACCCAACCCGACTGGGATGCAGAGTGAAAGTGTCATGTTCAAGAACGACTTGCTACCAACAAAGTTTCTTCAAGTTTTCTTCCCAATTTTCCCCAGTAATTGCTGAGGAAGATAACATATGCTTGAGGAGGATAACATATAATTGTTCTATAATTCGCCCTTCGGGCAAACCCATCGCTATGTTTTAACGAGCCTAGCGATAGTGAAACTCGTTCTTATCTACTATGGACAAGTTTGTCGCTATTAGGTTTTAACGAGTTTAACGACAAAGATAACTCGATGCTTTTCAATTTTAGAGAGTCTGAAAAGGGACGTAAAGGAAACTCCAAAAATCCTTTTTCGTCATCTAATCTCTTAAGTCCGAAAAAGTATAAAATAATACAAAAGGGATGAATTTTCGATACTTTTAATGAGTTGAACAAAACAAGCGCTCGATCTTTTTGTGTAATAATCCCTCAGGTCCAAAAAGATTAAAATCTAAAGGAGGGATAGCACTTCCGGTCCCTTTAATGAGCTGGAGAGGCCAACAGCTTGGCAATATTTTCATATTTTACGAGTCAGTTGAAAAGAGCTTAAAGGAGACTTGTCTTTGAGGAACGAGTGATTAATTTGGGTAGTAGCTGATTCCAGGTAAGGTTTGGAATTTTCCAATCACAGCAGTGTTACAAGGATGGCTAATAGGATCACTCTTCGTAGCTGTTCCTCAAAAGGGGTAAACAATCAAATGGAGGTGAATGATCGGCCAATAGAGAGTGGAGGTGATGATGAGAACACGACCAAGACTTTAAAGGCTGAAGTACTACATTCACGACGGTTATTTACCGCAAACTGGTTCATTTTTTATTGAGCTTAAACGCTGTGGGAAACATTTGCTCATTGCTTATGTTTATTTTTTAACGAGCATGAAGTCTGCATTAAAACTGCTTGATATATCCAGTCATATAATAAGGATGTATCATATATAAAAATGGAAATTTTTCAAATCTTTGCCCCACATCCTTTCTTTATGCAAGTTAGGAAACGACCAATCCTACCAGTTTAAAGGGTTAGAGGACCTACAAATTTAAAAAAATAAATGGTCGCTCTTCACTTGCATGCCAAAAGGTTTGCATGCCCCCAGGTATAAAATAGAGTTTCAAGGTCACCTCTCAATCTACCGACAAAATATTTGTTTCATCAGGAAAGGCTTACCTCTTTCAGGTTGCCAAAGATTGTTTTATCTGCACTGCAAAGAAAACACTTCTTCGGCAGTGCCTACTGAAATAGACAAAGGTGAGTGGTGCAGACGCCTTCACCCACATAACTTTGACAAGGGAATCTTATTCCAGTCTAACCCCCTTTTCCAATCACGGACGAGAGTATCAGACTAGTCATATATCTCTCACAGAAACCTATCCTATACCTGACGTTTTCCTGCCGATGCAGACCAGGCTGCATGCCCCCTGGGTTTCAGTCATGTCCCTTGAATCACTCGCGCTCATCAGGTGGATGGACTGGGGATTGATGAGACATTCCTTGTGTGAAAAGACCATTCAGGGATGGTATATGACTATTTGCTATGCGTGAACTGGGGAACGAAAGCTGCTCTACAAGCTTGACCACTCTTCCTTCGTGCGGAAAACACATTACTCTAAAGAGTGATGAGACAATGGCTCCCATGCAATAAATATAGTCTCGTCCAAGGAGTAGATTATAATCCAGGGGTCCTTGGACTACCATTACGTTCATGTGAATGGTTTTCCCTCTCAATGTTATGGGCACATTGGGAAGGATCCCTAACGGTCGACTGGTTCATTTGTCAAAGCCTGTTAGATTTCTCATCTCAGGAAAAGGTGATGGTGAACCAAGCGCTTTCCAAGCAATCGAGGAAAGGATACTCACAGAAGCCACTTCATCTATGATGGTACCGGCCATAACCATTCTATATACTTGAGCAATGATTCGGAATGGTACACTAGCCGGTAAACGGGGTCTACCTAGCTGATTCCAGTCGAAGGAAGCAACTAGGTTGCTTGGAGGTGGGACCAAATAGACGGCCGGGTACGAATCTGACGAACTTCCTTCCTGCAGTAAAGGAATGGGTAAATTTCCCCCATGTTCATCGGAGTCTGTTTTTACGAAAAGAATTTGGATGGTGTCATCGTTGTTCTCTTCGGTGACTGTATCATCTAAATATGGAACCACTGAAGGCAACACCGGGTCAACTACTGCCTCGACCTTTTGACTTTCGTCTGGTATGGGTTGAGATGGTTTATCTTCAATGATATATTCTTCGGCCGACCACCTGGGCGGGTCAAAAAGGATTTTCAACTAGTGACAAACTCGGCAAGAGTTTCTTATATCTAGGAGGAGGTCGTAACGGTGAAACCAGATGATCATTCAAAACTCTTTTAGCCTCATCTAAGAAGGGACAACGGTGGACAACGTGATTTCCTTCACACAGTTTAAAAGGAAATTTGCACTTTCCTTTTTTTCCAGGGGCTTCACTTTCACTAGTCGACGGTGTGTTTCCAACATGATCATCAGAGGTTGACGACACTGGGTTGTGCAAACGAGGAGACCAGTCCCTTAAGATCCGAGGGATGCAGGGAAAATCTCTATGATAGTGGTCTCCTTTGCAAATGACACATGGCGATTTAGGCCTGGTCGGTGCAGTGTGTAGATTTTCGCTAGACGACGCTTGGTTGCCCCTTTTTGCCTTTGGCTCCTTCTTCTTCTCTTTCTTCTTCTTTTCCTTCTTCTTCTCTGGTACTTGATTTTTGGCTTTATCAGCCTCATCAAGCGAAGAGGAAGCTGGAGAGGAAGAATTGGACGAAGTGGAGGCTTGGGGGGTAACTCTTGAATTGTCTAGTTGCTGACTCGATTGTTCAGGAATTGCGGTGTTCTGAACGACGGAGGTTGAGAAAAGCCATACGGGTAAGCCAATTGTCAATCGTGGAAGCGACAATGTGGCCATATGGGGTGCACCAACATCTCCCCAAGAGGAGAAGGGACTAGGATTTCCTCCAAAGGGAATGAATTCCTTGGTTGGTGAATTCCATTTTCTCAACCTAAGATCAACGTAGGAAAGGGTGATGATTATTCTGTTTAAAATAAATTTTAGATGCTTTGACACAACTTTTTTTTTCAATTTTTGAGAGTCGAGAAAAAACAAAAGATGACTCTAGTCGCCTTTGATTTTTAATGAGCCTGAAGTGACAATTGCTCAGATGGACCTTATCCATTAAGGAGTCTGAAAAGGAATGAAAGGGACTACTCTGGAAATCTAGGCAGAGGGATTACCAAACCAATCGCAAAACTGCAGAATACTTTTTATGGTACGACAGTCAATCTTCCCGAATGCTGTGTTCAGTGCATTGCGATCGATAGGGCATCAGACACGACTTCCTATGGATAAAGGATTAAGCCTATTGTGGTCTCCCAAAATATACTCGACGGTACGTGGGAGAACAAGTCCGTACTGGCACTTATCGTCTCAAAGTGGAGGAATCAGCCAACCAATAGTGAGAACGATAGTTACCAGGCTTTACGACGCCGGAATACGTCTCTAGCCTAGACTTCTAGATGTTGTGCGTTAGGTTCCAAAGCATTGTTAGATTCATTAAATTTATTTTATAGTTGATCTTGCTTAAGAAATTTGCCTTTCAGGTTCACCGCGTGATGTAGATGTACAATTCCTAAAATGCAATCTAAGATGATAAACAATCGTTTTATCTTCTTTGTGCAATGAAAATCCTAGCTACTAAGGAAAGAGAGACAGTATTCTTTCAACAAAGAGCAAAGAGCACACACTATATGCACCATCCTAAGTCAAACCAATCAAACAGTCTAAATGAAAATGCACATTCATGTATTTGTCTTCAGCCTTCTTAATATGTCAATGATAAAAAGAAAGCTAATGCACAAATCTGAATTACTTTTCAAAGTGACAATTACTAACAAGTTTCTTTTCAAAATCAAAATGAAGACAATGACAACACTTTGCGATTTGGAAATGAAAACTTGCTTTCGACACTAGAAAAACTACTAATTCAGATCAAATACAATAGTAACAGGGTAATCGACTATCAAGAGCAATTAGATTCTCTTCTATGACTGAAAACGACACTTGCGACACTTTCAAATCAAGAAACAACAGTACAACTATGTTACTTCTTTGTAAAGGAGAACTGAAAATGACTCAACAAATACATAAAAACATTTATAGTTCTTTGCACAATGGAGGCGGAATAACAGCAAGGAAATGGGTTTCAAACAGAGGTGTACCAATTACAGGCAGCAAAATTCTTGAATAGATCTGAAAAGAGTGAACACAGAAACCAAGATTTAGGAACAATGCCTATTCTGATCAGCGCACCTGTAACACAGTGAATTTGAAATGCAGCGCACTTGCTACAATCGGGAAGTGCGCTGAATTTGAGATTCACAGAACAGACAGTGCGCTCGGCCAGGGACGAGACTTTGATTGGGTTCTGGGTCACATTTTGCAGTTCAGTTCACGGATTTTGGCCGAGCAAGTGGTAATCAGTAAATCAATCATAGGGGTAGATCTAAGGAGGTTACTAGAGCCACCACAAGGGCAATTAGAGAGTTTGTAAATTAGTTGTTTTATTCATAAACAAAACTCGGAGATTGACTGAAGCAACATTTATCTACTTCGCATTTGCATAGCAAATGCAGTTCGAAGGCTACCTGGCTCAACTTCAGGCTCCTTTTGTAAGTTTATAAAGTAAACAAATGTAGATAGACAAACAACCTAGTCACTCCCCAGCGGAGTTGCCATTTTGTTACAGGGAAAAGTGTCTATGCAGAACTGCTAATCCCACTAAGGCGGGTAGCTACCTTAGAAACAAACAAAGTAAAACTACTTTCGTTTTCCTTTATGAAAGATAGATGTGAGAAGAATAAAGGAGACCAACCTCTGTCTTGCGCTTGGTTCCTTGCTCGATTCTTCTCTCTTCTGATAGTCCTTTGCTACTTTCTTTCTTGTATACCCAGCTTCACAGAGTACTTGTAGAATCAAAGCAGCATAACACTATACGAGAACATGGATCTATTATCATAAACAATCTAGGATTAGATGTACGTTGACCATACAAATGCACAAAACATAAATTACACAAAAGTATGGAGGAAAACTTGAATAGCTTTATTGATAATCAAGAAAGAGCCAAGAGAGTTACAACCAGTTGTCTTGACCCAGCATCATCCTCTCAGCATGTAAGCCCTTCTTCACCTCATGCAAAGCTTAGATCACTCAACACTATGATGTTGCCTCAAGAAACCAACAGAAATTCCTTACAAGATGCAAAATTCCAGCCCCTAGATCTCTGGGATGAGGGATCCATATATAGATGTCTGCAGGGGATATGAGTTAGCTTGTGATTTGACTAGTGTCTTCCCTCTGATAGTTCTTGCTTCCACTTGGAGATTGATGAACTCTTACTCATCCCTGGTCAAATTCAGAGAGGCAAGTGTCACAGGAGAAGTTTCTGGAATATTCCATGCTTCTCCACCTCGCGGATTGACACTGCCATTTGTCTCTTCTCGCCCATCGCACCCCATAGAAGGGATTTTTGAAATGCAATGCACCCACTATGTGTACTTAGGTGAGATGCAATGCACTTTGCCTATGGAACAGGTGAAATGATCCAGTTTTGACCAATTATGAGTAGTTTTTCATGGAGAACTTCTAGGAGAAGCTGTAATCAGTTGACCTTGTTCCTTTAGGGATTGGAACAACACTTTTAGGGACTTAGGAGCCCTTGGTTTGTGGACATTTTATGCTTGGGGTTGCAGTGCCCAAAAATGTCTATAACACTTACCACAAATAGAAGCATAATGTGCACCAAGAATCCATATGACCATGACTAATTGACATATAACAATATAAATTAATGGCTATATAAGTAACACAAGATCTCATACATTAATTCTTACTCATTCATCAACATCACTCATGTGGCTTAACCAATAGCTGTTATGAAACTATCTCACAAAAAGATAGAAAAGATAGATCAACCCCTTAGAATTTAGCCTCTTCGAAGGGGCAACCTCCTTTACATTACACAAATGAATGATTCCTTGATGATTCAAATGACAAAACCTCCTTTCTATATATAGGAGTCTAAGGAGTCACAATATAACCCAGCCGACCTATCAATAATAATATAAAGCCACAAAAATAACAATAGAGGGATTCTATGGTGCACAGTAATAACAATATGGGGGAAATAGGGGCACAACAATATTAATAAGGGATACAACTACAATAGTAATGTAGTAATCACTAGTATTATAGGGACCTAACATGCCCCTCTCCTTCAAAAAAATGTTGTCCTCAATGCTTGAGTAGTTTTGGATGCTTCTGTATAAAATTCCCGTCCTCCCATGTGGAATCTTCAGCCGATAAGTTCTTCCACTTGATGAGATAGTCTGAAATTGATCGATTTCGTAGCTGTTGAGTTCTTGTTCCTATGACTGCTTCCAGTTCCAATATAGTTTTTCCATCCTCATCAAGTTCTGGAAATATTATTTGAACTGGGAGCTTGTCGCTTATAACCTTCTTTAAACATGAAACATGGAAAATTGGGTGCACTCGAGATGCTGCAGGAAGCTCCAATTTTTATGCCATTGTACCAATCTTTTGCAACACCTTGTACGGACCATAATACTTTGGTGATAATTTATTATCCTTCTTAGCTTGCTTGAGGGACATTTGTTTATATGGTTGTAGCCACAAGAATACCCAATCACCTACATCAAAAGTTCTTTCACTGCAATGTTGATCTACTTGTTGTTTCATTCTATTTTATGCCAACACGAGGTTATCCTTTAAGAGTTGGAGGACTTGTTGTTGATGCTCAATGTGATTTTCCACTACTTGAACCTTAGAATTTTCTCTTAAATATGATGTGATGGATGGTGGCTGATATCCATAAAGTGCCATAAATGGGGTCATTTTTTTGTTGTATGGAAGGAAGTGTTATACCACCATTCAGCCAGAGGAAACCATTTGAGCCATTATGTATTTTTATCAGATACAAAGCAATGAAGATATCCTTCCAAACATTCGTTTACTATCTAAGTTTGCCCATCAAATTGAGGATGATAAAATGAGCTATGAGTTAACTGAGTGCCGAGACAAGAAAATAATTATGTCCAAAAATTTGTAGTGAAAATGGGATCTCTGTCACTTACAATAATCTTTGGGTTTCTGTGTAGCTTTTGAATTGTTTCCATAAATGCAGTAGAAACTGTACTAGATTTAAATGGATGTGATAATGCAGAAAAGTGTGCATACTTGGTAAGTCTGTCAACTACCACCATGATGACACTCTTTCGCTCAGACTTGGGTAAACCTGTGATAAAATCCATTGAAACCTCCTCCCAACATTGGCTTGGAATGGATGAAGGTTGTAATAGAGCCGGGGTCTTAATTGTTTCAACTTTATTTTGTTGGAAAACCAAACATTCCGCCACAAACTTTTGAATATCTGATTTAAGGCCATCCCAAAAAAATTCCTTCTTAACCCTGTGGTAAGTTTCTAAAAATCCTGAGTGCCCTCCTAAGGGAGAAGTGTGCAATTCCATAAGAATCTTTTGTTTGAGTTGGGAACTCTTACAGAGGTGTAAGTGATTCTAAAAGGTATTTAAAGCTATCATGATCCATTTTTACCTTGAACTGTCTTCCCATTAGGTAGGGTCGCCATTTCTTAAGTGCATGTAGTATTGCTAACATTTCTTTCTCATAAATATCTTTGTGTAAGAACTTTCCCATGATTGGACGACTTTCAAAAGAAATGGGTCTTTCATCTTGCATTAAAAGAGCACCAATTCCATTTCTTGAAGCATCACATTCCACAATAAACGTTTTTGTGAAGTCGGTGTAGCTAAGACTGGTGCTTGGCACATTTCCTCTTTAAGATGTTCGAAGGCCTTTGTTGCTTCTAGAGTCCATGAAAATGCATCTTTCTTCAATAATGTTGTTAGATGTGTTGTTATTCTCCCATAATCCTTAACAAACCTGCGATAAAACCCTGTCAACCCAGGAAATCCTCGCAGATGCTTTATCGATGTGGCGATTTTCCATTCCTTAATGGATTTTATTTTTCTAGGGTCTACCTTAACTCCTTCAAGAGATACAATATGACCCAGATATTCCACCTCTTGTACTCCAAAGAAACATTTGGATCCTTTTGCATATAATTGTTTCTCCTCCAATAGTTTTAGTACCTTGTCAACATGTTCAACATGATCCTTCCATGACTTGCTGTAGATTAGTATATCATCAAAAAATACTAACACAAACATTTTAGGGAAGGGTTTGAAAATGGAATTCATCAAACCTTGGAGTGTAGAAGGTGCATTAGTAAGGCCAAAAGGCATGAACAAAAATTCATAGTGATCCTCATGAGTTCTAAATGCTATTTATGGAATGTCTTCAGTCTTCATTCTGATTTGATGATATCTTGAATGAAGATCCAACTTGGTGAATGATCTGGATCTTGGGGGGAGGCCCCCAAGATCTAAGAGATTGAAATGGATCTTGGGGGGAGAGACCCACAAGATTTGAAACCTTGAAATGGATCTTGGAAGGAGAGACCCCCAAGATCTGAAAACTTGAATTGCCAGAAGAAAAAGAGGAGAATGCCCAATAAAAAAAAAACCACAAAAAAACTTTTTATTAAAACCGACAATAACTGCAAAGGCTACATTGTGGCAGACAATCTGTCCTTTTACAAAATGTGACTTTTTACTTATAGTATTTTTCAGTTACAATTCCACGGATCAATTCAATGGGTGAATGAATACCATGGGTGGATTTCACAATACCACGGGACAATTCCATGGGTGAATGAATACCATGGGTGGATGTCACAATACCATGGTTGAATGAATACCATTGGTGGATTTCACAATACCACGGGCCAATTCCATGGGTGGATGAATACCATGGGTGGATGTCACAATACCATGGGTGAATGAATACCATGGGTGGATGTCACTTACAATACCATGGGTGGATGCTATTTACAGTTCCATGGGTAAGTTTCATGGGTCAATGAATAATATGGGTGGATGAGTACCATGGGTTGATGCCATTTTCCATTCGGATCATTACTCCCTCCTTAAAAAGCAATGGTCCCCATTGCGTAAAGTTCCCACTTGCGAAGCCTTTGTTGAATATGAAGAGCCACTGAAGATAAGGGTTTTATGTGGTTAACCCAAAACCCTGATAAGCGAAGATTCGAGGATAGAGATACCCTGTAATGCTTGTGACCAACTGTGATTTTGACGGTGTGCGGCCTAGCAAATGGACATCGATGACAAGAATTTTGTGTGGTTGACCCATAACCATGATGTTGGTTGCTGATGAAGTAGCAGGTGCCTATATAGCCTGGGATGGGAGGGCACGTCTCCAAATAACCCAAGCCGAATGCTGCTATGTTGAAACTGATGAATGTGAAGTAGGTGCCTACTAAAGTGGGGTGGGAGGGCACGTCTCCAATGGAAACCCACTCCGAATGCTGCTCCAAAATTAAAATGGACATAACTCGGCCAATATAACTCAGAATATTTATTATAACCTGTTTTTGGAAGCAGAAGGATCATTTTGCATCTTCCCATGAGTTGGAAATCCTTATCTGGACACTCTGAGATCTCATATTCATGTTGCAACAGTTCCGCCGTCACAAAAATTCTAATAAAATAGCTGATTTTAAATCAGTGATATTGCCCACATCCGGACTCCGACTTGACCGATTTTTTTTTGAAATTGGGTCATTATTCGAGAGGAATCCAGATCTGGTATTTTTTTTTTGTAAATTTTTTACCAATTGTTTCAGATCTGACCTGCAAAGTCGCCGCCCATGGAATCATAACCTGCTCTGATACCACTGATCCGGATCTTGGGGGGAGGCCCCCAAGATCTAAGAGATTGAAATGGATCTTGTGGGGAGAGCCCCCAAGATCTGAAACCTTGAAATGGACCTTGGGAGGAGAGACCCCCAAGATCTGAAAACTTGAATTTCCAGAAGAAAAAGAGGAGAATGCCCAATAGAAAAAAAAACCACAAGAAAAATTTTTTATTAAAACCGACAATAATTGTAAAGGCTACATTGTTGCGGACAATTTGTCCTTTTACAAAATGTGACTTGTTACTTATAGTATTTTTCAGTTAAAATACCACGGGTCAATTCCATGGGTGAATGAATACCATGGGTGGATTTCACAATACCACGGGCCAGTTCCATGGGTGAATGAATACCATGGGTGGATGTCACAATACCATGGGTGAATGAATACCATTGGTGAATTTCACAATACCACGGGCCAATTGCATGGGTGAATGAATACCATGGGTGGATGTCACAATACCATGGGTGAATGAATACCATGGGTGGATGTCACTTACAATACCATGGGTGGATGCTATTTACAATTCCATGGGTAAGTTTCATGGGTCGATAAATAATATGGGTGGATGAGTACCATGGGTTAATGCCATTTTCAATTCGGATCAGTGAAGTAAATTGATCCATGCAATTCATCTAGTACTTCATCAACGACGGGAATGGGAAACTTCTCTTTAATAGTGAGCTTGTTGAGCCCCCTATAATTCGAACACATGCACCATGATCCATCCTTCTTATGCACCAATACTACTGGAGTAGAGAAAGAACTTTGACTAGGTTGAATTATACCAGCCTCTAGCATTTCTGCAACCATACGTTCAATTTCACTCTTTTGGGTATAGGAATATCTGTACGGCTTGATGTTTGGAGGAACACTTCCTGGAATCAGATGAATAGCATGATCATCGTCACGAATAGGTGGGAGACCTTTGGGAGTCTCAAATACTCTGGAATGATTGTCCAAGACTTTTTGGAGATCTGGAGAAATAGATGATTTCGATGTGGAAACATCTAGTGAACATAATTGTGCAATTACACCTCTTTGTTCCTTTCTTATAAGCTTTGTCATACCATTAGAGCTGATTATCTTTCCTGGTTTCCCTCCAATACCCCTTAATTCAACTTCCTTTCCTTCTACATAAAATTTCATGAAAAGTTCTTGAAAATTAAAAGCTATTGTACCCAAGGATTGTAGCCATTGGACTCCTAGTACAACATTAGCACCTCCCATTGGAATGGAAAGCATTGGGCTAGTCAATACATCTTCTCCCATGGATAGCTTGATATTATGACACTTTCCTGAGTAATTTATTGTTCCTCCATTTGCAACCATCACTTGACACTCTGGTGCTAGATATAGGAAGAAATTCAATTCTTTTTCTACCTTACAATGAATAAAATTGTGGGTACTTCCTGAATCAATCAACACTATTAACTTTTTCTTCTTGATTTGTCCTTCTATCTTTATGGTTTGCGGAGTGTTAATTCCAGCCAATGCATTACAAGATATGGTCGGATTCATTTCTTCTTTATCTAGACTTTATTCCTGGAGTATATCCTCTTCTTTTGACCTTTCTTGCTCCTTTTCTTCTTCCTCTTCACAATCTATGTAGAACAATTTCTTCTTGGCAAACTTATGACCTTTAGTGTATTTGCTATCACAACTGTAACAAAACCCTTTTATTCTTTTTTCTTCCAATTGTTGTGGTGTCAACCTTATAGGTTATGGAAGACTAGGGGCAACAACACTTCCATCCTTATAGTTGTGAGTGGTATGCTTCCTGGTTGCCATAATTTTACTTTCCATTTTTCTTGCTAACCTGAATGCCTTCTCTAATGAATCAGGTTTCCAAAGGTGAACATCATGTTGGATATTATCCTTTAAAGTCCCTATGAACACATCAATCCTATGCTCCTCTAGAATATTTTTTACCCTTATGTTAAATTTTTGGAACTCCTCAATGTGCTCCATTATTGAACCCTTTTGTTTGAGACTTATCAATTGGCTAAAAAAAGTGTTTCCTTTTGTATCCTCATAATCTGCTGTCAATTCTTCCGTAAAAATTGCCCAAGTGATAATTTGTTTACGAGAGCAAAGCCATTGATACCATACAAACTGATTTGGTGCCAAATATAAAGTTGCAATGCGTACCTTTTGTGTGTTTTGCACATTATTGAGATCGAAAAATTGCTCCATCTGTAATATCCATGTCGCAGGATCCATGCCATCAAACTTCCTCATTTCGATTTTTGGAATATCGTGGGTCTTCGACCCAACATTAGAGTCTATGAAATGATGATTAACACTTATTTTGTTCGCATCATGTGTTTCCTTTACTACCCTTTCACCATTAGTAAGTATCTCTTGTAGAAAATTTGTCAAATCTGCCTTCAAATCTATCTTCAAATCATCAATCTTAGCTTCCAAGCCCTTTATCTTAGATTCCATGCCATTTATCTTAGCTTCTGTTATCTCTTGTGAGAGTGAAATTTGTTGCACTTGGTCTTCTAATTTTGATATATCATGTAGTATTTCTTCCTCTTCTTCATGAGTCATGCTAAAGCTTTCAGGTTGCTTACTAGATGTTTGCATTTTCTTTCCTCAAGGCATGAGTTACCGATAATAATGCTCTATTATGCCCTTTGAATTCCTTTAAAATACTTTTTCAAACCATGCTTAAGCAAAAGTTTTAAAAAAATCTACACACCATCTTTCACTTTGTAGGAGCTCGATATTGCCTCTAATTTATCTCTGTAATTTCAGATCATCCAATTCTGAAATTGCAACTTGCAGTAGCTCTCTGTGTCCTCTTTCCAATGCCACCATTCTGATCCCAATTGGATTCTCCAAAGAAGAGTTACGCTAAATCTCCCATAGTGACCTGATTATAGAATAGTTCAGTAGAGTGAACTTGTACGATGTGCCACGTGTCCCTGTTTCGACCTTTGGCTCCAAAAAATATATACAGGAAACTAGAGTCCATCCTCCTTTTGTACCTTCTTACGAATTTTCAATCCGAGGCCCAGAGAGAAAGTTATGACAATTTTCCCCAGGTCACCTATTTGGAATGTAATTTAGGAGTATGCAAAAAGACCAAATTCCTTAGATCATATCTCCGCAACTATAGTCCGAAAAGCTACGAAATTCGTACACAAGCTTCAATGCAATCTCGTCTCAAATGGGTTTTTTTTTTTAGCTTCTGAAATGTCGCAGGAAAGAAGTTATAGAAAAAATTCCACGATGACCTATTTGGAGCAGTGAAACCCTAGAATCCAAAGCTCTGATACCAAATGTTATGAAACTAACTCACAAAAAGATATAAAAGATAGATCATTGCCTTAGAATTGAGCCTATTCGAGGGGGAAACCTCCTTTACATTACACAAATGAATGATTCCTTGATGATTCAAATTATAAAACCTCCTTTCTATATATAGGAGTCTAAGGAGTCATAATATAACCCGGCCGACCTATCAATAATAATATAAAGCCACAAAAATAACAATGGAGGGATTCTATGGGGCACAGTAATAACAATATGGGGGCAATAGGGGCACAACAATATTAATAAGGGATACAACTACAATAGTAATGGGGTAATCACTAGTATTATAGAGACCTAACAATAGCCCATAAGAAATACATGATAGTGAATTGCTACATAATGACTCTAAGAGCACATACATGACTAAAATAGATGTAAATTATTAGCCCAATCATGTTTATAATAGCTCTAATCTCTAAATAAAAATTGACATCAACATATGTATGGCGTAACCCATGACACTCTCCCTTGACTCTAGGACTCATCTGCAATAATAAATTGATAAAACAACATATTAAAAGACATAGTACATGGTTGAAAATGATGATGTACAATGAGACATACATGTATGTTACACATGTTACTCTTCCAATCCAAATGAGCAAAAATATACATGGCTCGTCACATGCACAAAAGAGTGCTTCATATGGTTGCGACATCAATGGCATCCTCTTATGCACGACTGAGAGAATGATCACATTCTATGCATGGTTTTACAACATTTCAACCAGTTTGGAGTGAAGACCAGGACAATATACATATGGTTGAAAAATGTACGCTTTCATTCATGAAAACATATATAAGTTTTCTATAAATAACTAAGTGAAAACTACGAACAAAATTTCAAATATCTCATGAAATTCTCATACCATGCATAGCTCCACCTAAGCTCAATATACATCGAAAATTGCAGGTTGATCTTGTGGAGCTAAATGTATGAGTCTTAAAGAAACCATCTACATGCTACTAATATAAGTTGTACATATTCCAGGTTTCCATACACTCGCCCTATGTTTATGTACCTCTCATAAACTCTCCAACCATCACTGAATATGCATGACATAACAATTGACTACATAGGGGGTTTGATCTCTTTATGTTACAGGATATTTCTCCTTCTTTATTCATACAATATTAAGCTACCGATCTTTTCTTTTCAACATATTCTTCGACTCCTTCCTTTCTTCCTTCTCCAGTTTTTTCTAGATCCTCTCTCAATCTGTTGTTTTTGCCGAAATTTCCTTGATGAACTAGGCAACATGAATTCTCTCACTATATGGAAAAAGTTCTGACATGCGTAACACTCCACATGGCCAAGATATGATGCAAGAGGATCAATTATCCTACTATTCATTTTATATCTATACCTCACATGCAATTGACCTCTCCTCCATGGGATAGGTTTGCAATCATTATGTTCATGGCCAAACATGTTACATTTATTTTCAAACTAGATCACAAAGACATTATGTTGAACAAGATTTAGTTTTATTACCAAACCCTAGCTGCAACACAACATCAATAAAATCAATAACTCAAAAACAATCAGGTCATAACACAAATAACTAGTAGCAAAACTCTCAACCATCAACACCCATCAACCAAGCCTCTCATGGCTACATATGTCACTATCGATACAAAATGAATATACATAAAACACTTAGTGTATTATAAACATAAAAAAATGTGGCATTCTAAAATATGCACCAACAACCATACAAAACATATGTAATATAATATAATGGATGCACTCCTCAATCCATGCTTTGTTATCAAATTATAAAGGAATAATCTATGCCACTGATTTGATATGCACACTGAAATCCTACTTCAATAATCTACTACAAGTCTTCACTATTCTCATTCCACTACCATCTGCAATCATCAAATGATGTACCTTTTCTCACTAATATGGATGGATCATTCTTCTGTTCTCTCAGTCACACTCAGACTAACCAACCATATCTCAGATAAAAAATAAGGTATATGTAACGTGCTAGATAAATTCCACTTTTGGACTGAGTTCATAGGTGCACAAGTTTGATGAAATTCACACACATTGGAGGACATTTTAAACCATTTACGAACTTATCTGCTTAATTTTGAAGCTTATGTGAATTACCAAGTTGATATTCTCTTGACATGCATGAGGAATGTAGAGACAACATAGACTACACAAGGAAACACAAGTTTCATTCACATTACCCATGTTAATAGGAGGGGTAACATAAGTTTCATTAACAAGATCCAACGTACCAACATAAGTTTCTTTTGGAGGACCATGTTACCCTTTGTCCAATCCCAAAACACAGTCAAACTCTAGAACCTCGTGAACTTGAACATATCCTTCCCTAAGCATCTAATAATTCTCTAGACCCTCTATAAGATCATGTAGAGCCTCTAAAATATCACATCAAATCCTCCAACCTTGTCTAACTAATCAACATGTTAATGCCTCCAAACTAGTTGACATCATGCAAATAAGTCATATGCTCTTCCTTAGATACCTGCAGAACCTACAACACCTCTACAAAAATTTGTGTCCCTCTACAAGTAGATCAGACAGACTATGATATCAATCGATCAAGTAGGCCAACCACCTCTACAACAAGTCATGGACATGAACATGACACCTAGTCTACCTAACATAACCCATAGACCAACCATCTCCAACACTTGTATATCTACATAAAAATCATGAAAGCTACGAAATCAATGTCATCATCTAGACCACTATAAAGATGACATCAATACATCATCTAGTATCAAAGGGCATCAAAAGGTTAAAATCAATTCCAACTCAAACTAGTTGCAACCATGAAGACCATAATGTCAACAAATATATGGTGTACGATAGTATCAATTCCTTTGAAATTAATCACATCTATCAAGCAATTATGCTTCATCCTCTATCAAGAAATTATGCTTCATCAACCATTAAGTTTTCATTTTTCCCCACCCATTCTTCTTCCCATAGTTTCAATAATAGCTATATTCCAGTCTATTAAAAATATCTATTAAAAGAAGTGAAAATATTTATCATAAAAAGCTAGAGGATTTAGATACCAGCGATACTCCATAGTCTAGTGAAAATATTTATCATCAATAGCTAGAGGCTTGATGATATGTGAACAAAACTTTTCAAATGTTTTTGCATGTACAATCATTTTTCTTAACAAAAGCCTCTATATACCACCAAATATTAACATTATCATGCATAATTGCGAAGTAAAGTGTTCTTGTTGGGAAGAACTCCCCGAGCTGCCACTTTGTACTACTATGCACCATCAGATCTAATGTTAGATGATTGAAAGTTTTTTTGCCATTAAATCCCAGTGTTTAAACTATCAACTGAATCTTGATTTGTCTAACAGTTCACCTTGTTCATCTCTTTAGAACCCATGAACATATTTTAAATAATTTGGTGATCTTTCCCTCATTTGGTTCTCCTTTGCCACATTTCTCCAATGGTTTTTCCCTCTTAAATTCTACTCAAGCATATGTTCACTTTATAAACGTCTCGCGTGCCAATATTTGTTGTCATTTTCGCACAATTTTTGTTGTATAAAGGTTTCATGTGTGAACATTCAAATTTTGTTTTAGAATTTGTGAACATTTATGCGGAGGTCAGACATTTCATCTTAGTTGATGATGGTGTGTTAAGAAAATTTTGTGAAAGAGATGTGTTGGCATTTATCACAAGCCGCCCCTGTAGCCAACGTTTAAACGCTACAAAAAGGGATACATTTTCATAACTCAATTTGAATATTCCAACCACTAAACTGGTATTTTTGTACTACTCCAAATCTATATCAAATGAATTAATATCGAATCTCTCCTTCTATTTCTAGCCATGAATGCCCTTGAACACTTCAAAAGACATCAGTTTTATGAGAAGAACTCTAAGATTTAAAAGAAAATTGCACAAAAGACTATTGAGTATTTGGTAAGGGCGGAGAAAATACACGTCGTGTTAGATGATGAAGGTAGTGAATGGCCTATTTCAAATGGTGGTGCAGTTGTTGTGACTAAGCGTTGAAACACGGATGGGGATGGAGTTGTGGTGACTAAGCGTTGAAACACGGATGGGGATGGAGTTGTGGTGACTCGGATGGGGATGGAGAAGATACTGAGTAAGAAAAAAGGGATGCGGGCCTTAATTGAACAATTATTCAATGAAAATTCACGACAAACTTAATGTGAAATCGAATAATGTGGTAGGGATTGAAAGTGTGGAACAACCTCTGCAAGAGGTAGCTGTCCTCCCTATAAAATTTTCCTAATTTTTCGAAAAGAGACTAGGTAGTTATCTCTTTCGGCACTTAGTGTCAAGAAGGTTTCATCTTTTGTATCCTCAAAAACGTGATTTTTTCATATCTCTCGGGATGACCATTAAAGACTATCTAGGCGGGTGTTTGTTTCCATTTTTGGGAGATTTTTGGATTTTCAAAATATGTGTTAGTTTTTTTAATATTAAAAATTGAATTTTCATAACCGGTATGACTTTTGAAAGTTTAAATTTACTTTTCAAAATTTTAAATCATTTTTTTGAGTTGACAGATTTTAAATTAATTTTTAAAATTGGTTTTCCAATTTATGCTCTCTTTTTTTTTAATTTAAATTTTTTTATAATTTTTTTGTGTGTTTGTCAAGTGGTCTCAGTTCATCATAAATTACATCTAGCTTGATCTCAGTCTTGAGAAATTGCCACACCACCTCTTAACCTAATTGGGTTTTTTCCACTAAATTTCATCGTCTCCTAGTCAGAAACAGAAATTCTTTTCACACGGCGAATTATAAGTCAAAATTTAATGACCAGTTGGAGTCTCAACAATGTGGAATGTTGTTATCCAAACATGCAACAATGAGAGAGAATATGTTTTTTATCTTAATTAATATAAAGATCTAGATCATAAAATTGTAGATCTACTTGTGTTTAGAGGCACACTTTAGCATAAGGAGATGTTATACTATCTATAAGTGAGTACAAGTAGTTTAAATATTTAAATATTAGTCTAATATGAGGGACTTGTTGTAGTGATTATAAATGAATATAAACATTTAAATATTAATTTATATGATTGGGCCTAATGGTTAAGAGCATGTGTTTCCTCCTAAGAAGTCAGAGGTTTCGAACGAGAGGGGGTAGAGTATGTATGCTAGTCAAATCGTTCTTTGGATGATGATAATGATAATAATAATAATAATAATAATAATAATAATTAAACCATTACATCAAATAATATAAATTCAATTTATTAAAGAACGTAATAAAAATAATAAATCAATTTAGTTCGATATATCTATTCAATCACTTATATTGTAATTTTAGTTTTATTAATAAAATAAAAAATCATAATTTTAAAGAAAATCATAATATGCATATCACATTAAAATAACAATTATATATATATATATATAACAAAAATATTTTTAAACATGAAAATGACATACAAATATAATTATTATCATTTATATTCATAAACATTCTATCTAAAAAGTTCATATTTAAATTTAGTTAACAAGCATAAAAAATAAAATGAATATTAACCATAAAAATTCAATATTTCTCATAATAAACTCTATTTTTATAAAATTATCTACTTATCTATATTATGAATACCATGTATATCACATTAAAAATTATATATATATATATATATATATATATATATATATATATATATATATATATAGATATATGAAATTTTCTGTATGTAGATATGTAAAATTTAAATAAATATAAGTCATATTTTAGAAAACTAACAAATATCCATGTTATTTTTGGTCTATCAAGCATGGAGAAACTGTCTTGAGGTGTAAATATTTCTTAAGTTTTGCTTTAAAAATTAGATTTACATCTTGAGGGATTTGATCCCTCTAGATGCTTGGTACATCTAGTGTTAAGATGGATAGATGACAATCTTAATTTCAATCTATTCATCTTGAGAGAGTTGAATAGTACTCAATTGGATAAATGTAATCTTTAATTCCGTAGTGTGATACAAAGACAATGAAAGAGGTGGTACACTAAGGGGATGAAGAAGTATAATGATGATGAAGTGGTATATTGTGCATATGAAGAACACATAGCCATACGTAGAAGAGAAAGATAGAGAGCGAGAGGGGGAGAGGATGGAAGAAAATCATAATACAATGGGGTAATACTCTATTTTTCCAATACCATGGGCCATCTAGGATTTTGTTTATTATGTTATGGATCTAGTCTTTTAATTATTCTGTTACAATACCATGGGACAATACCATGGCCTATCAATATCATATGTAGAAAAACCATAACTTATTTCAAAATCAAAAATATTTTACAAACAATTTATTTTAATTTAATTTTATAACATTTTATAACTAAATGTAAAAGAAAAAAGTTATAATTACTTTTGAGGTATATCTAAACCCTCCGTCCTCATGACTACTAAAAATATTCCCATAGATATTAAATCCAAATTGTAATAAATTAAAAATCAGAATACTTATATGTATATGTATATGTATATATAGATATATACATATGTGAAATTTATATAATATAAATAATATTATAATGAAGAGAGAGAGGAAAGGGGGGAGATGGGGAGATAGGGAGGGAGGGAGAGATGGATTTGTAGGAGGAAAGAGGGATGAAATAACAAAGACATTGAGAGATAGAGGTGGAGAGAGAGGGGGAGTGACAAGGGAGAGATGAAGATGGAATGAGGGAGAGAGCAGACGATGGGAGCAAGAGAAAAGGAGAGGATAGAGATCAGGAAATAAGTGGAAGAGAGAGGCAGAAGGACATAGATATGGAGGGGGGAGAGTGCAGGAGAGAGAGAAGGGTAGAGGGAGGGATATAGTGATAGAGTTGGACGGTGTAAATAGAGAGAGTGTTTGCATGATGGGGGGGATAGACAAAGTGGTGTGAGAGAGAAAGGGAGAGAGTGAAAGGAAGAGAGAGAGGAGAGAGTGAGTGAGAGAGAGAAAGATAGTTGGAAGAGGCGGAAAGACGTAGAGAGAGAAAAGTGGAGAAGGAGAGGGAGTGATAAGGGAGAGATGGAGGGACGGTGAGGGAGAGAGGAGAGAAAGAGGGAAGAAACAGAGAGAGAAAGAGGGAGAGGGAGACAAGGGGAAGAGAAAGAGAAAAAGGGAGAGGGAGACAAGGGGCAGAGAGAGTGTCTACGTTTTGGGGGTGAGAAGGAGATACAAGGGGAGATACAGATCTATATGGAGGGGGGGAGAGGGAAGAAGAGAGAGGCAAAGAGAAGCATGGAGAGAGAGAGAGAAAGAGATTATGTTTGGGGGTTGAGATAGAGAGACAATGGAAATAGATATATATATATATATATATATATATATATATATATATATATATATATAGAGAGAGAGAGAGAGAGAGAGAGAGAGATACAAATATATAGATATGGATATAGAGTGTATGTTTGTGAGATGATATAGAGAGACAAAGAAGGAGAGACAGAGGGAGATAGATATATAAATGGAGAGGGAAAGAGGGAATAAGAGAGAGACAAAAAAGAGGGAGGCATGAAGAGAGATAGATATGGAGAGAGAGAGAGGGATTGAAATGTGTTTAGGGGGTGGAGATAGAGAGACAAATATGGAAAGATGGAAGGTGGATAGATATAGATGGCAGGGGGAGAGGGGGAAAAAGGGAAACAAAGAGAAAGGGAGGGAGAGGCAGAGAGAAAGAGATGGGGGAGAGAGAGAGGGAGTGATAAGGAGAGAGGGTGGGAGATAGACATATAATGGAAGGTGGAGAGAGAGGGAAGGAAAAAGGGACACACATAGACAAATACAAACATAGAAGCTAGATCTAGAAAGTCATGAATATTTTGGTTTTTTACAAAATTATATGTATTAATTTTAGTGTAGTTGTTGATGTCTAATATTATTTGTTCGCTTGCACTAGATGCATTCATTTCAGTGTATATGTTCATTTTTAATCCTATTCAATACCTTACACTAGATGCATTAATTTTAATGTAGATGTTGATTTGCACTTCTATTTGATTGCTTGCACTAGATGCATTGGTTTCAGTGTAGATATTTATTACTAATCATATTTCCTCACTTGCACTAGATGCATTGGTTTCAGTGTAGATGTTGATTTCTAATAATATTTAATACCTTACACTTGATGGATTGATTTCAGTGTAGATGCTAATTTCTACTCCTATCTCCTTGCTTGCACTAGATTCATTGGTTTTAGTGTAGATATTGATTTATAGTCCTATTTGATTGGTTGCAATAGATGCAGTGATTTCATTGTAGATGTTGATTTCTAATCCTATTTGATTTTTTGCAGTAGATGAATTGATTTCAGTCTAGATGTTGATATCTAATCCTATTTGATTGTTTTAACTAGATGCATTGATGTTAGTGTAGATGTCGATTTATGATTGATGAAACTAGATTTATGATGTACATTAATTCCAAACTAATTAGATTAATAGTGTGCATTGATTTCAGTGCAAACACATCTTTTCTGCCTTGATCTTTGATAATTTTTGACATACAAAAAATATCAACAAAAGGCAAGGACCATGCTACAATGAAATATTATCAAGGTTTCTTTTATGACATTGTGATTCATATGCTCAAGTAGTTGGAGTTGTGGGAGCTCCAACAACCCCACGAAATTAGGTCTGAAATGAAATTTCTCCCCCATTTTGTCTTTTTTCTATTGTAGGTGGCGTTAGTTTTTCCTCGAAAAGGTTTAAAAATATTATTAGCTACTCAGATATAAATCAGTTCCTTTTAAGATACTTAGAAAGACAATGAAAACTTAGTAGAGTAATTGATATTTAATAGGTCAAGAACCCACAAAGAAAAAAACATATTCATGTGTATGAAATCAAATCAAAATAAAATGGTTAACAAAATCGATATAAAAACCTCATCATATGGAAGTAGGACTTGTTTCCAATGTACTAGTGTGTCATAAATTCCAAAATTGTACTACTACCCTTCCCTTGTCCCTCTAGGTCATTCAAATTTAGAAACAACTGCCGCTCAATCATATGCAAAAAAAAATTGTTAGATTGGATTTTTTCCCATGGTATTGATTGAAGGACATGTCTATATAATGCTTCCCTCTCAAAAAATATGTTTTAGGAGCCAAATGAGTACCAAAACTAAATCTCTTTGCATTGAAAAGAAGAAAATTTTACATGGAAATTGTTGCCTCAAGTTGTAAGTACCCTCATTCATTTTGGATCCCCATTTTAGTACAACTAACACAACCAAATCACTCAACAATTGTGCTTTGGTTGATCTAGCCCCAATTCATGAATGAGTTTTGTGACGAGTCTATTTCATCACTTGCAATGTACTTAATCTCTACAGTGAAATTTTTTTCCATCACATAATAAATATTGCAAACCCGAAGATAATAAGATAATGTATCTGTATATGTTACAGATATTATAATCAGCCTCAACTATGGTATCTTTAACAAGCATATATTAAGAAATGCTAACAATAGATTTTTGCTTAAGCTAGGTTCATGAGCTTCAACTATAGTAATATAATGAACATAGCCCTGAGCCTAATCAACATAGTATAGGGAGTACAAGGTCAGTAATAAAGATAATTTTAGCTATCAAGAAACTGCACCAAAATAGTAATTTTTTAGATCATGTCTGTCCAATTATACTATTATCTCAAATAGGGAGATTATAGCTCGCTTCACTTTTTCTATTCTAAATCACCTCACAGAATCAAGCAACTTAATATCAAAGCATGTGTGATGCATAAATAAGGGTGTTCCGAAATGAATCTCAAGTCCCAAACAAGATTCTCCATACATTGCTCAATCCCAGCTTCACGTCTTCTTATTCTAGCTTGCACCTTGGCACTCCTCCTCCTTGCACACTTTTAAACTATGAGGAATGAGGTAGTTGTTCCATATAGGAGAATCTATATCTAATACGGAAATTTTCATACTCTCTTCTAATTTTCTCTATAAATGTGATGGTAAGTGTGCCCTCAATGTTGGTAATTTCATCGTTAATGAAATATAATCTAAATGCAAATTTATAGACTTTTATACATGATCGAGAAAGCTATGCCCAATATCCAACACCATAGAGCAAGACATGTTTTCCATTTCCACAATTGCTAGCAAATATCTCCTAGTGTTGGTGTTGTTTTCTGGATAGACTTTTTTTTCCCTCTCTTAAAGTGATGACATGCACCATTGTTGCATATAGGATCATTGAAGGTAGGTGTGCCTTGAATGTTGGAAATTTCATGACTAATGTAGTGTAAGATAAATGCAAATTTACTTTCTTCTATACAAGATCAAGAAAGATATTCCCAGTAGCCACCACCATAGAGAAAGGTATGTTAGCCAATTCCACAGCTGGTACCAAGTCTCTCTCGGTACTCTAGTTATTTTCTCGATAGCCTTCTTTTACTACTCTTGAAGTGATAAAATGCACCTCTCCATATATTTTTTATTATCTACAGAAAAAAGAAAAGATACCAACTTCATATCAACGACTGAAATAGAAATCACTTCCTTTTAAGACACTTGGAAATACAATGAAAACTTAGTAGATTATACAATATTTAATAGTTCAAGAACCCACAAAGAAAAAAACATACTCGGTGAGTATGAAGTCAAATCAACATAAAATTGTTAACAACATTCATATAAAACCATTTTCAATATGGAAGTAGGTTTTGTACAAAAGCTAGGTTCATTGTAGTACAGTCTTAAGATTCTTCAGGTTGGCAAGGAAAATACCTAAAGAAAATATAACATAAAATAACATATTCTCAAGAGAAAAAATCTTCATGCCTCTTTAACTTCAATATAGACCTCATTATTTGTAAAGTTCATAGAAGTAGTGTTACACTAAGATTTCATTGTAGCATAGTCCTCATCTTTTTTTTATATATATTTTGTTGTCTTTCAATAAATGTCAAAAAAGAATTAATTAGTTCTAGATACTATTGCTTTACGAAATTTTCTTTACAACATGTAATACAGTTGCTAAGTTTATCTTTTAACAATAAAGAACGTCGACATTCCTTAACAACCATTTTATTAGCCCCAACGTAAGTACACGAAGAATTTTCATTGAAAATCACATATGGGATGTGGAGATGCCAATGGATGGCCACATTTAACCCAAAAGACAAAAAGGATATAAGACGTAGGGAGTGTATTTTATTAGAGAGGTGAGGAAGATGTGGACGTCCACATCCATACCAATATTAGCCGTTGGAGGTAGAATATGAAAAAGAGGGTGTGAAACCAGAGTTTCCACATTTATATTGAAAAAATATTATAGAGATCTACATGCATGCCAATGTTGGATGTAGAATATGGAATGAGAGTGCGATAGAATATGCGTGTTGGATATGGAATGATTCTCTTAATGTGTTTATATATAAAAAAATTACCGTTTATATATAGAAACAATCAATACATTATTCATTAAATTTGGTAACAATTAATCTAATACATTTAGATAACATAACATGCTCATCACAAAAATCAATGCAAGAAAACCTCTTCATAAACTATTTAGGAAGACATCATAATTTCATCACAATTAAAAAACTTATAACAAAAATCAATGCAAATGAAGAATATTTTTAAAAATAAATGGAGAATTTTCGACACATAATATAGATCATATAAATTTACATGTAGAAGCTGTCGAACAAAAATGTTAAACAAATCTTAATTTATTTTCATATCAGCATTTACACAGATTTAATTTAAAATTCATGATATTCGGTAGAGTATAGATTATTATGTAAACATCGATATGTATTCAACATTGTTTAAAATTTAACATAAATATTGGGTCAAAATATTAAAAACACTTTGTTTATAATGATGGGTCTTTTTATAGGTTTAGGAAAGGTTATATATAAATAATTTAGACTACCCAAATCTTATTTCTAATAGGAATATTAAAAGAAAATATTTCTAATTTGAATGTTAAAATATTTATAATAAATTGATGAAGTTTTTGGAATTATTGATGTTTTTATTTATTTATCAAACAATAGAAAATATTAATTTTAGGATTGTGTAGTGTGGTTTAATAAATTTTATTTTCATTTATTTTATTGGTAGTGTCTTTAATTTTATAGCTTTTTAAATTCAGTAAGGTAAAATTAGGAGTTGAGGAATTTTTTAAATACTCATAGTTAGTTGGTTGTTTTTCCCATCAAATTAATGTCCTTTGGTATGGTTTTTACGTCACGTGCATGCATGCCACCTTACCATGAGTCTAGAATTATTTTCAAGTTCTCTTGTACATTAGGCATAACAAAATATTATTTTAACAATTACATCTAGTGGTTTAATTTGTGTAACCCCATATTAGGTGGATTCCATTCAGATTACAACCAATACATGCAAAGAAGACATGGACTTTATTCCCTAGTAAATATTTTGCACTATATCCCTTCACCTATATACTTCAATGACTTACCTCATTGGTACTCGACATGCTAGGCCTCCAGTGTGTAGAAAGGGAGGTTGTTTAGTTGATGACTTGGGAGTTTCTAGAGATGATGGTGGAAGGTACCACCATCAATTCACCACAAGTGGATTGTTTGTGGCTCCCATTTCACTACAAGCCAATGTCATATTTCAGTTGTTTCCATGACAATTTACTATCTATTATTTATCTGTAGACTCTCTTCAATTTTCATCTTGTTTAGTGTACATTTTATATCTCTAACTATTCTTGTGGCTTTCTATCAGTAACAAATTTATTCTTGGAAATCCAAGGAAAGGATCATATGCACCAAATAAAGGAAATTCTACTAGCTAAAAATGGACCCAGAGTCTTTGACGACTCTTCTATAACTATATTCAAGAAACATCTCTAGATTTTGGTTTAAGAGCATGAGTATAAATGCACATGTCACTTAGATGAAGAGATTTATTTGATGGTTCACTATATCGTTTAGGATTCTAACAATAATAGAACCTAGTACACCAAATTTCAATTCACTTTGGTGTTCTATTAACATATATGGATGCTTTTATCACATGATGTATAAGCACGTGTTGTAAATTGTTATGACTTCACAAGTGTGTCAATGATTTTGAGAAGTGCTAAAATATTTGACTCATTCTCTACACTTAGTTAGCTAAGAACCTGTTGTAGCGGCTACAACACCCTCCAAAATTTTGGCCTACACCCAATTTTGGAGCCTTCCTTGGTTTTTCTTTGATATTTTCAAATGCTCGGGCTCATCTCATGAGCTCGTGTCAAGTCTATGCACCCTCCTCACTTGACCATTCACCAAACATCTTTTAGCATGTTGGTCACAATGTCATGCTTGTGATCATGTTATTCCTATGTTGAAGGTCTGTCTTCGTGTGTACAAGTTGTGTTCGCTATGTAAGCATCTGTCATGCTCACACACAAAGTTGTATGCAATGTCAGGCAAGTGTCTTTGTGATCATTCAACGATCCATCTCAAGTGTCACACTTGTCGTTCACAACCGTTCGTCAGTCACATTGAATATGTTGTCTTGCTTGTTCAAGGTGTCTTGTCATTTAGTCGTGTTGAGTGTGTGTTCCTAAGATCATGCAGGCAAAGGTTGAATCGCTCACACAATTAGTCATTTTGCTATAACTCTGTCGACCAGACCACCCTCTAACAGTCGGACCTCCGCTGAGCTGCACTGTGCAGTCTCAACCCTCAATGATGATGTACTATTGTCCTGAATTGCACAAGGCTTAGGGTTTCCTCCCAAGTAGTTTGCACTGCACAATCCTAGAATTGACTCGACTTACTGTCACCTACAATAGGGCAGAAGTTACTCAGCAAGCCATCTCAATATGCGTTGCTAACATAAAAATATATCAAGCTTCCCATTGGTCAACAGAAGAGCTTGACTGGGCAGTGATCCCCAGATTCACTCCTAAAAATAATTGTGCAGAAGCTATTAGCATGGCTACCTTTTTTTACTGCAAAAATTGCTCAGGAATGAAGGACAGGCACCTAGTGCCTATCACTACACTGTACCAAAAATTGGTACAGTTCTGTCAGTGGTCTTACTGCTCCTCTTGAAAAATGTGCAGTTTTCTTGGACTATCTTCCAGCTTCCCAATACTCCACTTAGCCCAGAAACTGTGCAGACATGTCCTGCCAACCATCCTCCCAGTTTTGTACAATTTTGGCCAGAAACCTCCTACAGTCTGCTGGCAGAGAATCTGTGCATTTTTCACTGCTAGTGTCCTCCCTACTCCCCGCATTGCCTCCCTGGAAAAATTCCATAGTTCTACCCTCCAACCGAGACAGATCCAACAGATGGTCACCACTGATATACACTTCTCATGTCAATCTCTCAGTGACCTCTACGCAATTTTCCTTCCTAGTGCCCCAGAGCCCGCATCTTGTCCTAAAATCTTCACTATGTAGTTCCAGATCTGTGTCCTCTCTCCTAGTCACCTGCACCCTAAAACGAAAGATTACACATCATGGTAGACTAGGAGATTTCTGGATTTGATGGCATTTCATCATGAGTGATTGTAAATAAAAGTACATGAATGAGACAAGGTGCGATGATGAATGCGATGAACAAGGAGCAAATGCTAGGAGACTTGCTCACGAGTAGATGAACACATGAAGCATGTCAAGTGCTAGTGAAGGGGATACATGCACGTGCAACATCAAACTAACACCAAGACCATCAAATACTTTGCACACCTTTCCATGACGAGGTGAAGTTGCGATACACCAAGAGCACACTCATCACTTAGCAACACTGCAGCCTGACATGGACACCACCATTACCATGAACATACCAGCACTGTCGTGTGGATTCATCTCAGGCACATCCCTAATGTGGGCCATACTTTTGTAATCAATGTAATGTGACATGGAAGTCCAAGAGACCCACATGTAAAGTTGAAGAGTCATGTAAAGTTGAAGGGTCATGTAAGTAAAATAGTCATTAGGGAAGCTGAACAATCATAAGGGTGAGTTTCGCCCTTGGGTATAGATACCCCTCATTTCTACGCGCAAAGGAATTTCACCTTGGCTCCTTCAACATAGCCTTGAGAGTCTGTGGTCTTTTCTTTGAGGATCGACAAATGGCTCTAACACCTTACTATTAGGGTTAATGATGTAACCGTGTACATATGTGTCTCGGAACTTTAACTTAATTAAGAAGCTTGTTAGCAGGCCAACACATTTTCACACATGTATTGTATTCATTTGTAAGACTATTGTTCGGATGCTTGTAATGCATGTTGCTTTAACCTATATTAAGACAATAAAATTATTTTTGTTGTTTTAGTACATATGCTATTGCAAATGTGTTGTATCAGTTTCTAACGATGTGTCACCTATGTGGACTATTCCGTCAAACACTCGATAGGCTAATTTTCCTAAACTTGTTATAACGACCATCGCATTCGTGTGGACTATTCCACTGGGTGTTGTACATGATATTTTCTCACCTTGTGTTTGTGACTGTCGCATCCCTATCAACTACTCTAACAAAAGTTGCGCATGTCCTACTGTGTTGTGTGTCTCTAATAGAGATGAGAATATTCCCTTTGGACTTAGGACTCACTCTCACCCTCTCCCTCTGCATTGAAGGAACCTTGACACAAGTGGCACTAAGAAATCACCAGTCATGTGAACCTCATTGTTCAAAAAAAAAATCAAACCACTCTCATGTGCTAAAAAGAAAGAGCTAAGGAAAATCTTTAAGATAATGGCAACCGGGCCATCATACCGGATGGGACTCCTATACCAAACAATGTGAGGTCTAGTTGGGACTTCGTACCTGGGAGATCCCATAAATGTTTCCGGGTCCAGCACCATCAAAAGAACCATAAATAACTTCTCACCTACAACGAAATTGGCAGCTCAAAGTATAACCCAATTAAGGTATAGGATTCCCCACTATATAAGCTTTTACATTTTATCTTTCAAATTTTTCTTTTAGGGTTCTATTTTTGGTTTATTTTATTAGTATGAAATATATATTAAAATCTACTCTAGATGCTTTTGAAGCATGACGTCAACAATAGTTTAGTTTCTTATATGGTAGGCTCACCTTAGAAACTATGTTCTAGACTTTGTTTGTATTCCTAGATTCCCTTTCAACATGAACTTGGAGCCCCTTTTTCCTTTCTATTATGATCACCACATATATCCTTTCATAACCTCGTTTTATGGGGATGTTATAGATTTTCCCATGATGTCAAAGCCTCTACATTCTCTAGTGATGTACATATGTATATCTCTAACATCATATAATTAGAATAACTTGCCTACCAATATAAAAATAAAAATAAAAAAAATAATGATCGAACTTAAATTCTCATACTTCATCTTAGCCAGGTTTGAACTCAACGTTAATTTCTTCTTTAAGCAAGTGTCAAGAATATTTATTATTAATTATTGTAGCTCCACTTTTGAAACCTTTTCTCTTCCTTCCATTTCCTTTAACTATTTAGGTCCTCTTCCAAATAATGTGAACACACATTCAACAATACTTTAATACCATTTTTACCAAATATCATACAATAACAGATTATTCTCAATAACCACATTATATTCATATGAGATTGAAATAATATCCATTCACATGTAAACCTTGGAAATGTTCTGCTCCCTCTTTCGACGAGTAATCAACTAGCATCTCTTATGATCCAATAAAGAGATACCATTTTCGCTTCATCAATAGTGTTTGGTATGTATTTATAGACTGCGTTCAAACTTATAGTATTTAGGTGACTTCAAGAGTGGCATAATTACTCTAAATTGTGATCGATACTATCATATTCTGATATTTATTATTATTATTATTATTATTATTATTATTATTATTTAATAAAAAAGAAAAATAATTTTTGAGAAAGAGTAATAGAAAGACTATATATGACATGAAAGGAATAATAAAAGAATAAAAAGTTGGATAGGTATAAAGAAAAATAATCATTTTCTCTTCTGATAGTTATGAGTATGTTAATAGTGTGAGACTTTAATTTTTCATTACTAAAAAACTATATATGCAATGTTTTGTGAACTCACATGTATTTACAGAAAAAATCAAATTGTAGAAGTAGTTGCGTGGAGCGAAAAGTGTATGAAATTGGGGATGTGTGCGAGTTAAGCATTCTCATGCACATACCCCTTTTTCACGCATCCTTTGTTGTGCATGCTTTGTAACAACCTTGCTCAAAATCCATGTAATAAGGTTAGAAAAGGTAAAATAATAAGCAAGGTCATGGGAGAATTATTTCAAGTTGAATGTGGGAAAAACAATCTAGTGTGTGTGTTCATTTGTTTTATTATGGTTACGGAAAGTGGAAAATGAAATGGAAAAGGATTTGGAAACGCATGAGGGATAATTGACAATTTTGGCAATTTATTTCTGAAAATAATGAAAATTAGGAGAAAAGGAAGGTGAAAGGTCGCTTGTTTCATATGAGGAGGAAAATAATGGAAAATGAAGAAAAATAGAGGCTTCATTATTAAAAATCCCTATGAGGATTAGCTTGTACATTTTTTTCAATTTAATTTTGGAGCTCTCTCTCTCTACACTCTCTCTCATACTCTTAGACACTTAGAGTATTCTTGGAGCACTCCATTTGATCAAGGAAAGAAAAGGGACAAATAAGGAAATAAGATGGGCAAGCAACTACAACAGAGTTACTTGTAGGTATCAATTTACAGGTATGAGTTCCTTGCTAGATCTCATATGCATGGTACATGCATGTGTGTTGTTGGTCTTCTTGTTGTCATTGGAATGGGTTTTTCCATATGCGATAATGTTCTTCAACTTTGCCTTTCCATGTCCTGATAGTCATGGTGTGATGGAGTTCTCTTGTTTTGGCTGAGATGGATTTTCGGATGGACTCAAGCATAAGTGTGGTGGTCTAAGGATTATTCACAAGGTCTAGGAATATAAGGATAGGATACATGGTAAAGGATGGTTGTGAACACCTAGATTGGGCCTAGGAATCCTGGGTTGGGATACACAGTAAAGCTCACAGGTGAATAACCTTGATTAGTCCTAGGAATCCCTTGAATGGTAATGGCGGGATAGAGGGTAAAGCCCAGAGACTGTTGACCTTGTAGGAGTATGAATCCCTTTCCTGGTAATTGTGGGATACATGGTAACACTGAGAGGTTGAGATAGAGAAATTTCCCATGGTTTAGGTGAAGAGATCCAGAGGCATCCATGCTTGTTTTGGGCATAGTGATCTGGTGCGGATTGTGGTAAAGCCTGGTCGTATGGATGAGGATTCAAGTTTAGAAATCCCCTGGCGAGATATACAATCAATCCTAAGGAGTTCATCATTAGTTTTGTTGTAAGCCCCTCATTCATGCTTGCAATATGTCACTGGGGTGATTGAATGAAACAAAGATTTGGTTGAGCCCAATCTATGGTCGCATGGTTTGTGGAAGTCCCAAACCTGGTTAGCTTATCCATTCATTAATAATAACTCCTTCTCTTTGGCATTTAATGTGTAAATGTGCTAGTTCATATATGATTCTTATGCATAATATATCCTTGCCATTTATGTTGTTTATATTCTAGTTATGAGTATGTTTTATGACAAACTTGACCTATGGTTTTCAACATGTTTTGATTATAAAATCAATATACAATGAATATATGACCTTATAGATGATAATGCAGATATTGTGATAAGACATCAATGCTTCTTTATGAATCCTAGATAAGTATGAGACCCCTATGCTAAAAAATGTTGTTATGTGTTGTTGGGAAAAGTATCCAATACGGAATGACCCTATCCCACTCTAAGGGTGATAGTACCTCAGCAACAATTAAAGCAAAGCTATTCAAGATTACTTCTTTATGAGATGTAAGAGAGGGGAGAAAGAGATCCACTAACCGATGTCTTCCGCTAATGATTGATCCAATCTTCTCTCCTTGCTGCTTGCTCCCAGTTCCTTGCTCTTTCACTGGCCCAGCTACACCAAGATCCTGCAAAATGGCAAGAGAGGGAAACTACGAGAAGCATACATTCGTAATTGATTCAAGGATTAGAATAAATCAAATATACAAGTATCAATACGCCATTGAGACACATGCATATAGAAGAACCTCAAATGCTTTATTAATGGAAGAAGTAAAGTTCAGGAAGTGATACAACCATAAAAGGCCCAATCCAGCATCACCTCCCAGCAGAAAGAAATCTCCTCTTCACCTCCTTCAAAGCAAATCACCCAATAGTTCTATACTCAAACCAACAGCACTTCCTTACATTCACAAGATTCCAGCCCCCCTAGACCTCATGAGAGAGCTCTATATATAGGAGTTTTGGAGAAAGGATGAGTCAGCTTGAGGCTGGCATGAAGCTGACTAGTGTCCTCTCCCACTTCAGTTATTCTTCAGTTCTTGAGTCCACTTGGAGGTTCTTGCTTCCACTTGGAGATCTAGACCCTCTTACTCATCACCAGTCGAATTCTCTGATCCAAGTGTCATTTTGGAAGCTTCCTGGGCATTGACACCTTGAGGAATGACTGTGCCACTTGGCCAAACTCGCCCAGCGCAGGTAGCCTTCTTTGCAGTTAACATTCAGCGTAGGTACACAGTGGAGCAGTTGACATTCAGCGCAGATGCTCAGTGGAGCAGTTGACATGATCCAGAATTAGCTTGTTTTTGAGTGTTTTCAGGTGGAGAACTGATATTTAGTGATGTGGTTTGCTGACCTTGTTCCTCTAGGGGTAGGAACAACATGTTTAGGGACTTTGGATCCCTCAGATTATTGACATTTCATGCTTCATGCTGTAAGGCACAAAAATGTCTATAACAGTTGCCCCCTAAAGTATGAGGTCATTTATCGGGTGAAATGCTTTATCAGGAGGATCCGAAGTTCATTCAATCGCTGAGAGGTGACCTGTAATAAAATACAATACAATACATTATTTTTCATTCTGCTTTCATGATCTAGCTGAGGCGGGCATTCCCATGCTCAGCTTTATAAATTCATTTTGGTACATAGAACAGACGATCGTCTGATGGTAGACTGATAATTCTCTGCTGAAATTATCATCCTTTGAGTAGGATGATCATCTGCTGCAATGATGTACATGTCAAATGTTTTTATATTTCCTGAATATATATCGCAGCCCAGATGGATGAAACTAGATCCGGGGTCTTCTAACTCGTTCGATCTTCACTCTAAGTACAAGTCGATCCATGTGAGAATTGTACTGAAGTCAAACATGGAAAGACATCGCTTGATTACCGGTCAATGATGTAAACCGTTAACAAGCGCGAGAGGAATCACCAATAATGATAATGACCCTCAAGGTAATGCAGTACAATTCACGTGGTGTGAATATAGGACTTGGCATCGAACACCACGCAAAATCTTCTGGTCGAAGGTCATTGATGTATACCTGTCGCCGGAAGTGAGAAACTAGCCATTGAGGCATGCAAGCTTCAAAGTACTGAGGGGGGTGTTCCTAGATCAACTTCTTGGATAATGAGCTGAAGTCGACAAGAAGCGATCCGTCAAAGGAGGGCCTTAATGAATCCCACATCAGTGACACGGAACGGAGCTAATGACTTTAATGGAGGTGAAAACAATCTGTGACATATGATTCAGGGTGGCGATCATGGATGGATGAAGGATAATGTATGGCAGTGGATGGGACACGGTTGACTCTTTCTGAACAACATCTCTTGAACATATAACGACACTGATGCGATGGATCGGTAGCATTACCCCAAATGTGGATGGTTTGGCGAAGACCATGGTGATGAGACCAGTGAATGAAACAACCCAACCCGATGTGATACAGAGGAAAAGTGTCATGTTCAAGAGCGACTTGCTACCATTGAAGCTTTGAGGTTCTCCCAATTTTTCCCCAGTCATTTCTGACCAGTACCTCCTTATTTTTGTCAAGCTTGAGGAGGATAACATATGCTTGTTCTATAACCTGCCCTTCGGGCAAGCCCATCGCTATGTTTTAATGAGCCTAGCGATAGGGAAACTCGTTCTCGTCTAAAGACAAGTTTGTCGCTATTTAATCATTTTAACGAGTCTAACGACAAGGAAAACTCGGTCCTTTTCATTTTTAGAGAGTATGAAAAGGTACAGAAAGTTAACTCCAAAATTCCTTTTTCGTCATCTAATCCCTTGAGTCCGAAAAAGTATAAAACAATATAGAAGGGATGAGTTTTCGATAATTTTAACGAGCCGAATAAAACAAGCGCTCGACCTTTTTGTGCAATAATCCCTCAGGTCCAAAAAGATTAAAATCTAGAGGAGGGATAGCTCTTCCGGTCATTTTAATGAGCTGGAAGGCCAAAACTCGGCAAACTTTTCATATTTTACGAGTCAGATGAAAAGAGCTCAAAGAAGACTCGTCTTTTGAGGAACGAGTGATAAACAGGGATAGCAGTAGATTCCAGGTACAGGTTGGAATTTTCCAATCACGGCAGTGTCACAAGGATGGCTAGGTGAAATCACTCTTCGCAGCTGTTCCTCAAAATGGGTAAACAATCATATGGAGGTGAACGATCGGCCAAATGGAATGGAGGTGGCAGGTGCAAAACACGACCAAGGCTTTTTATGGCTAATAAATTTACGATCACAATGGTTATTTACCGGGATAGGTTCATTTTTTATTTAACGAGCTTGAATGCACCAAAAACACTGCTCAATCTTATGTTTATTTTTTAACGAGCATGAACTATGTGCTAAAACTGCTCGGATCTCGCTTTTCTATTTTTTAACGAGCATAAATTCCGCGGTAAAACTGCTCGATTATATAGTCAAATTTTGATTTTTTACCATTACTAGCTTTTCTCTTTTCAAGGATAGTACTGCATTCTCAATTGCTGCAACAAACTTTGTTAGAAATGAATAATATTTGCATGAAAATGAGATTATAACCCTAATATTTCACTTTGAACTACGTAAAAAGCCATTAAAAGGTGTTTTTACCTCTCATTTACCATTTCATTTGCATTTGGTTTGTTGGAGCTCTGGAGGTGCCTCTTCCCCCTTGATTTTCACCGGCTGATTCCGGGAGATTCTGCGGACGATTTTCGGCGCCGTCTGGACCAAGTAGGAGCTAAACCCTAGCTCTTTCTTTTCATGGTTTTCTTTTCCAGATTCATGCCTGTTTTTCAGTCTTTCTGAGCCCCAGGGGTTTTTCCAGGGCGCCCTAACTTCAGCGCAGGTGGGACACTTTCTGCCTGCGCTGGGCTCAGAAAACCGGGTTTCCAGCTCATTTTTTGATGAATTTTCGCTAGTTTTTCATCAAAATCAGGAACTTACTCCTTCTCTTGTTGCTTTGCAGGGAACTTTGAACAAAATTTCCCTTACATGGCGAGAACGAGAACATGAAGAGGAGGACATGATTGCCCTCCATGACCCGGTCACGGTGAACGCGCTGCGAAGCTGTGGCCTGCTGAAGTTTTTCCGTATCTCTAGCATGAGAGCACAGATTACCTTGCTGCAGTATATGTTTGATGCTTGGGATCCTGTTAACCAAGTATTCCATATTAGGGGAAAGTGCATCCCCTTGACCATAGAGGACATGTACTTCTTGATTGGGTTGTCAAGACGAGGTGTCCCTATTTCCTTGTCAGGTACGGCCCGGGGGACCGATTCCACCAGAGATTATGTCCACCAGTATTGCAGGGAAGGTTCTCAACCGAGCAGAGACGGCAAGATTGTTATCCGTGAGATTACTGACAGGTCTCTCAGGTCCATTCTGTATACCATTGGTAGGATGGCCGGTAGCGCATCTCTACATGTTGCCAACAGATCTTATATGCAGCACGCCTTGGAGTGTCTCCAACCGAAAGTATTCAACTGGTGTGATGCAGTACATGTTCAGATGAAAAGTCAGTTGACCAAGGTAAAGGACGGGAAGCTGAAGAACTTTGGATTCGGTTCTATTCTGACTACCTTCGCCTTGGAGAAAATCCCACTGATGTAGCCTCAGTACATCATACTCGACTTGCCTTCTCCGACCGAGCCACGCATGCAGAGGTGGGTCGATCACATGTCTAGGTATGCTGGTCAACCTCAGATTACTTTTACTGATGCCTTCTTCAGGTGGTTCGAGCGCCAGGAGATGGCCTTCTCCGAGTATCCATATGTGGGTATGGATTTCCGAGGTGATCCGGATTTGGTGCTACCGGATGGCGAACAGTGGGGTGCTATTGGTAAACTCTTTGACCATATCACTGTTTATTGTTTTGTTCATAATGTTGCTGTGCTTTATTCTATCAAGACTTTTAATCATACTCTTGGGTGCATGCAGATGTTGGTCCTGTTCGTCCAGCAGTTCGTCCGAGACCGCCAGTTGCTGCCCTGGCAGTGGAGCCTGCTAGGAGAGCTATTATTCGTGACCTTGACGATACTGAGACCCTTATAGCTGTGCAGGAGCAGGTTGAGAGCCTTACTCTCGGCATTCCCGATGTGAGGATTGATGAGTTACCTTTACAGCTGCAGCGACACACTACTGGTGTGCCTAGACGATGGACTCGTCTCTTGCGCATGATTGCACAGGCCGTGACGTGCTATCATGAGCACCACTAGGCTAGGGTGCCCCCTAGCATCTTTTTGAGTTTTAGGTCATATGACCAATTTTGTCTTGGTTACAGAACATTATGTACGAACTATAAACAGCTTATATATATTTTGATTTTCGAGTTTTATTATGTTTGAGTTATATGATCCATATGTACAATCATTGATGATGTGTCCTTTTTATAAATGTTGCAAATGTCTATCTAACACATAGTTTGCTAATGAGTCAGTTAATGTGTTTAAGTTTCTAGAAATTTGTTGATATTGAATTGAATCAAATCGTCTTTCTAGGATCTTAACCCTTAGGAACATGCGATAAATAGCTGGATTGCGAACGGAGTATATACCATTGAGTTGTAGTATTACGAGCTGTGAGTCTAGCCTGACAATTAGTTGGCGTATGCCACGTGTGATGGCATCAGAGAGTAGTTCTATCAACGCGCTATACTCAGCGATGTTATTCGTTGATTGCCCAATACACACACCTCTGAAACTTACTAACTCACCGCTTGGATCAAAAATGGCCCAGGCTGCGGAGGATAGGTTCCGCGAACTACGACTCACTCCATCGGCATATCCAACACATGTCTCCAGAAGGTTCGACATCTGCAACAAATGAAAAAGGTGGATCACTCGACCAGAATAAATACTTTAGCGAAAACAAAATACAACAAAAGCATGCAGGTTACTATTGAAGCATAGTAACGCTTGAGGTACAGCCCGTTGCGGGGCTGCGCCAGTGGAATTCCGTCGCAATCCATTAACTCGTAGGCTCCTTTTGCTAACACCCTTTTAACAATATAGGGGCCCATCCATAAGGATTTGAATTTACCCGCTCCCAATTTATCGGATTCTTGGTCATAAATCAAGACCAAATCACCTTCTGAGAAGACACGGGGTTTGACACTTTTGTCGAACTGAGCCTTGACTCGTTTCTTATGGGCTTCATTAGCCAAAGCGGCATCACGACGGGTTTCATCCAATTGGATTAATTCCAAGAAACGAACCTCTTCTTCTGAAGTTCCGGGGAGGAGATCAATTGCGAGTTTAAGCGACGAAATTTCGCACTGGATTGGCAAGATTGCTTCTAGGCCATACACCAATTGAAAAGGTGTGAACCCGGTTGCGTTCATTACCGACGTTTGGTAAGCCCACAAGGCTGAGTACAGGATTAGGTGCCACCTTCTTTTATGAACCCCGATCATCCTTTGCAACATACGCTTCAGGACCTTGTTGATTGCTTCAACTTGTCCGTTGGCTTGCGGATAATATGGGGTAGAGCTGTCGTGAGATAGCCCTAGCTTGGCAGCTAATTCAACCATCATGTGATTGCGAAAATGCGACCCATGATCTGTAACTATAGCCTGTGGTACGCCGAACCTGGCGACTACATGATTGAAAAAGAAAAGGGCAACTGTTTCACCAGTGTTATCCAATGTAGGCATCTCCTCGGCCCATTTGGTAAAATAGTCAACAACGACTATAATATACCCATGCCCCCCGGTCGAGGTGGGGTTACATTACATGAAATCGATGCCCCACTTGGCGAAGGGCCCAACAGAAACTATCGGCTGTAAAGGTGCGGGTGGTCGTCTGGTTTTGCTATCAAAAATTTCACAAGCATGGCAACTTCTGACTGCGGTTATGCAGTCTTTGAACATGGTTGGCTAGAAGTATCCTGCTCGTAAGATTTTTTGTGTTGTTGCATATCCAGATTGATGGCCCCCACACGCGCCTGAATGACATTCATTCAGGGCTTTTTCGGCCTCCTCATGGGTAAGGCACCTCCTCAGAACTGTATCGATACCGCGACGGTAAAGTGTATCACGGACGATCATGTAGTCTTTTGCTTGGTATCGTATACGTTTTTGTTCGGAGCGAGAGGTGTTAGGCCTGAATTTTTGGGTTTGGAGATAAACTATGATATCTCCATACCATTCATCACTTACAGATATCAGAAACAAACTTTCGTCCACGATTGACTCTTCTTTATCGTGAACACATTTTGCTGGAACAAATGTGTGTTTTGCGTCGGTTCTGGTCTCTAAGGATGGGATTCGTCTCGACCCCTGCAAGGTTCAGGCAATCATTAATTTGCCTCCACCTTCAAATTTGCTTCAGATTCAGAAACTCCAAGGGAAAGCGAACTTTCTGAGGAGGTTCATTCCAAATTATGCAGAACTTGCTAAAGTTTATACTCGTCTTTTGAAAAAGGATGTACCTTTTGTCTGGGACTAGCTGGCGCAAGCTTCCTTTGATGCTCTGAAAGATTGTCTAGTAAAATCATCATTAATGTACGCCCCGGACTATCAAAGAGATTTTAACCTGTATCTGGCTGCAGCGGATACGACCATTGCGATGGTTTTAGTTCAAGAAGTCGATGGAATTGAACATCCTATCTATTATGTAAGTAAAAACTTAAATGATAGAGAAAGTAAATATTCTTATGTGGAAAAACTAGCGCTTGCAGCTGTTCAAGCGATTCAAAGGTTTCGACATTATGTCCTCTTTCGGAAAACTACCATCTTGTCAGATTGCAACCCCATGACTTATATACTGTTGCGACAGTTGCTGGGGGGCAAATATTCAAAATGGATAGCGATCCTTCAAGAGTTTGATCTGGAATTTGTAAAATCCAAGTCAAAGAAAGCTCTAGTTTTCGCAGAATTGTTGTGCGATCTCCCATCGTTGTCCAACGATGAAACATCGGAAGAGTCAATCGTGGACGAAATTTTGTTTATGATATCTGTAAGCGATGAATGGTATGGAGATATCATAGTTTATCTCCAAACCCAAAAATTCAGGCCTAACACCTCTCGCTCTGAAAAAAACGTATACGATACCAAGCAAAAGACTACATGATCGTCGGTAATACACTTTACCGTCGCGGTATCGATACAGTTCTGAGGAGGTGCCTTACCCATGAGGAGGCCGAAAAAGCCCTGAATGAATGTCATTCAGGCGCGTGTGGGGGCCATCAATCTGGATATGCAACAGCACAAAAAATCTTACGAGCAGGATACTTCTGGCCAACCATGTTCAAAGATTGCATAACCGCAATCAGAAGTTGCCATGCTTGTCAAATTTTTGATAGCAAAACCAGACGACCACCCGCACCTTTACAGTCGATAGTTGCTGTTGGGCCCTTCGCCAAGTGGGGCATCGATTTCATGCAATGTAACCCCACCTCGACCGGGGGGCATGGGTATATTATAGTCGTTGTTGACTATTTTACCAAATGGGCCGAGGCGATGCCTACATTGGATAACACTGGTGAAACAACTGCCCTTTTCTTTTTCAATCATGTAGTTGTTAGGTTCGGCGTACCACAGGCTATAGTTACAGATCATGGGTCGCATTTTCGCAATCACATGATGGTCGAATTAGCTGTCAAGCTAGGGCTATCTCACGACAACTCTACCCCATATTATCCGCAAGCCAACGGACAAGTTCAAGCAATCAACAAGGTCCTGAAGCGTATGTTGCAAAGGATGATCGGGGTTCATAAAAGAAGGTGGCACCTAATTCTGTACTCAGCCTTATGGGCTTACCGAACGTCGGTAAAGAACGCAACCGGAATCACACCTTTTCAACTGGTGTATGGCCTGGAAGCAAACTTGCCAATCCAGTGCGAAATTTCATCGCTTAAACTCGCAATTGATCTCCTGCCCGGAACTTCAGAAGAAGAGGCTCGTTTCTTGGAATTAATCCAATTGGATGAAACCCGTCGTGATGCCACTTTGGCTAACGAAGCCCATAAGAAACAAGTCAAGGCTCAGTTCGACAAAAGTGTCAAACCCCGTGTCTTCTTAGAAGGTGATTTGGTCTTGCTTTATGACCAAGAATCCGATAAATTGGGAGCAGGTAAATTAAAATCCTTATGGATGGGCCCCTATATTGTTAAAAGAGTGTTAGCAAAAGGAGCCTATGAGTTAATGGATTACGACGGAATTCCACTGGCGCAGCCCCGCAACGGGCTGTACCTCAAGCGTTACTATGCTTGAATAGTAACCTGCATGCTTTTGTTGTATTTTGTTTTCGCTAAAGTATTTGTTTTGGTCGAGTGATCCACCTTTTTCATTTGTTGCAGATGTCGAACCTTCTGGAGACATGTGTTGGATATGCCGACGGAGCGAGTCGTAGTTCGCGGAACCTATCCTCCGCAGCCTGGGCCATTTTTGATCCAAGCGGCGAGTTAGTAAGTTTCAGAGGTGTGTGTATTGGGCAATCAACGAATAACATCACTGATTATAGCGCGTTGATAGAACTACTCTCTGATGCCATCACACGTGGCATACGCCGACTAATTGTTAGCCTAGACTCACAACTCGTAATACTACAACTCAATGGTATATACTCCGTTCGCAATCCAGCTATTTATCGCATGTTCCTAAGGTTAAGATCCTGGAAAGACGATTTGATTCAATTCAATATCAACACATTTCTAGAAACTTAAACACATTAACTGAGTCATTAGCAAACTATGTGTTAGATAGACATTTGCAACATTTATAAAAAGGACACATCATCAATGATTGTACATATGGATCATATAACTCAAACAGAATAAAACTCGAAAATCAAAATATATATAAGCTATTTATAGTTCGTACATAATGTTCTGTAACCAAGACAAAATTGGTCATATGACCTAAAACTCAAAAAGATGCTAGGGGGCACCCTAGCCTAGTGGTGCTCATGATAGCACGTCACGGCCTGTGCAATCATGCACAAGAGACGAGTCCATCGTCTAGGCACACCAGTAGTGTGTCGCTGCAGCTGTAAAGGTAACTCATCAATCCTCACATAGGGAATGCCGAGAGTAAGGCTCTCAACCTACTCCTGCACAGCTATAAGGGTCTCAGTATCGTCAAGGTCACGAATAATAGCTCTCCTAGCAGGCTCCACTGCCGGGGCAGCGACTGGCGGTCTCGGACGAACTGCTGGACGAACAGGACCAACATCTGCATGCACCCAAGAGTACGATTAAAAGTCTTGATAGAATAAAGCACAGCAACATTATGAACAAAACAATAAACAGTGATATGGTCAAAGAGTTTACCAATAGCGCCCCACTGTTCGCCATCCGGTAGCACCAAATCCGGATCACCTCGGAAATCCATACCCACATATGGATACTCGGAGAAGGCCATCTCCTGGCGCTCGAACCATATGAAGAAGGCATCAGTAAAAGTAATCTGAGGTTGACCAACATGCCTAGACATGTGATCGACCCACCTCTGCATGCGTGGCTCGGTCGGAGAAGGCAAGTCGAGTATAATATACTGAGGCTGCATCAGTGGGATTTTCTCCAAGGCGAAGGCAGTCAGAATAGAACCAAATCCAAAGTTCTTCAGCTTCCCGTCCTTCACCTTGGTCAACTGACTTTTCATCTGAACAAGTACTGCATCACACCAGTTGAATACTTTTGGTTGGAGACACTCCAAGGCGTGCTGCATATAAGATCTGTTGGCAACATGTAAAGTTGTGCTACCGGCCATCCTACCTATGGTATACAGAATGGACCTGAGAGACTTGTCAGTAATCTCACGGATAACAATCTTGCCGTCTCTGCTCGGCTGGGAACCTTCCCTGCAATACTGGCGGACATAATCTCTGGTGGAATCAGTCCCCCGGGCCGTACCTGACAAGGAAATGGGGGCACCTCGCCTTGACAATCCAGTCAAGAAGTACATGTCCTCTATGGTAAAGGGGATGGACTTTCCCCTAATCTGGAATACTTGGTTAACAGGATCCCAAGCATCAAGCATATACTGCAGCAAAGTAATCTGTGCTCTCATGCTAGAGATACGGAAAAACTTCAGCAGGCCACAGTTCCGCAGCGCGTTCACCGTGACCGGGTCATGGAGGGCAATCATGTCCTCCTCTTCATGTTCTCGTTCTTGCCATGTAAGGGACATTTTGTTCAAAGTTCCCTGCAAAGCAAACAAGAGAAGGAGTAAGTTCCTGATTTTGATGAAAAACTGGCGAAAATTCATCAAAAAATGAGTTGGAAACCTAGTTTTCTGAGCCCAGCGCAGGCAGAAAGTGTCCCACCTGCACTGAAGGTTAGGCTGCCCTAAGGCAGCTTGACATTCAGCGCAGGTTTCAAATGGGGAACCTGCGCTGAAGTTAGGGCGCCCTGGCAAAACCCCTGGGGCTCAGAAAGACTGAAAAACAGGCATGAAACTGGAAAAGAAAACCATGAAAAGAAAGAGCTAGGGTTTAGCTCCTACCTGGTCTGGACGGCGCCGAAAATCGTCCGCAGAATCTCCCGGAATCAGCTGTTGAAAATCAAGGGAGAAGAGGCACCTCCAGAGCTCCAACAAACCAAATGCAAATGAAATGGTAAATGAGAGGTAAAAACACCTTTTAATGGCTTTTTACGTAGTTCAAAGTGAAATATTAGGGTTATGATCTCATTTTCATGCAAATATTATTCATTTCTAACAAAGTTTGTTGCAGCAATTGAGAATGCAGTACTATCCTTGAAAAGAGAAAAGCTAGTAATGGTAAAAAATCAAAATTTGACTATATAATCGAGCAGTTTTACCGCGGAATTTATGCTCGTTAAAAAATAAACGCAAGATCCGAGCAGTTTTAACGCGGTCTTCATGCTCGTTAAAAAATAAATATAAGCAGTGAGCAATGTTTTTTCCATAGTTTAAGCTCATTTTTAAATAAAAAATGAACCTATCCCGGTAAATAACCACTGTGATCGTAACTTTATCAGCCATAAAAGCCTTGGTCGTGTTTTGCACCTGCCACCTCCATTCCATTTGGCCGATCGTTCACCTCCATATGATTGCTTACCCATTTTGAGGAACAGCTGCGAAGAGTGATTTCACCTAGCCATCCTTGTGACACTGCCGTGATTGGAAAATTCTAACCTGTACCTGGAATCTGCTGCTATCCCTGTTTATCACTCGTTCCTCAAAAGACGAGTCTTCTTTGAGCTCTTTTCATCTGAATCGTAAAATATCAAAAGTTTGCCGAGTTTTGGCCTTCCAGCTCGTTAAAATGACCGGAAGAGCTATCCCTCCTCTAGATTTTAATCTTTTTGGACCTGAGGGATTATTGCACAAAAAGGTCGAGCGCTTGTTTTATTCGGCTCGTTAAAATTATCGAAAATTCATCCCTTCTGTATTGTTTTATACTTTTTCGGACTTAAGGGATTAGATGACGAAAAAGGAATTTTGGAGTTAACTTTCTGTACCTTTTCAGACTCTCTAAAAATGAAAAGGACCGAGTTTTCCTTGTCGTTAGACTCGTTAAAATGATTAAATAGCGACAAACTTGTCTTTAGACGAGAACGAGTTTCCCTATCGCTAGGCTCGTTAAAACATAGCGATGGGCTTGCCCGAAGGGCAGGTTATAGAACAAGCATATGTTATCCTCCTCAAGCTTGACAAAAATAAAGAGGTACTGGTCAGAAATGACTGGGGAAAAATTGGGAGAACCTCAAAGCTTTAATGGTAGCAATTCGCTCTTGAACATGACACTTTTCCTCCGTATCACATTGGGTTGGGTTGTTTCATTCACCGGTCTCATCACCATGGTCTTCGCCAAACCATCCACATTTGGGGTAATGCTACCGATCCATCGCATCAGTGTCGTTATATGTTCAAGAGATGTTGTTCAGAAAGAGTCAACCGTGTCCCATCCACTACCATACATTATCCTTTATCCATCCATGATCGCCACCCTGAATCATATTTCACAGATTGTTTTCACCTCCACTAAAATCATTAGCTCCGTTCCGTGTCACTGATGTGGGATTCATTAAGGCCCTCCTTTGACAGGTCGCTTCTTGTCGACTTCAGCTCATTATCCAAGAAGTTGATCTAGGAACACCCCCCTCAGTACTTTGAAGCTTGCATACCTCAATGGCAAGTTTCTCACTTCCGGCGACAGGTATACATCAATGACCTTCGACCAGAAGATTTTGTGTGGTGTTCGACGCCAAGTCCTATATTCACACCACGTGAATTGTACTGCAGTACCTTGAGGGTCATTATCATTATCGGTGATTCCTCTCGCGCTTGTTAACGGTTTACATCATTGACCGGTAATCAAGCGATGTCTTTCCATGTTCGACTTCAGCGCAATTCTCACATGGATCGACTTGTACTTAGAGTGAAAATCGAACGAGTTTGAAGACCCCGGATCTAGTTTCATCCATCCGGGCTGCGATATATATTCAGGAAATATAAAGACATTTGACATGTACATCATTACAGCAGATGATCATCCTACTCAAAGGATGATAATTTCAGCAGAGAATTATCAGTCTACCATCAGACGATCGTCTATTCTATGTACCAAAATGAATTTATAAAGCTGAGCATGGGAATGCCCGCCTCAGCTAGATCATGAAAGCAGAATGAAAAATAATGTATTGTATTGTATTTTATTACAGGTGACCTCTCAGCGATTGAATGAACTTCGGATCCTCCTGATAAAGCATTTCACCCAGTAAACGACCTCATACTTTAGGGGGCAACTGTTATAGACATTTTTGTGCCTTACATCATGAAGCATGAAATGTCAATAATCTAAGGGATCCAAAGTCCCTAAACATGTTGTTCCTACCCCTAGAGGAACAAGGTCAGCAAACCACAACACTGAATATCAGTTCTCCACCTGAAAACACTCAAAAACAAGCTAATTCTGGATCATGTCAACTGCTCCACTGAGCATCTGCGCTGAATGTCAAGTGCTCCACTGTGTACCTGCGCTGAATGTCAACTGCAAAGAAGGCTACCTGCGCTGGGCGAGTTTGGCCAAGTGGCACAGTCATTCCTCAAGGTGTCAATGCCCAGGAAGCTTCCAAAATGACACTTGGATCAGAGAATTCGACTGGTGATGAGTAAGAGGGTCTAGATCTCCAAGTGGAAGCAAGAACCTCCAAGTGGACTCAAGAACTGAAGAATAACTGAAGTGGGAGAGGACACTAGTCAGCTTCATGCCAGCCTCAAGCTGACTCATCCTTTCTCCAAAACTCCTATATATAGAGCTCTCTCATGAGGTCTAAGGAGGCTGGAATCTTGTGAATGTAAGGAAGTGTTGTTGGTTTGAGTATAGAACTATTGGGTGATTTGCTTTGAAGGAGGTGAAGAGGAGATTTCTTTCTGCTGGGAGGTGATGCTGGATTGGGCCTTTTATGGTTGTATCACTTCCTGAACTTTACTTCTTCCATTAATAAAGCATTTGAGGTTCTTCTATATGCATGTGTCTCAATGCCGTATTGATACTTGTATATTTGATTTATTCTAATCCTTGAATCAATTATGAATGTATGCTTCTTGTAGTTTCCCTCTCTTGCCATTTTGCAGGATCTTGGTGTAGCTGGGCCAGTGAAAGAGCAAGGAGCTGGGAGCAAGCAGCAAGGAGAGAAGATTGGATAAATCATTAGCGGAAGACATCGGTTAGTGGATCTCTTTCCCCCCTCTCTTACATCTCATAAAGAAGTAATCTTGAATAGCTTTGCTTTGATTGTTGCTGAGGTACTATCACCCTTAGAGTGGGATAGGGTCATTCCGTATTGGATACTTTTCCCAACAACAAATTGGCGACTCCACTGGGGTACGGACTAGTCATACTCTTTCGTGGAAATTCTACCTTATACCCAGGGATCCCTTAGATTATTGACATTTCATGCTTCATGCTGTAAGGCACAAAAATGTCTATAACAGTTGCCCCCTAAAGTATGAGGTCGTTTATTGGGTGAAATGCTTTATCAGGAGGATCCGAGGTTCATTCAATCGCTGAGAGGTGACCTGTAATAAAATACAATACAATACATTATTTTTCATTCTGCTTTCATGATCCAGCTGAGGTCGGCATTCCCATGCTCAGCTTTATAAATTCATTTTGGTACATAGAACAGACGATCGTCTGATGGTAGACTGATAATTCTCTGCTGAAATTTTCATCCTTTGAGTAGGATGATCATCTGCTGTAATGATGTACATGTCAAATGTCTTTATATTTCCTGAATATATACCGCAGCCCAGATGGATGAAACTAGATCCGGGGTCTTCAAACTCGTTCGATCTTCACTCTAAGTACAAGTCGATCCATGTGAGAATTGCGCTGAAGTCGAACATGGAAAGACATCACTTGATTACCGGCCAATGATGTAAACCGTTAACCAGCGCGAGAGGAATCACCAATAATGATAATGACCCTCAAGGTACTGCTGTACAATTCACGTGGTGTGAATAAAGGACTTGGCGTCGAACACCACGCAAAATCTTCTGGTCGAAGGTCATTGATGTATACCTGTCGCCGGAAGTGAGAAACTTGCCATTGAGGCATGCAAGCTTCAAAGTACTGAGGCGGGTGTTCCTAGATCAACTTCTTGGATAATGAGTTGAAGTCGACAAGAAGCGATCCATCAAAGGAGGGCCTTAATGAATCCCACATCAGTGACATGGAACGGAGCTAATGATTTTAGTGGAGGTGAAAACAATCTGTGAAATATGATTCAGGGTGGCGATCATGGGTGGATGAAGGATAATGTACGGCAGTGGATGGGACACGGTTGACTCTTTCTGAACAACATCTCTTGAACATATAACGACACTGAAGCGATGGATCGGTAGCATTACCCCAAATGTGGATGGTTTGGCGAAGACCATGGTGATGAGACCGGTGAATGAAACAACCCAACCCGATGTGATACGGAGGAAAAGTGTCATGTTCAAGAGCGACTTGCTACCATTAAAGCTTTGAGGTTCTCCCAATTTTTCCCCAGTCATTTCTGACCAGTACCTCTTTATTTTTGTCAAGCTTGAGGAGGATAACATATGCTCGTTCTATAACCTGCCCTTCGAGCAAGCCCATCGCTATGTTTTAACGAGCCTAGCGATATGGAAACTCATTCTCGTCTAAGGACAAGTTTGTCGCTATTTAATCATTTTAACGAGTCTAATGACAAGGAAAACTTGCTCCTTTTCGTTTTTAGAGAGTCTGAAAAGGTACAGAAAGTTAACTCCAAAATTCCTTTCTCGTCATCTAATCCCTTAAGTCCGAAAAAGTATAAAACAATACAGAAGGGATGAGTTTTCGATAATTTTAACGAGCCGAATAAAACAAGCGCTCGACCTTTTTGTGCAATAATCCCTCAGGTCCAAAAAGATTAAAATCTAGAGGAGGGATAGCTCTTCCGGTCATTTTAACAAGCTGGAAGGCCAAAACTCGGCAAACTTTTCATATTTTACGAGTCAGATGAAAAGAGCTCAAAGAAGACTCGTCTTTTGAGGAACGAGTGATAAACAGGGATAGCAGCAGATTCTAGGTACAGGTTGGAATTTTCCAATCACGGCAGTGTCACAAGGATGGCTAGGTGAAATCACTCTTCGCAGCTGTTCCTCAAAATGGGTAAACAATCATATGGAGGTGAACGATCGGCCAAATGGAATGGAGGTGGCAGGTGCAAAACACGACCAAGGCTTTTTATGGCTAATAAATTTACGATCACAATGGTTATTTACCGGGATAGGTTCATTTTTTATTTAACGAGCTTGAATGCGCCAAAACACTGCTCAATCTTATGTTTATTTTTTAACGAGCATGAACTATGTGTTAAAACTGCTCGGATCTCGCTTTTCTATTTTTTAACGAGCATAAATTCCGCGGTAAAACTGCTCGATTATATGGTCAAATTTTGATTTTTTACCATATTACTGTTTACTGTTCTTATTCATAATGTTGTTGTGCTTTGTTCTATGAATACTTTTAATCATACTCTTGGGTGCATACAGATGTTGGTCCTGTTCGTCCAGCAGTTCGTCCGAGACCGCCAGTTGCTGCCCCGGCAGTGGAGCCTGCTAGGAGAGCTATTATTCATGACCTTGACGATACTGAGACCCTTATAGCTGGGGAGGAGCAGGTTGAGAGCCTTACTCTCGGCATTCCCGATGTGAGGATTGATGAGTTACCTTTACAGCTGCAGCGACACACTACTGGTGTGCCTAGACGATGGACTCGTCTCTTGCGCATGATTGCACATGCCGTGACGTGCTATCATGAGCACCACTAGGCTAGGGTGCCCCCTAGCATCTTTTTGAGTTTTAGGTCATATGACCAATTTTGTCTTGGTTACAGAACATTATGTATGAACTATAAACAGCTTATATATATTTTGATTTTCGAGTTTTATTCTGGTTGAGTTATATGATCCATATGTACAATCATTGATGATGTGTCCTTTTTATAAATGTTGCAAATGTCTATCTAACACATAGTTTGCTAATGAGTCAGTTGTTGGGAAAAGTATCCAATACGGAATGACCCTATCCCACTCTAAGGGTGATAGTACCTCAGCAACAATCAAAGCAAAGCTATTAAGATTACTTCTTTATGAGATGTAAGAGAGGGGAGAAAGAGATCCACTAACCGATGTCTTCCGCTAATGATTGATCCAATCTTCTCTCCTTGTTGCTTGCTCCCAGCTCCTTGCTCTTTCACTGGCCCAGCTACACCAAGATCCTGCAAAATGGCAAGAGAGGGAAACTACAAGAAGCATACATTCATAATTGATTCAAGGATTAGAATAAATCAAATATACAAGTATCAATACACCATTGAGACACATGCATATAGAAGAACCTCAAGTGCTTTATTAATGGAAGAAGCAAAGTTCAGGAAGTGATACAACCATAAAAGGCCCAATCTAGCATCACCTCCCAGCAGAAAGAAATCTCCTCTTCACCTCCTTCAAAGCAAATCACCCAATAGTTCTATACTCAAACCAACAGCACTTCCTTACATTCACAAGATTCCAGCCTGCTTAGACCTCATGAGAGAGCTCTATATATAGGAGTTTTGGAGAAAGGATGAGTCAGCTTGAGGCTGGCATGAAGCTGACTAGTGTCCTCTCCCACTTCAGTTATTCTTTAGTTCTTGAGTCCACTTGGAGGTTCTTGCTTCCACTTGGAGATCTAGACCCTCTTACTCATCACCAGTCGAATTCTCTGATCCAAGTGTCATTTTGGAAGCTTCTGGGCATTGACACCTTGAGGAATGACTGTGCCACTTGGCGAAACTCGCCCAGCGCAGGTAGCCTTCTTTGCAGTTGACATTCAGCGCAGGTACATAGTGGAGCACTTGACATTCAGCGCAGATGCCCAGTGGAGCAATTGACATGATCCAGAATTAACTATTTTTTGAGTGTTTTCAGGTGGAGAACTGATATTTAGTGTTGTGGTTTGCTGACCTTGTTCCTCTAGGGGTAGGAACAACATGTTTAGGGACTTTGGATCCCTTAGATTATTGACATTTCATGCTTCATGCTGTAAGGCACAAAAATGTTTATAACAGTTGCCCCTTAAAGTATGAGGTCGTTTATCGGGTGAAATTCTTTATCAGGAGGATCCGAAGTTCATTCAATCGCTGAGAGGTGACCTGTAATAAAATACAATACAATAAATTATTTTTCATTCTGCTTTCATGATCTAGCTGAGACGGGCATTCCCATGCTTAGCTTTATAAATTCATTTTGGTACATAGAACAGACGATCGTCTGATGGTAGACTGATAATTCTCTGCTGAAATTATCATCCTTTGAATAGGATGATCATCTACTGCAATGATGTACATGTCAAATTTCTTTATATTTCCTGAATATATATCGCAGCCCGGATGGATGAAACTAGATCCGGGGTCTTCAAACTCGTTCGATCTTCACTCTAAGTACAAGTCGATCCATGTGAGAATTGCGCTGAAGTCGAACATGGAAAGACATCGCTTGATTACCGGTCAATGATGTAAACCGTTAACAAGCGCGAGAGGAATCACCGATAATGATAATGACCCTCAAGGTACTGCAGTACAATTCACGTGGTGTGAATAAAGGACTTGGCGTCGAACACCACGCAAAATCTTTCGGTCGAAGGTCATTGATGTATACCTGTCGCCGGAAGTGAGAAACTTGCCATTGAGGCAAGCAAGCTTCAAAGTACTGAGGGGGGTGTTCCTAGATCAACTTCTTGGATAATGAGCTGAAGTCGACAAGAAGCGATCCGTCAAAGGAGGGCCTTAATGAATCCCACATCAGTGACACGGAACGGAGCTAATGATTTTAGTGGAGGTGAAAACAATCTGTGAAATATGATTCAGGGTGGCGATCATGGGTGGATGAAGGATAATGTATGGCAGTGGATGGGACACGGTTGACTCTTTCTGAACAACATCTCTTGAACATATAACGACACTGATGCGATGGATCGGTAGAATTACCCCAAATGTGGATGGTTTGGCGAAGACCATGGTGATGAGACCGGTGAATGAAACAACCCAACCCGACGTGATACGGAGGAAAAGTGTCATGTTCAAGAGCGACTTGCTACCATTAAAGCTTTGAGGTTCTCCCAATTTTTCCCCAGTCATCTCTGACCAGTACCTCTTTATTTTTGTCAAGCTTGAGGAGGATAACATATTCTTGTTCTATAACCTGCCCTTCGGGCAAGCCCATCGCTATGTTTTAACGAGCTTAGTGATAGGGAAACTCGTTCTCGTCTAAAGACAAGTTTGTCGCTATTTAATCATTTTAACGAGTCTAACGACAAGGAAAACTCGGTCCTTTTCATTTTTAGAGAGTCTGAAAAGGTACAGAAAGTTAACTCCAAAATTCCTTTTTCGTCATCTAATCCCTTAAGTCCGAAAAAGTATAAAACAATACAGAAGGGATGAGTTTTTGATAATTTTAACGAGCCGAATAAAACAAGCGCTCGACCTTTTTGTGCAATAATCCCTCAGGTCCAAAAAGATTAAAATCTAGAGGAGGGATAGCTCTTCCGGTCATTTTAACGAGCTGGAAGGCCAAAACTCGGCAAACTTTTCATATTTTACGAGTCAGATGAAAAGAGCTCAAAGAAGACTCGTCTTTTGAGGAACGAGTGATAAACAGGGATAGCAGCAGATTCCAGGTACAGGTTGGAATTTTCCAATCACGGCAGTGTCACAAGGATGGCTAGGTGAAATCACTCTTCGCAGCTGTTCCTCAAAATGGGTAAACAATCATATGGAGGTGAACGATCGGCCAAATGGAATGGAGGTGGCAGGTGCAAAACACGACCAAGGCTTCTTATGGCTAATAAATTTACGATCACAATGGTTATTTACCGGGATAGGTTCATTTTTTATTTAACGAGCTTGAATGCACCAAAAACACTGCTCAATCTTATGTTTACTTTTTAACGAGCATGAACTATGTGCTAAAACTACTCGGATCTCACTTTTCTATTTTTTAACGAGCATAAATTCCGCGGTAAAACTGCTCGATTATATAGTCAAATTTTGATTTTTTACCATTACTAGCATTTCTCTTTTCAAGGATAATACTGCATTCTCAATTGCTGCAACAAACTTTGTTAGAAATGAATAATATTTGCATGAAAATGAGATCATAACCCTAATATTTCACTTTGAACTACGTAAAAAAGCCATTAAAAGGTGTTTTGCTGGAACAAATGTGTGTTTAGCTGGAGTAAATTGGCGACTTCCCGGTGGAAGAGGAAGACCGTCAGGTCCGTAAAATATTTCTGGTGCCGAAGAAGTGGTTGCTTCGACAGTGACAGTTGTTTGAGGAACAAAACTCTCTGGACCGGTTACAGATGGAACTGGTTCAGTTATACAAGTATTTGCCCCCAGACTAGGATCAGTATTACTGTCCTTCTGTGGCTGTTGAACTTCTTCTATAGAGGCAGGGTTTCCAGAAATGTTTGGAGTAACCGGAACCTCAGATGCAGTTGGAACACTTGTTCTAACTTTTAAGGGAGATTTTGAACCGGTTAAACGAGTTCGCTTTGTCCGTACTATTTTCGATTCCGGAGACAAAGACTGTTGACTCGTAAGCCTCCGCGAACGACGGGGTTTCAATTGACTTTCTTCCACGATTGCGGATTACTCGATCAACCAAAATATTAAAAGGGGAAATTTGTGTTTCCGAATTGAATGAATTTTATTAGACACTTTTAGACACAACTTGCTTTTTCACTTTTTAAGAGTCGAGAAAAAGCTAAAGATGACTCTAGTCTCCTTCGATGTTTTAACGAGCCCGAAGTGACAAATGCTCGGATGGAGGTGAAGAGGAGATTTCTTTCTGCTGGGAGGTGATGCTGGATTGGGCCTTTTATGGTTGTATCACTTCCTGAACTTTACTTCTTCCATTAATAAAGCATTTGAGGTTCTTCTATATGCATGTGTCTCAATGGCGTATTGATACTTGTATATTTGATTTATTCTAATCCTTGAATCAATTATGAATGTATGCTTCTTGTAGTTTCCCTCTCTTGCCATTTTGCAGGATCTTGGTGTAGCTAGGCCAGTGAAAGAGCAAGGAGCTGGGAGCAAGAAGCAAGGAGAGAAGATTAGATCAATCATTAGCGGAAGACATCGGTTAGTGGATCTCTTTCTCCCCTCTCTTACATCTCATAAAGAAGTAATCTTGAATAGCTTTGCTTTGATTGTTGCTGAGGTACTATCACCCTTAGAGTGGGATAGGGTCATTCCGTATTGGATACTTTTCCCAACAACAAATTGGCGACCATACTGGGGAGGATTTAGTAGGTTCATTTTCAATGACTGACGCTTCAGCTGACCACTTGAGCGGGCCAGCTGTATTTTCAACCAACGAAGGACTTGGCACGAGTTTTTTGTATCCAGGAGGAAGTCTCAATGGTGAAACCGGGCGATCTTCCAAAACTCTCTTCGCTTCGTCTAAGAAGGGACAACGGTGGATGGCGTGATCGCCTTCACACAGTCTGCAGGGGGATCTTGCTCCCCCTCTTTGTCTTGAACCTTCACTTTTGCTGGTTGACGGTAAGCATTCAACATGGCTAGCAGAGTTTGATGCTTCCGAATTGTGCAAACGAGGGGACCAGTCCCTTAGTATCCGGGGAATACAGGGACAATCTCTATGGAAGTGGTCTCCTCTACATATGACACATGGCGATTTAGGCCCGGTCTGTGCTGTGTGTGGATTTTTGTCATATGTCTTTTGCTTGCCCCCAGTCGCCTTAGGCTCCTTCTTCTTCTTCTTCTCTCTTCTTCTTCTCCTTCTTCTCCATGGGAGCTTGGCTTTTGCCGGCTCTACCTTGCGAAGATGAAGGATTGGAGGAAGATTTATAGGAAGTAGAAGGCTGGTGGGCAGCTCTAGACTGATCTAACTGTTGACTCGACTGTTCAAGAACCATGGTGTTCTGAACTACATTGGTTGAGAATAGCCAAATTGGTAGGCCAATTGTTAGTCCTGGAAGCGACAATGTGGCCATGTGGGGCGCACCAACTTCTCCCCAAGAGGAGAAAGGACTAGGATTTCCATCATGTGGAATTCCTTGTTTGGGGCGTTCCATGTTATCAACCTACAGATCAACGCAGGAATAGGAGGTGATTATGTTCCGTTGAAAATAAATTTTATAACGACGCTTTAGACACAACTTGCTTTTTCACTTTTTAAGAGTCGAGAAAAAGCTAAAGATGACTCTAGTCTCCTTCGATGTTTTAACGAGCCCGAAGTGACAAATGCTCGGATGGACTTTTTCAGTTATAGAGTTTGAAAAGGGCCAAAAGAAACTGCTCTGGAGATCTAGGCAGAGGGTGTGCCAAACTTTTCGATTATACTCGACTTGCCTTCTCCGACCGAGCCACGCATGCAGAGGTGGGTCGATCACATGTCTAGGCATGCTGGTCAATCGTGGACAGAAAGTTAACTCCAAAATTCCTTTTTCGTCATCTAATCCCTTAAGTCCAAAAAAGTATAAAACGATACAGAAGGGATGAGTTTTCGATAATTTTAACGAGCCGAATAAAACAAGCGCTCGACCTTTTTGTGCAATAATCCCTCAGGTCCAAAAAGATTAAAATCTAGAGGAGGGATAGCTCTTCCGGTCATTTTAACGAGTTGGAAGGCTAAAACTCGGCAAACTTTTCATATTTTACGAGTCAGATGAAAAGAGCTCAAAGAAGACTCATCTTTTGAGGAACGAGTGATAAACAGGGATAGCAGCAGATTCCAGGTACAGGTTGGAATTTTCCAATCACAGCAGTGTCACAAGGATGGCTAGGTGAAATCACTCTTCGCAGCTGTTCCTCAAAATGGGTAAACAATCATATGGAAGTGAACGATCGGCCAAATGGAATGGAGGTGGCAGGTGCAAAACACGACCAAGGCTTTTTATGGCTAATAAATTTATGATCACAGTGGTTATTTACCGGGATAGGTTCATTTTTTATTTAAAAATGAGCTTAAAGTCTGGAAAAAACATTGCTCACTGCTTATATTTATTTTTTAACGAGCATGAAGACTGCGTTAAAACTGCTCGGATCTTGCGTTTATTTTTTAACGAGCATAAATTCCGCGGTAAAACTGCTCGATTATATAGTCAAATTTTGATTTTTTACCATTACTAGCTTTTCTCTTTTCAAGGATAGTACTGCATTCTCAATTGTTGCAACAAACTTTGTTGGAAATGAATAATATTTGCATGAAAATGAGATCATAACCCTAATATTTCACTTTGAACTACGTAAAAAGCCATTAAAAGGTGTTTTGCTGGAACAAATGTGTGTTTAGCTGGAGTAAATTGGCGACTTCCCTGGGGCTCAGAAAGACTGAAAAACAGGCATGAAACTGGAAAAGAAAACCATGAAAAGAAAGAGCTTGGGTTTAGTTCCTACCTGGTCCGGACGGCGCCGAAAATCGTCCGCAGAATCTCCCGGAATCAGCTGGTGAAAATCAAGGGAGAAGAGGCACCTCCAGAGCTCCAACAAACCAAATGCAAATGAAATGGTAAATGAGAGGTAAAAAGCCTTGGTGGAGTCGCCAATTTGTTGTTGGGAAAAGTATCCAATACGGAATGACCCTATCCCACTCTAAGGGTGATAGTACCTCAGCAACAATCAAAGCAAAGCTATTCAAGATTACTTCTTTATGAGATGTAAGAGAGGGGAGAAAGAGATCCACTAACCGATGTCTTCCGCTAATGATTGATCCAATCTTCTCTCCTTGCTGCTTGCTCCCAGCTCCTTGCTCTTTCACTGGCCCAGCTACACCAAGATCCTGCAAAATGGCAAGAGAGGGAAACTACAAGAAGCATACATTCATAATTGATTTAAGGATTAGAATAAATCAAATATACAAGTATAACAATACACCATTGAGACACATGCATATAGAAGAACCTCAAATGCTTTATTAATGGAAGAAGTAAAGTTCAGGAAGTGATACAACCATAAAATGCCCAATCCAGCATCACCTCCCACCAGAAAGAAATCTCCTCTTCACCTCCTTCAAAGCAAATCACCCAACAGTTCTATACTCAAACCAACAACACTTCCTTACATTCACAAGATTCCAGCCTCCCTAGACCTCATGAGAGAGCTCTATATATAGGAGTTTTGGAGAAAGGATGAGTCAGCTTGAGGCTGGCATGAAGCTGACTAGTGTCCTCTCCCACTTCAGTTATTCTTCAGTTCTTGAGTCCACTTGGAGATATAGACCCTCTTACTCATCACCAGGCGAATTCCCTGATCCAAGTGTCATTTTGGAAGCTTCCTGGGCATTGACACCTTGAGGAATGACTGTGCCACTTGGCCAAACTCGCCCAGCGTAGGTAGCCTTCTTTGCAGTTGACATTCAGCGCAGGTACACAGTGGAGCAGTTGGCATTCAGCGCAGATGCTCAGTGGAGCAGTTGACATGATCCAGAATTAGCTTGTTTTTGAGTGTTTTCAGGTGGAGAACTGATATTCAGTGCTATGGTTTGCTGACTTTGTTCCTCTAGGGGTAGGAACAACATGTTTAGGGACTTTGGATCCCTTAGATTATTGACATTTCATGCTTCATGCTGTAAGGCACAAAAATGTCTATAACAGTTGCCCCCTAAAGTATGAGGTCGTTTATCGGGTGAAATGCTTTATCAGGAGGATCCGAAGTTCATTCAATCGCTGAGAGGTGACCTGTAATAAAATACAATACAATACATTATTTTTCATTTTGCTTTCATGATCTAGCTGAGGCGGGCATTCCCATGCTCAGCTTTATAAATTCATTTTGGTACATAGAACAGACGATCGTCTGATGGTAGACTGATAATTCTCTGCTGAAATTATCATCCTTTGAGTAGGATGATCATCTGCTGTAATGATGTACATGTCAAATGTCTTTATATTTCCTGAATATATATCGCAGCCCGGATGGATGAAACTAGATCCGAGGTCTTCAAACTCGTTCGATCTTCACTCTAAGTACAAGTCGATCCATGTGAGAATTGCGCTGAAGTCGAACATGGAAAGACATCGCTTGATTACCGGCCAATGACGTAAACCGTTAACAAGCGCGAGAGGAATCACCAATAATGATAATGACCCTCAAGGTACTGCAGTACAATTCACGTGGTGTGAATAAAGGACTTGGCGTCGAACACCACGCAAAATCTTCTGGTCGAAGGTCATTGATGTATACCTGTCGCCGGAAGTGAGAAACTTGCCATTGAGGAATGCAAGCTTCAAAGTACTGAGGGGGGTGTTCCTAGATCAACTTCTTGGATAATGAGTTGAAGTCGACAAGAAGCGATCCGTCAAAGGGGGGCCTTAATGAATCCCACATCAGTGACACGGAACGGAGCTAATGATTTTAGTGGAGGTGAAAACAATCTGTGAAATATGATTCAGGGTGGCGATCATGGATGGATGAAGGATAATGTATGGTAGTGGATGGGACACGGTTGACTCTTTCTGAACAACATCTCTTGAACATATAACGACACTGATGCGATGGATCGGTAGCATTACCCCAAATGTGGATGGTTTGGCGAAGACCATGGTGATGAGACCGGTGAATGAAACAACCCAACCCGATGTGATACGGAGGAAAAGTGTCATGTTCAAGAGCGACTTGCTACCATTAAAGCTTTGAGGTTCTCCCAATTTTTCCCCAGTCATTTCTGACCAGTACCTCTTTATTTTTGTCAAGCTTGAGGAGGATAACATATGCTTGTTCTATAACCTGCCCTTCGGGCAAGCCCATCGCTATGTTTTAACAAGCCTAGCGATAGGGAAACTTGTTCTCGTCTAAAGACAAGTTTGTCGCTATTTAATAATTTTAACGAGTCTAACGACAAGGAAAACTCGGTCCTTTTCATTTTTAGAGAGTCTGAAAAGGTACAGAAAGTTAACTCCAAAATTCCTTTTTCGTCATCTAATCCCTTAAGTCCGAAAAAGTATAAAACAATAGAGAAGGGATGAATTATAATTTTAACGAGCCGAATAAAACAAGCGCTCGACCTTTTTGTGCAATAATCCCTCAGGTCCAAAAAGATTAAAATCTAGAGGAGGGATAGCTCTTCCGGTCATTTTAACGAGCTGGAAGGCCAAAACTCGGCAAACTTTTCATATTTTACGAGTCAAATGAAAATAGCTCAAAGAAGACTCGTCTTTTGAGGAACGAGTGATAAACAGGGATAGCAGCAGATTCCAGGTACAGGTTGGAATTTTCCAATCACGGCAGTGTCACAAGGATGGCTAGGTGAAATCACTCTTCGCAGTTGTTCCTCAAAATGGGTAAACAATCATATGGAGGTGAACGATCGGCCAAATGGAATGGAGGTGGCAGGTGCAAAACACGACCAAGGCTTTTTATGGCTAATGTCTCCAATTTGTTGTTGGGAAAAGTATCCAATACGGAATGACCCTATCCCACTCTAAGGGTGATAGTACCTCAACAACAATCAAAGCAAAGCTATTCAAGATTACTTCTTTATGAGATGTAAGAGAGGGGAGGAAGAGATCCACTAACCGATGTCTTCCGCTAATGATTGATCCAATCTTCTCTCCTTGCTGCTTGCTCCCAGCTCCTTGCTCTTTCACTGGCCCAGCTACACCAAGATCCTGCAAAATGGCAAGAGAGGGAAACTACAAGAAGCATACATTCATAATTGATTCAAGGATTAGAATAAATCAAATATACAAGTATCAATACGCCATTGAGACACATGCATATAGAAGAACCTCAAATTCTTTATTAATGGAAGAAGTAAAGTTCAGGAAGTGATACAACCATAAAAGGCCCAATCGAGCATCACCTCCCAGCAGAAAGAAATCTCCTCTTCACCTCCTTCAAAGAAAATCACCCAATAGTTCTATACTCAAACCAACAGCACTTCCTTACATTCACAAGATTCCAGCCTGCTTAGACCTCATGAGAGAGCTCTATATATAGGAGTTTTGGTGAAAGGATGAGTCAGCTTGAGGCTGGCATGAAGCTGACTAGTGTCCTCTCCCACTTCAGTTATTCTTTAGTTCTTGAGTCCACTTGGAGGTTCTTGCTTCCACTTGGAGATCTAGACCCTTTTACTCATCACCAGTCGAATTCTCTGATCCAAGTGTCATTTTGGAAGCTTCCTGGGCATTGACACCTTGAGGAATGACTGTGCTACTTGGCCAAACTCGCCCGGCGGAGGTAGCCTTCTCTGAACTCGAAGTGTCTTTCCGTAAGGAGCTGGGCATTGACACCTTGAGGAATGACTGTGCCACTTGGCCAAACTTGCCCAGCGCAGGTAGCCTTCTTTGCAGTTGACATTCAGCGCAGGTACACAGTGGAGCACTTGACATTCAGCGCAGATGCTCAGTGGAGCAGTTGACATGATCCAGAATTAACTTGTTTTTGAGTGTTTTCAGGTGGAGAACTGATATTTAGTGCTGTGGTTTGCTGACCTTGTTCCTCTAGGGGTAGGAACAACATGTTCAGGGACTTTGGATCCCTTAGATTATTGACATTTCATGCTTCATGCTGTAAGGCACAAAAATGTCTATAACAGTTTCCCCCTAAAGTATGAGGTCGTTTATCGGGTGAAATGCTTTATCAGGAGGATCCGAAGTTCATTCAATCGCTGAGAGGTGACCTGTAATAAAATACAATACAATACATTATTTTTCATTCTGCTTTCATGATCTAGCTGAGGCGGGCGTTCCCATGCTCAGCTTTATAAATTCATTTTGGTACATAGAACAGACGATCGTCTGATGGTAGACTGATAATTCTCTGCTGAAATTATCATCCTTTGAGTAGGATGATCATCTGCTGTAATGATGTACATGTCAAATGTCTTTATATTTCCTGAATATATATCACAGCCCGGATGGATGAAACTAGATCCGGGGTCTTCAAACTCGTTCGATCTTCACTCTAAGTACAAGTCGATCCATGTGAGAATTGCGCTGAAGTCGAAAATGGAAAGACATCGCTTGATTACCGGCCAATGACGTAAACCGTTAACAAGCGCGAGAGGAATCACCAATAATGATAATGACCCTCAAGGTACTGCAGTACAATTCACGTGGTGTGAATAAAGGACTTGGCGTCGAACACCACGCAAAATATTCTGGTCGAAGGTCATTGATGTATACCTGTCGCCGGAAGTGAGAAACTTGCCATTGAGGCATGCAAGCTTCAAAGTACTGAGGGGGGTGTTCCTAGATCAACTTCTTGGATAATGAGTTGAAGTCGACAAGAAGCGATCCGTCAAAGGAGGGCCTTAATGAATCCCACATCAGTGACATGGAACGGAGCTAATGATTTTAGTGGAGGTGAAAACAATCTGTGAAATATGATTCAGGGTGGCGATCATGGATGGATGAAGGATAATGTATGGTAGTGGATGGGACACAGTTGACCCTTTCTAAACAACATCTCTTGAACATATAACGACACTGATGCGATGGATCGGTAGCATTACCCCAAATGTGGATGGTTTGGCGAAGACCATGGTGATGAGACCGGTGAATGAAACAACCCAACCCGATGTGATACGGAGGAAAAGTGTCATGTTCAAGAGCGACTTGCTACCATTAAAGCTTTGAGGTTCTCCCAATTTTTCCCCAGTCATTTCTGACCAGTACCTCTTTATTTTTGTCAAGCTTGAGGAGGATAACATATGCTCGTTCTATAACATGCCCTTCGGGCAAGCCCATCGCTATGTTTTAACGAGCCTAGCGATAGGGAAACTCGTTCTCGTCTAAAGACAAGTTTGTCGCTATTTAATCATTTTAACGAGTCTAACGACAAGGAAAACTCGGTCCTTTTCATTTTTAGAGAGTCTGAAAAGGTACAGAAAGTTAACTCCAAAATTCCTTTTTCGTCATCTAATCCCTTAAGTCCGAAAAAGTATAAAACAATACAAAAGGGATGAATTTTCGATAATTTTAACGAGCCGAATAAAACAAGCGCTCGACCTTTTTGTGCAATAATCCCTTAGGTCCAAAAATATTAAAATCTAGAGGAGGGATAGCTCTTCCTGTCATTTTAATGAGCTGGAAGGCCAAAACTCGGCAAACTTTTCATATTTTACGAGTCAGATGAAAAGAGCTCAAAGAAGACTCGTCTTTTGAGGAACGAGTGATAAACAGGGATAGCAGCAGATTCCAGGTACAGGTTGGAATTTTCCAATCACGGCAGTGTCACAAGGATGGCTAGGTGAAATCACTCTTCGCAGCTGTTCCTCAAAATGGGTAAACAATCATATGGAGGTGAACGATCGGCCAAATGGAATGGAGGTGGCAGGTGCAAAACACGACCAAGGCTTTTTATGGCTAATAAATTTACGATCACTATGGTTATTTACCGGGATAGGTTCATTTTTTATTTAACGAGCTTGAATGCACCAAAAACACTGCTCAATCTTATGTTTATTTTTTAACGAGCATGAACTATGTTCTAAAACTGCTCGGATGTCACTTTTCTATTTTTTAACGAGCATAAATTCCGTGGTAAAACTGCTCGATTATATAGTCAAATTTTGATTTTTTACCATTACTAGCTTTTCTCTTTTCAAGGATAGTACTGCATTCTCAATTGCTGCAACAAACTTTGTTAGAAATGAATAATATTTGCATGAAAATGAGATCATAACCCTAATATTTCACTTTGACCTACGTAAAAAGCCATTAAAAGGTGTTTTTACCTCTCATTTACCATTTCATTTGCATTTGGTTTGTTGGAGCTCTGGAGGTGCCTCTTCTCCCTTGATTTTCACCAGCTGATTCCGGGAGATTCTGCGGACTATTTTCGGCGTCGTCCGGACCAGGTAGGAGCTAAACCCTAGCTCTTTCTTTTCATGGTTTTCTTTTCCAGTTTCATGCCTGTTTTTCAGTCTTTCTGAGCCCCAGGGGTTTTGCCAGGGCGCCCTAACTTCAGCGCAGGTTCCCCATTCGAAACCTGCGCTGAATGTCAAGCTGCCTTAGGGTGCCCTGGCAAAACCCCTAGTCCACATTTTTGGAGTCGCCAATTTGTTGTTGGGAAAAGTATCCAATACGGAATGACTCTATCCCACTCTAAGGGTGATAGTACCTCAGCAACAATCAAAGCAAAGCTATTTAAGATTACTTCTTTATGAGATGTAAGAGAGGGGAGAAAGAGATCCACTAACCGATGTCTTCCGCTAATGATTGATCTAATCTTCTCTCCTTGCTTCTTGCTCCCAGCTCCTTGCTCTTTCACTGGCCCAGCTACACCAAGATCCTGCAAAATGGCAAGAGAGGGAAACTACGAGAAGCATACATTCATAATTGATTCAAGGATTAGAATAAATCAAATATACAAGTATCAATACGCCATTGAGACACATGCATATAGAAGAACCTCAAATGCTTTATTAATGGAAGAACTAAAGTTCAGGAAGTGATACAACCATAAAAGGCCCAATCCAACATCACCTCCCAGCAGAACGAAATCTCCTCTTCACCTCCTTCAAAGCAAATCACCCAATAGTTCTATACTCAAACCAACAGCACTTCCTTACATTCACAAGATTTCAGCCCCCCTAGAGCTCATGAGAGAGCTCTATATATAGGAGTTTTGGAGAAAGGATGAGTCAGCTTGAGGCTGGCATGAAGCTGACTAGTGTCCTCTCCCACTTCAGTTATTCTTCAGTTCTTGAGTCCACTTGGAGGTTCTTGCTTCCACTTGGAGATCTAGACCCTCTTACTCATCACCAGTCGAATTCTCTGATCCAAGTGTCATTTTGGAAGCTTCCTGGGCATTGACGCCTTGAGGAATGACTGCGCCACTTGGCCAAACTCGCCCAGCGCAGGTAGCCTTCTTTGCAGTTGACATTCAGCGCAGGTACACAGTGGAGCAGTTGACATTCAACGCAGATGCTCAGTGGAGCAGTTGACATGATCCAGAATTAGCTTGTTTTTGAGTGTTTTCAGGTGGAGAACTGATATTTAGTGCTGTGGTTTGCTGACCTTGTTCCTCTAGGGGTAGGAACAACATGTTTAGGGACTTTGGATCCCTCAGATTATTGACATTTCATGCTTCATGCTGTAAGGCACAAAAATGTCTATAACATTATGAACTGTAGATTAAATATTTGTGACATGTTTGACGAAATTCCTATCATGGCTTGTAGGGGTAATATGAATTAGTTTTACCGATGATTGCATTATTTGCCTTATTCCATTGTTATTTACCATTTTTGAAAGTGTCATGAAATTATGCGCAGTGGCCTGAGACCTAGCCTTGAAAAGGTGGTTGAGAATATTGGATCGCTCGCTAAGAACTGACTGAAAAAATCCACAGTCGTTGGCATGCCTTGCTATGGGAGCTACTGGAAGGCCTCATTCACATGCATGGCCTATCATGTGAGCAACTAAGTCTGTAGATCAATGAAATGTTTAGTTGTCTCAGGGGTTTGTCATTTGGAAGGGTTGGTTGGCTCCTTAAGTTTATGTAGCATGTGTGTAAGGTCAGAATGGTTTTGTTTTATTGGTTCCACTTCCTTCACTATACATGGGGATTTCAATCACATCATAGTAGCCCATACCATGTTTTCCCCAACTCACTAGTTAGCTTGGGTAAATGTTGGAGGAGCATGTTATAGAGTGGTATAAGAGCAGGTTCACCCCTTGGACTGGATGGGCAGTGTGCATTAGACATGCATACATATAAGTTATATATATGTTCCTTATTCTTGTGTTTTATGTGTTTGTTATTTATGCATAGTGGTGTTCATGGTTGAATTTGATGGTGTTCTTGGATGTGGTCCTTATGAGTGTATGTCAGTTATGCATTGGTTATGGATGTTAGTGCTTATATATTGTTATACCTATATTTATATGGAGATAGTTGTCATGCATGAGGTCCTGGTATGTGTTTAGTATTTTTATGGATTGATAACTGGAGAATGATTGGAATGATGTTTATCTGTTGATATTATTATGTTTATACATGTATTGCATTAATTTGGTTGATCTTGCAGATGCGATATCCTCCATTAAACTATAATGAGGTATGTTGATTATGTTATGTTTTTTTTTAAGGTGACATGGTATACTTGTAGGAAGAATATTAAAGATGACTAGAAAGATGGTAGACTATAGTTCATGAGATTCTCACTATGGATTGATGAGAAACGTGGTGTTGGGCACTCTTTTGACCTAGTAGACGTAAAGAGAAGTTTTAAGGTAGAAATAAGAAGTTTCAAGGTAGATAATGAGAAAACCATGTAGGCACATGAGAAACAAGAAGAATTCAATTTTGTATCCTTCAGAGTTTGTCATAATTCCAGAGACAAGGACCAATTTGGATCGGCCATGGGGAGGAGGATAGGACTAATGGGGCATGTGGAAGTAGATCTCATGGTGGACTCGGGTTGTATAGGGATGACACAATTTGATATTGAAGGATATTGGATACTCCAGATAGGAGAGGTGATGGACACATGTTCTATTCTAATTCTCATTTTGAAAAGAATTATGATCGTAATCATTATCATCCTTACAAGAGGAGTGAAAGGGGATATTTTCCAAATGAGTTCAAGAATGTCAAGCCACCTACCTTCAATGGGGATTCTAATAAGAAAGAGGATGCATAATCTTTGCTACTTGGGATGAAGAAACTCTTTGAACTGCATGAATACACAAACAATATGAAGGTCGTGAGAGCTATCTTCAGACGCAAAGGGAAAGCAGACATCTCATGGGGTGACGTGAAGTGTGTCAGAGACATTTGCGTAAAATACTCGAGTTGTTATCAATTCAAGATACTTTTCAAGAAAAAGTACTTGTTAGAGAGGTACTATGACAACAAGGTCAAGGATTTCTATGAGGTAAAGATGGGATCGATGGCATATCAAAACTATAGGACCAAATTTGTGGAGTTATTGAGGTATGTACCATATCATAAAGATGAGAAACCCAAAGTTAAAATATTTGTTAGTGGGTCACCATTATCATTTACAGATCGGATTGAGTATGACGAGCCTTGATCGCTTGCGGAAGTTATTGGAAAATTGAAGCACTGTTATGAGTATTGAAAGCGTAAGATAGAATGAAATCCATTGAAATTTTTAGGGGAGAATATTCATAGGTGGGCTAATTTTCCAAGCTTTTTCCAAAAAACAAATCATCAATTTCCATGATTTAAATATAGTCAAAATTTTATATGGAATGATATAAAAGAATTATAAATCTAAATATTTTAATAAAAGTATGATAAAAAAAGTTACATGTGCATATTACGGACTATAAGATTTCTGAAGTTTTCTAAACTTTAAGTTAAACTCTAATCCATAAACTTTTCCCATATCACATCAATGCTCGAAATGGAAGGACAATATTAAATGTAAATGGCAGTCGAAAATAACAAGGCCTTAGGATGCAGGTGAGAAATAAAATGTTTCACCTAATAATAAGTTCAACGTAGCTAGATAGGGACATGGGTCACATCTTAGAAGGAAGAAAAACAAAGGTGATGATATGGGATTGTTGCAGTGTTGGATATGTGGCAAGGACCATCAAAAGAGAGATTGTCTATAGTATCAAGGTGGTACACCTCATATCTAGAGTGCATAAGAAGTGTAAACTATTGAGGATATTGGGTAGATTATTGCTCGTACCTATGAAACATTTGATAACAAGTAGGTGAATCACTAGGAAATTGTTATCGAGATTGACGATAAGCTTTGTGATTAAGTTGTTTCCATTTTAATTGAGACTGGATCTAGTTATAGTTATGTTATTCCTGACCTAGTGGATAATTGTGGTTTGAATAAATAATTGGATGCAGAATCGTGGTTAGTGAAGTTGGTTATAGGTACAAAGAAGAGAGTACATCACTGGGAAAGAGCTTGTGCATTCAAGTTTAATGGTATGCCTATCTCAACACATTTGAATGCATTTTTGTTGGGGTCATATAATATGATTTTGGCTATGGACTGGTTCTACTTTCACAGGACTAAGGTGGACTGTTATGACAAAGCTATTGAGTGTTTCGATGATAATGGGTAACATAGTGTTATAGACATTTTTGTGCCTTACAGCATAGAGCATGAAATGTCAATAATCTAAGGGATCCAAAGTCCCTAAAACATGTTGTTCCTACCCCTAGAGGAACAAGGTCAGCAAACCACAGCACTTCAGATCAGTTCTCCACTGAAAAACACTCAAAAACAGGTCAATTTTGGATCAAAGCAGCTGCTCCACTAAGCATCTGCGCTGAATGTCAAAAGCTCTATGGTGTACCTGTGCTGCATAGCAAGTGCAACAAAGGCTACCTGCGCTGGGCGTACTTTGACATGTGGAGGAATCTTTTCTCAATGTGCCAGTGCCCAGGAAGCTTCCAAAATGAAACTTGGATCAGAAGATTCGCCTAAAGATGAGTTAAGAGCTTCTAAAACTCCAAGTGGAAGGTAGAAACTCCGAGTGGACTCAAGGACTGAAGAACAACTGGAGTTGAAGAGGACAACAAGTCACACATCAAGCTGACTTATCTTCACTCCAAAACTCTATATAAGGATCTCATCCCATGGGATCTGGAGGCCGGAATTTTGTGCAAAGAATTGCTGTTGGTTTACAGTTGAGAGTATTGGGTGATTGCTTGAGGGAGGTGAAGAGGAGATTTCTTTTCGTCGGGAAGGTGATGCTGGATTGGACCTCTCACGGTTGTATCACCGCCTGAACCTTACTTCCTTATATTAATAAAGCATTTGAGGTTCTTCTATTCGCATGTGTTTCAATGGTGTATTGTCTTACTTGCGTATTTGATTTATGCTAATCCTTGAATCAATTATGAATGCACACTTCTTGTAGTCTCCTTTTCTTGTCTTGTTCGCAGGATCTCGTGTAGCTGGGCCCGTGAGAAGACTTGGAGTTGGGAGTGAGCGGCAAATAGAGGAGATTGGATCGACCATTTGCGCAAGACATCGGTAAGTGGATCTCTTCCTTTCATCTCTTGCATGTCATAAAGAAGTAACTTTAGATAGCTTTGCTTCAGCTGTTGCTAAGGAACTATCACCCTTAGAGTGGGATAGGGTCATTCCGTGTTGGATACTTTTCCCCACAATAGACTGGCGACTCCGCTGGGGAGAGTGTCTTGTTGGTAGCTTGTGTTTCTTGCTATTCATTTCCTAAACAAAGGGAGTACCGAATCGAACTGCATTCGAATCCTTCGAATGCAAAGTAGAGGGCAGCTACTCTAGCCCAGTGCTGGGCATGTTTATGATTTGAAGAGCTGATCCACAAGGACTCTTTTTAGCTCTTTGTGATAGTGTTCATCTCCCTTAATCATCCTCTAGTGTATACTTGGCTGATAGCCTATGATTTGGCCAAAAACCATTGATTTTTGAGCAAACTGTGACCCGGAATCTGAGAGAGACGAGAGTTGTCTCTTCAGTGCAGCTGCAGCAAAGGCTAGCTGCGCTGCAACGCAGGTCCCGAAGGGGCTACCTGCGCTGCATGTCAGATTGACAGTGCAACACCTGCGCTGATCCAGTTTTGCCTTATGCAACTGGGATTCCCCACTGTCTGTTGCCCAGTTTTCAATATTGTTTTTGCAGCCTGTTGTCAACCTGTATACCCAGCTGAAACTACCTTTCTTTGCCTTCATTCCGCCTCAGTTGTATGAAGAAACCATGATTGTTCTTATTGTATTTCTTGCTTTCATTCACAGTTTCCCGTAGCGAAAGTGAACTAGTCTTGCTATGACGTCTTGGATCTAGACCTATGAGAAAGTGTCATTGTGATTCTAAGAGCTAGTTTATTACTGTTCATAGCTGCTTGAACATTTGCTTTCGTTATATGGTTCGAATTTCAGTATTTCTTGTGTTGAAACGAGTGAATCTTAAGGTGTTCTTTTGATTATTGGACAAAAACTTGTTTGCTTTCGCTTGAAATTGAATTCGAAATTATACAACAGCTTTCTTTTTGTAATACATCAACATTAAGGAAGAAGAAAAGAAATACTTGCATTGTGCATGTGCATTTTGACAATTTGCATGTCAATTTAGCAAAAGTGCATCAGTGTGTGCTCTATGATCTGTTTGAAAAGATGATGTCTTTCTTTTCCCTCAGTAGTTAAGATTTTCATAAGTTGAAAGAATTGAAAAAGCTTGCTTATCATTCTTAGATTGCATTTAGGAGTTGTATCATACATCACGTGGTGATCCATAAAGGCAAACTGCTAAGCAAGATCAACCTAAAAAGAACTGAATTTATCTAACAACGCTTTGAAACATAACGAAACACAGTAGAGGTCTAGGTAGAGACGTGAACCGGCGTCGTTAAACATAGTGACTGTCGATCTCTACGAAGGTGGGTGATTCCTCCTGAGGGACGATAGCACTAATACGGATTTGTGCTCCCGCGTACCGTCGCGTATATTGGGAGACCCCTATAGGAACAAAGCCTTTATCCATAGGAAGCCGTGTCGGCCGCCCTACTGATCGCGATGCAGTGAACACAGCATTCACGAAGATCGACCACTCGTACCGTAAAACGTATTCTGTGGTTTCGCGAAAAGTTTGGCACACCCTCTGCCTAGAACTCCAGAGTAGTTTCTTTTGGCCTTTTTCAAACTCTATAACTGAAAAAGTCCATCTGAGCATTTGTCACTTCGGGCTCGTTAATACATCGAAGGAGACTAGAGTCATCTTTAGCTTTTTCTCGACTCTTAAAAATTGAAAAAGCAAGTTGTGTCTAAAGCGTCGTCATATAAAATTCACTCTAAACGGAACATAATCACCCCTTATTCCTGCGTTGATCTTGAGGTTGAGAACATGGAACACACCAACCAAGGGATTCCACATGATGGGAACCCTAGCCCTTTCTCCTCTTGGGGAGAAGTTGGTGCCCTACATGGCCACGTTGTCGCTTCCAGGGCTGACAATTGGCCTGCCAGTTTGGCTATTCTCAAACACTGTAGTTCAGAACACCACGGTTCCTGAACAGTCGAATCAATAGTTAGACCAGTCTAGAGCTACCCCCCAACCTTCCACTTCTTTTAAGTCTTCCTCCTATCCTTCCCCTTCGAAAGGTAGAGCCGCCGAAAGCAGAGCTCCCGCAGAGAAGAAGGGGACCGATCTTCCCTCTTCGAAAGGTAGAGCCGCCAAAAGCAGAGCTCCCGCGAAGAAGAAGGAGACCGATCTTCCCTCTTCGAAAGGTAGAGCCGCCGAAAGCGGAGCTCCCATAGAAAAGAAGAAGGAAAAGAAGAAGAAAGAAAAGAAGCAGAAGGGGCCAAAGGTGCCTGGGGGCAAGCAAAAGGCATCTAACAAAAATCCACACACAGCACGGACCGGGCCCAAATCGCCATGTGTCATATGTAGAGGAGACCACCTCCACCGTGATTGTCCCGGTATTCCCCGGATACTAAGGGACTGGTCCCCTCGTTTGCACAGTTCGGAAGCGTCAACCTCTGACAACCAGGTGGAATGCTTACCATCGACCAACGAAAGTGAAGGTTCTAGACAACAAAGGGGAATGAGATTCCCCTGCGAACTGTGTGAAGGCAATCACACCCTCCGTCGTTGTCCCTTTTTAGACGAAGCAAAGAGATTTTTGGAAGATCAACCGGTTGCACCGTTGCTACTTCTTCCTGGATACCAAAAACTCGCGCCAAGTCCTTCGTTGGTCGAAAATACAGCTGCCCCGCTCATAGGGCCAGCTGAAGTGTCAGTCACTGAAAGTGAACCTACTGAATCCGGACCGGACGAAAGTCCAAAGGTCGAGACGGCAGTTGACCCGGTTCTCCCTTCAGAAGTTTCATCTTCAAATACCACAGTCACTGAGGATTCATCTTCAGCTGACACCCCCACCGAAGAGAGTAAGGATGACACCGTCCAGATTCTTTTCATCAACACCGATTCTGATGAACATCAGGGCAATGTGCCCACTCCTTTATCGCAGGAAGGAGCATCGTCAGGATCATACCCGGCCGTATATTCGGTCCCACCACCAAGCAACCTGGTTGTGTCCTTTGATTGGAACCAACTAGGCAGACCCCGGTTACCAGCCAGTATACCATTTAGAATTATAGTCCAAATATACAAAATGGTGATGGCTGGGACTATCGTTGATGAAGGGGCATCTGTGAGTATCCTGTCCTCTATTGCTTGGAAAGCACTAGGTTGCCCGACGCTTTTGCCTGAGATAAGGAATCTCTCGGGTTTTGACAAAGGAACCAGTCGACCATTAGGGATTCTACCTAATGTGCCTATTACATTGAAAGGGAAGGCTGTCAAGATGAATTTGATGGTCGTCCAAGGACCCTTGGATTATAACCTACTCCTTGGACGAGACTACATATATTGCATGGAAGCAATAGTCTCCTCACTCTTTCGAATAATGTGTTTTCCATACGAAGGAAGAATGGTCAAGCTCGTAGACCAACTTTCATTTCCGGGATCACGCATCGCAAATAGTCACATACCTATCCTGAATGGTCTATTTGATCAAGAAAGGTCTCTACCTCCGGTTCTTCTTCCTGATGAGTGCGAGTGATTCGGGAAAGTAGGGCCGGAACCCAGGGGGCATGCATCTTGGTCTGCTGGGGTCAGAAAAAACCTTGGGTGTAAAGTAGAATTTCCGCGGGAGAATATGACTAGTCCGTACCCCGTCCCCTCCTTCATCTTCGTAAAACAGAAGAGCCGGCAAGAGCTCTCATGCAGAGGAAGGGGCAGTTAGGAATGGGGTTGTTCTGGAAAAAGATTCTTTTGTTAAAGTTAAGTGTGTGGCGGAGCGTCGTCATTCACCTTTGTCTAAATAAGTAGGCTCTGCCAAAGAAGGGGATCCATTTGCGGCAGCAAGTAGTAACCATCTTTGGGTAAAAGGCAAGCCTCACCCATTAAAACAAATGTTTTAAAGGATAAGTAGGGGCAGCCTCCAAAGAAAGAGATTCTATTGCTGCAACAAATTGTAACCATCTTTGTGTAACCTAATGATAGACATCGCCGAAGAAAGTTTCTGTTTGAAAGGATTAGCAGAACGATCTTTGGATAACCTGAAAGAGGTAAGCCTCACCCGTTGAAAACAAGGGTTTTTGACGGACAAGTAGGGGCGACCTTGAAATTAGACTTACACCTGGGGGCATGCAAACCTCTTGGAATGCAAGCACGGGCGGCTATTTTGTTTTTTAGTTTTTTAGGTCCCCCCTTTAAACCTGTAGGTCTAACCCGTTAAACTCGTAGGATTAGCCGATACCCAGCTTGCATAAAGAGAGGATATGGAGCAAAGCATAGCGAGATGAAGCTCCTTAAAAAATAGCGAGCAATCTACCAGGAGACCTTCCTACTTTATGACTGGTAAAAATGAGCAGTTTTGGCAAAGTTCATGCTCGTTAAAAAATAAACGCAAAAACCAAGCAGTTTTGGCAAAGTTCATGCTCGTTAAAAAATAAACGCAAATCCGAGAAGTTTTAATGCGGAAATTCATGCTCGTTAAAAAATAAACATAAGCATGTGAGCAAGCTTCCCTCAGAGTTCAAGCTCATTCAGAAAAATGAACCGGTAAATAACCATTTGAGACCGTAAATTCATCAGCCATAAAAGCCTTGGTCGTGTTTGCACCGTCACCTCCACTTTTCATTTGGCCGATCATTCACATCCACTTGATTGTTTACCTATTTTGAGGATGCGAAGAGTGATTCCACTTAGCCATCCTTGTAATACTGCCGTGATTGGAAAATTCCAACCTGTACCTGGAATCTGCTGCTATCCCTGTTTATCACTCGTTCCTCAAAATACGCGTCTTTTTGAGCTCTTTTCACTGACTCGTAAAATATGAAAAGTTTGTCGAGTTTTGGCCTTCCAGCTCGTTAAAAGGACCGGAAGAGCTATCCCTCCTCTAGATTTTAATCTTTTTGGACCTGAGGGATTAGTGCACAAAAATATCGAGCGCTTGTCTAGTTCGGCTCGATAAAGATATCGAACATTCATCCCTTCTGTATTGTTTTATACTTTTTCGGACTTAAGGGATTAGATGACGAAAAAGGACCCCTGGAGTCCACTTTATGTACCCTTTTCAGACTCTCTAAAGATGAAAAGGACCGAGTTGTCTTTGTCGCTGGGCTCGTTAAAAATATTAGATAGCGACAAACTTGTCTTTAGACGAGAACGAGTTTCCCTATCGTTAAGCTCGTTAAAACATAGCGATGGGCTTGCCCGAAGGGCAGGTTATAGAACAAGCATATGTTATCCTCCTCAAGCTTGACAAAAATAAAGAGGTACTGGTCAGAAATGACTGGGGAAAAATTGGGAAGAACCTCAAAGCTTAATGGTAGCAAGTCGCTCTTGAACATGACACTTTTGCCTCCGTAAATATCGGGTTGGGTTATTATCATTCACCGGTCCCTTCACCATGGTCTCGCCATACCATCCATACATGGGATAATGCTACCGATCCATCACATCAGTGTCGTTATATGTTCAAGAGATGTCATTCAGAAAGTGTCAACCGGGTCCCATCCACTACCATACATCATCTTTCGTCCTTCCATGACTGCCACCCTGAATCATATTTCACAGATCGTTTTCACCATCATCACTAGCTCCGTTCCGTGTCACTGATGTGGGATTCATTAAGGCCCTCCTTTGACGGATCACTTCTTGTCGACATCAGCTCACTATCCAAGAAGTTGATCTAGGAACACCCCCTCAGTACTTTGAAGCTTGCATGCCTCAATGGCAAGTTTCTCACTTCCGGCGATAGGTATACATTAATGACCTTCGACCGGGAGACTTTGCGTGGTGTTCGACGTCAGATCCTATATTCACGCCACGTGAATTGTGCTGCAGTACCTTGAGGGTCATCATCATTATCGGTGATTCCTCTCGCGCTTGTTAACAGTTTACATTATTGACTGGTAATCAAGCGATGTCTTTCCATGTTCGACTTCAAGAAATTCTCACATGGATCGACTTGTACTAGAGTGAAGATCGGACAAGTTTGAAGACCCCGGATCTAGTTTCATCCATCCGGGCTGCGATATATATTCAGGAGATAAAAACATAGACATGTGCAGCAGATGATCATCCTACTAAAAGGATGATAATTAAAAGCAGAGAATTATCAGTCTATTATCAGACGATCGTCTGTTTATGTACAGCAAATGTATTTATAAAGCTGAGCATGGGAAATGCCCGCATCAGCTAGATCATGAAAAGAAAGTATGAAAAGATAATGTATTGTATTGTATTTTGTTACAGGTCACCTCCCGACGATTGAATGAACTTCGGATCCTCCTAATAAAGCATTTCACCCGATAAACGACCTCATACTTTAGGGGGCAACTGTTATAGACATTTTTGTGCCTTACAGCATAGAGCATGAAATGTCAATAATCTAAGGGATCCAAAGTCCCTAAAACATGTTGTTCCTACCCCTAGAGGAACAAGGTCAGCAAACCACAGCACTTCAGATCAGTTCTCGACTGAAAAACACTCAAAAACAGGTCAATTTTGGATCAAAGCAGCTGCTCCACTAAGCATCTGCGCTGAATGTCAAAAGCTCTATGGTGTACCTGCGCTGCATAGCAAGTGCAACAAAGGCTACCTGCACTGGGCGTACTTTGACATGTGGAGGAATCTTTTCTCAATGTGCCAGTGCCCAGGAAGCTTCCAAAATGACACTTGGATCAGAAGATTCGCCTAAAGATGAGTTAAGAGCTTCTAAAACTCCAAGTGGAAGGTAGAAACTCCGAGTGGACTCAAGGACTGAAGAACAACTGGAGTTGAAGAGGACAACAAGTCACACATCAAGCTGACTTATCTTCACTCCAAAACTCTATATAAGGATCTCATCCCATGGGATCTGGAGGCCGGAATTTTGTGCAAAGAATTGCTGTTGGTTTACAGTTGAGAGTATTGGGTGATTGCTTGAGGGAGGTGAAGAGGAGATTTCTTTCCGTCGGGAAGGTGATGCTGGATTGGACCTCTCACGGTTGTATCACCGCTTGAACCTTACTTCCTTATATTAATAAAGCATTTGAGGTTCTTCTATTCGCATGTGTTACAATGGTGTATTGTCTTACTTGCGTATTTGATTTACGCTAATCCTTGAATCAATTATGAATGCATGCTTCTTGTAGTCTCCTTTTCTTGTCTTGTTCGCAGGATCTCGTGTAGCTGGGCCCGTGAGAAGACTTGGAGATGGGAGCGAGCGGCAAATAGAGGAGATTGGATCGACCATTTGCGCAAGACATCGGTAAGTGGATCTCTTCCTTTCATCTCTTGCATGTCATAAAGAAGTAACTTTAGATAGCTTTGCTTCAGCTGTTGCTAAGGAACTATCACCCTTAGAGTGGGATAGGGTCATTCCGTGTTGGATACTTTTCCCCACAACACATAGGATCTTGCAGGGTAATAAGAAGGTAACATCAGTTAGGATGGTGACAACTATCTATGGAAAGTGCAATCACAGAAAAGGGTGTGTGTTATTTGCAGTGCATATTTATAGTGATAAAGGTAAGGATGTTGAGGATGAAGAGGTATTAAAAAGGTACCCAATCTTGCAGTAGTTTCAGGATTTGTTTCTAGTAGATATTTCAGAGTTTCCACCTCATAGAGAAGTGGAATTTTCCATTGATTTTGTACCAGGGGAGACCCCAACATCGAAGGCATCATATAGGATGAGAAATATATAGTTGGTAGAGTCGAAGTTGTAGATGAAATGAATTCTCTACAAGGGATAGATTATGCTAAGTGTATCTTTGTGGGGTGTACAAGTGTTGTTTATGAAGAGAATGATGGTACTCTCAAGATATGCATTGATTATAGGTAGTTGAATAAGGTAACCATCAAGAATAGGTATCTATTTCCAAGGATTAATGACTTGTTTGATTAGTTGAATGGAGAAACATTGTTCTCAAAGATTGGTCTGAAATCTAGATATGATGAGGTACACATCAAGGAAAACGAAATTTACAAGACAATTTTTTGGACTCGGTATGGGCATTATTAGTTTGTTATAGTTCCATTTTGTTTGACTAATGCTCCAACTAGTTTTATGTGCTTGACGAATAGTTTATTGCATCCTTATCTGGATAATTTTTTTATTGTATTCATCGATGAAATATTGATATATTCTAAGAATGAGGAGAGCATGGCAAGCACTTAGGAGAAGTATTGATATTATTGAGAGAGCATTAGTTGTATACCAAGATTAGTAAATGAAATTTATTTTTTATAGAGGTAAATTACTCAAGGCATGTTGTTTCCAAGGAAGGCATAGCAGTATATCTAGAGAAGATAATGGCTATCACGTAGTGGGCATCTCCTAGAAATATTGATGTGGTAAGATCATTTATGTGGCTAGCAGGTTATGATAGGAGGTTCATCAAGAAATTATCTCGCATTGCATATTCTATTACGTCACTACAGAGGCAAGGTAATAAATTTGAATGGAAGGATGAATGTGCAACTAGTTTTGATCAATTGAAGTAGTTGTTGATAAATTCTCTAGTTCTTAAGATTGCAGATCTAGAAAAATACTTTGTGGTGTGTACAGATGCCTGCAAGAGTAGACTTGGTGGAGTCCTTATGCAGGAAGGAAATTTATTGGGTTATGAGTCACACAAACTGAATGAGAATGAGAAGAATTATCTAACACATGAACTTGAGTTGGTAGCGATCATCCATCCATTGAATATGTGGAAGTACTATCTTCTTGGATGGAGGTATGTATTCATGAGTGATCATAGTGTACTGAGAAACTTGTTTGACCAATTGAATCTGAATGCCAGGAAATTTAGATGGTTGGCAACACTCAGTGAGTTTAGCTTTGAGATCAGGTACATCAAGGGGAAAGAGAACAGGGTCACAAATTCTCTTAGTAGGAGGATACATGTAAATCATATAACAACTATGAGCTCATATGGGACAAACTTACGATCAGATTTTACAAGCATGACATTAGGATGACTGGTATATGGAGCTTATGCATAGGTTACAATGGGGTACAAGTGGTCAGGATGTGGAATATCATCTTACAACATATGGTTTGGTCTGATTTAGGGATAGGATATATGTGTTGAACGAAAGTGAGATCAAGAAGAATACCTTGTGATAATTTCAAGTGAAATTGTATTCAAGTCACTGAGGATATTAGAAGAGATTGACCTCATTCAATAATTTTTATCATTGGATGAATCTGAAAAAGGAAGTCACAGAGTTTGTGGCCAGATATTTGGACTATTAGCTGGGGAAAGAATAATGTTGGCATCCAAGTGGACTACTAGAACCGATTTAAATTCCAGAGTGGAAGTGGGAAGTAGTTTCCAGGGACTTCATCACAGATTTTCCAAGAATATATAGACAACATGATTCCATCATGGTTATGGTGGATAGGTTGACTAAGCTATCACACTAAATTTTAGTGAAGTCTACTTATTCATCTAGTGATGTGGCATAGGTATTCATTAGAGATGTAGTGAGGTTGCATGGTGTTGCAAGAAATATTGTGTCAGATAGGGATGCTAAGTTCACTTCCAAGATTTTGAAAGAGTTGTTTGCAAATTTGGGGACAAAGTTGGCCTTCATCACAACTTATCATCCTTAGATAGATGGACACATAGAGAGGGTCAACGTGATATTGGAGGACATGATGAGGATGCATGTGATGCATCAACAAAGGAGATGGGATGAGTACATTACGTTTGTTGAGTTTGCTTAAAATAATGGCTATCAAGAGTTACTAAAGATCAGTGTATTCAAAGCACTCTATGGGTGGAAATGTAATACTCCCATCAGTTGGAGTGATCTAGTCAATAGAGTGTTTATTGGACTAGATATCTTGGTAGAGATGGAACACAATTCCAAGTAATCAAGAAGAATCTAAATGCAACACATAACAGACAGAAAATTTATGAATATCAAAACTTGATGTTTAAGGAGTTTCAAGTTGGGGAAAATGTGTACATGTGCGTCAAGACGAAGTAGAGCTTCTTGAGGATTGGATCGTGTGCTAAGCTAGCACCTCAGTTTTGTGGAACTTTCAATATTATTGAGAGGATTGGATCATTAGCCTCTCGAATTACACTACCTATGAAAGTGAAATTCCATGATGTCTTCCATGTGTCCTTGCTTAAGAAGTATGTTAAATATGTTGATCATGTGATTGACTAGTTTACATTGCAGGTGGAGCCAGATGGAGAATTCCAACCTAGAACATCATTGCATATTGTAGAGAAATATTCTCATGCTCTGGAACTAAGAAATCAATCATGTTAAAGTGCAGCGGAAGCACTTTAGGCCCAATGAAGCTACATGCGATATGGTGGATTAAATGCAGGCTCTATTCACTAGTTGAGCGAATGTTTTTGGAATATGATTTGGTGTGATGTTTTGATATATATACCTATGTATATGGATGTAAATACCACCATGATTTGTGTTATAAATATCCAATAAGAGGTATGGGTGTTATGTTGTTACGGTTGCCATGTTATTTTGTGTCATGCTGCTTTGCTTCTCAGCAAGTTGATCATTATAAATACTGCATCAAGATAAATTATAAAGGTCCATGGGAAGTATGTTTTTATTTTAACGATTTTGTTGGTTGTAGGTGTCACTGAAAACTGATCATGGTGCTCCCGCATGGGGGAGGGTTCTGTAATAACCTTAGTCAAAATCCATGTAATAAAGTTATTAAAGGAAAAATAATAACCAAAGCCATGGGACACTTATTCGAAGCTAAATGTTGGGAAAAACATCCTAGTGTGAGTGTTCATTTGGTTTATTATGGCTAAGGAAATATGCAAAGGAAATGACAAAGGCTTTGGAAAGGAAATGGCACTTCAATTGACATTTTTGGAAATTTGTTTATGAAAATGATGAAAATTAGGAGAAAAGGAAGGTGTAAGGTCACATGTTTCATGTGACGATAAAAATGAAGGAAAATAATGGAAAATGAATTAAATAGAGGCCTCATTAATAAAAAGGCTTACGAGGATCATTTGGTACCTTTTTTGTTAGTTCCGTTTTGCAGCTCTCTTTCTCTACTCTCCCTCTCATACTCTTGGGCTCTTAGAGAATTCTTGGAGCACTCTAGCATTGGACCAAGGAAAGCAAAGGAATGACAAAGAAGGCAAAGGGAATGAAATACCAAGCAAGGAAGAGTAGGATCAAACAAGTATAGTGGGATTACTTGCAATTATCGTTTTACATGTGTGATTTCCTTGCTAGATTTGGCATGCATAGTATGAATAGTACATGCATGTGTGTTGTTGGTTGTCTTGTTGTCAACGACATGAGTTTTTCCAGGTGTGACAATGTTCTTTAGCCTTCCCTTTCCATTTTTGAATAACAATGGTGTGATAGATTTATCTTGTTTTGGTTGACTTCGATTGTGGGATGGACTCGAAGTTCAGTGGGGTGGTCTTAGGATTATTCACGAGGCCTAGGAATCTTGGGATGGGATAGATGGTAAATTTTGGTTGTGAACACCATGATTGAACCTAGGAATTCGAGGATGGGATACATAGTAAAACTCATATGTGAATACCCTTTATTGGGCCTTTAAATCCCTTGCTTGGTAACAATAAGGTACATGATAAAGCCCAAAGGTTGGCAAACTCGTAGGCCTAGGAATCCCCTTGACCGGTAATGGCAAGATACATGATAAAGCTGAGAGGTTACAGACAGAGAAGTTCCTCATAGTTTAGGTGGATAGGTCTAAAGGAATCCATGTTTATTTAGGGCCTAGAGATTTGGTACACATTGTGATAAAGCCTACTAATATTAATGAGGGTTTAGGCCTAGGAATCCCCTTAAAAAAGGATCCACAGTAAATCCAGAGGAATCCCTCGTTGGTTTTGTTGTGAGTCCCACATTCATGCTTGGAATATGGCAGGCGGGTGATTTGCTGAAAGAAATATTTGGTTCAACCCAATCTATGGTTAGGTGGTTCATGTAAGTCCCATACCTGGTTGGATTATGCATTCATTAATAAGATCTCCTTCTCCTTGGTATTTCATTTCTAAATTTACTGGTTCATATGTGATTCTTATGGCTAATATATCCTTGTGATTTATTTTGGTTATATGTTGGTTATGAGTATATTTTATGACAAACTTTATGTATGTCTCTCATCATGTTTTCATTAGAAAATGAATGTATGATGAATATATGACCTTATATATGACAATGAAACTATTGTGATAAGGCATGAATATTTATTTATGAATCATAGACAAGTATGAGACCATTATTTTTAGATTTGTTGTTATGACTTATAGATTACATATTTGTGACATGTTTGACCAAATTCATGTCATGGATAGTAGGGGGCATATAAATTAATTGTATCAATGATTGCATAAATAGCCTTATTCCATTGTTACTTACCATTTATAAAGTTTTAGGGTGTTCTGTGCAGTGGCTCGAGACTTAGCCCTGAAAAAGTAGCTCGGAATCTAGCGACATTAGCTCAGAACTGACTAAAAATGTCCACAGTTGTTGGCATGCCTTGTTTTGGGAGTGACTAGAAGGCCTCAGTGGAATGACTTGATTGTCACGGGAGTATGTAAAGTTCCACACCAGTGGAATGTCAAGTTTTGTTAGGAATTGATCACTTGGAAGGGTTGGTTAGCTCCTTAAGGTTTTGTAGCATGTGTGGAAGGTCATAATGTTTTTTTCTTGTTGGCTTGACTTCCTTAATTGTAAATGGGGAGTTGAATCACGTCATAGTAGCCTCTCATCACATGTTTACGCCAGCAGACTAGTTAACTTGGGTAAATGTGGGATGAAGGCGTTACATGCTTGTCATTATACAGACATACTCACCGCTTTAAAAGATTTTCTTAGCTCCAAATTTACAATGTAAAAATGACTTCTATCATTAAACTACTAATGTATATAATTATTGATAGTATGATTGAATATTTCCTGTTTCTTGTCGTAGGAATTTGCATTGAGGAATTTTTTGTTAGATTCACTGTGTTATTTTAATGAGATTGAATACTTTTTTTGAATGACATAAAGATCTATATCTCCCTCACTGCATTAAAAAGTGTACACATCTACATATATGTTGAGCTTGTTAGAAAGGGGCACAGGGGGAAGGGGGAGCCACATTCTTTTCTTATTCAAAATGTAATGTGATGGAACAAGTGTATGAAGTTGGGGTTGTTTAAGAAATAAAGGTTCTCCTCTAGATGACGCTCTTCCATGCATCCTTTATTGCACACACTTGTCATTATATGTCGATATTTACTTGTTTTAAATATTTTCTTATCTCCATCTTTACAGTGAAAAACTGTCCTTTTTCATCCTTTAGCTAAGATTTTTAATTCCCATTAATGTGGTGGTAAACTCCCTATTTCCTTTCATAGAATATTTTCATCTCCCACTTTTCGTTTGCCAACTTCCCTCCTTTTCCAATATATGAATTCTTCTATTAAACGGAATAAATAACTCCATATCATTCATTTCATAAAAAGGAATACATATATAGAGATATGTTGGGCATATCAAAAGGGTGTGGGGGGTGAAGGGGGAGAAGGGGGAGCCCCAACTTTTCCTTATTAAAAATATAATGCAAAAGAACAAATGTATGAAGGCAGTGTGTGTGTGGAATGAAGGTTCTCCTACACATAATGCTCTTCCAAAAATCCTTTATTATGCACACTTGTCTTTATATGTGAATATTCACTTCCTTTAAATATTTTCCTAGCTCCAACTTTACAATATAAAAGTGGATTCTATCTTCCATTTCCTATCAGCATGATGGAAATCCTATTTCTTGCCATACAAATGCTTAAATTAAATGACATAAAGGAATTTGTATGATCCATTGAGTTAAAAACCATACATATACACATATATGTTGGGCCTGCCAAAAGGGTTGGGTGTGAGAAGGGAGAGTTGCACTTTGTCCTTATTCAAAATACAATATGAAACAAAAATTTTATCAAGTCATCCTGAGGGGAATCTCAGATGTTTGTAAAATCATGGAAACAAGGCAAGCCAATTGCAAAACCCCTTGTAGAAAGTATGGTTTACATCAAGGAGAATATGCCATAACACCCTAGAGTTTAAGCAATAATTAGATGTCGGGTGTGTTGTTGGGTCCCTCTTAGATACAAAAAGAAAAACATGATTATTAGTCGATGATGTGTGAAAAGTAGAAGTTCTCCTTCCCATACTCTTCTTCCACATATCTTTAACTGCACACACTTTTCAATATCCATGCAAATTCACATAATTTAAAGTTTTTCTTAACTCCTACTTTACAACGTAAACACGGCTTCTATCATACATTAGGAAACATATTTAATTCTCGTGAGCGTGAAAGAAAATTCCCTATTTCTTGTCATAGGAATATATTTTATTGGCCAAATTTAAAATGTAAAATTGGATTCTTTCATCCATCAACCAATTTATTTAGTATCCATCAACACAATGGTAAATTTTGTGTTTCTTTTCATAGGACTTTTCCGTTCTCACTTTTTGTTAGATGCATTCTGCTCCTGTTACAAGACATGAATACTTATATTATAAAGGTGTATGTCTTCTTTATTTCATTAAAAATCAAACATATCTATATATACATAGGGTCCATCAAAGGTGAGGGGAATTGGGAGCCCCATTTTTTCCTTATTAGAAATATAATGTGGAACAACAAGTGTGTGAAGTTAAGGATTCATGTAGAATGAAGGTTCTCTTACACATACACCTTTTCCAAATATCATTTATTATGCACGCGTGTCTTTATATGTGCATATTCACCTCCTTTAAATATTTTCTTAGATGTACCTTCACAATGTAAAAATGTCTTCTATCATTAGATTCCCATGGTGTGATGGTAAATTCCTCGTTTCATGTCATAGAAATTTAATATATCCCACTTTTCATTAGATGGACTCCTCTCCCATTATGATACGTGATTGCTTCGATTAAATGACATAAAGATTTACATCTCGTGTGTTGCATTATAAAATCATACATATCCATAGATACCTTGGGCCCATAAAAAATGACAAGGCAAGGAAGAGGGAGCCAAATTTTGTCCTTATTAAATATATGAAGTTGGTGATGTGTACATAATAAATATTCTCCTTCAAATACACATCTTTTGCACATCCTTTATGCTCACACTAAGAATATAAATCCTCCCGCTTCTTGTTATACACAAATATTGAGCTCTTTTGAAGCTTTTCTTAGCTACAACTTCATGATGTAAAAAAGGATTTTGCCATTCATTGGACAATGGATTTAATTCTTGCTTGCATGATGGTAAATTCCCTATTTCTTATAATATGCCTTTTCTATCTCCCACCTTTTATTAGATGGTCTCTGCTCCTGTTATGACACATGAATGATTCTATTAAGACATAAAGATATTTTTCTTGTTCATTACGTTAAAAAGTGCACATATTCGGAGATATGAAAGGCTTATCAAAAAATGAGGGGAAGAAGGGGGAGCCACATTTTTTCCTTAATTGAAATATAGTTTTTGAGAAAATAGCATTTGCAGTTCACTTGCACTATTGAAATTGTGAAGAAGAATATAGGAGTTTTTTTTGTTTATTTCTATTTCAAATTCCTATATCAAAGTTTCTACCTTGTAATTCTATTTGTCTTTCCATTACATTGTTATCTGTAAATTGTAGATATGAAAAAAATATATCATTAAGCCCTCACCCCAAGGCCTCTTTTAACTTTGTTGAGTTTCCTTTGATTGAATGAGAGGACGATGCTCATGAAACTCAACAACAAATTCAATTTGTATGAGCTGCGAGCCTCGAGATACATTTTCATGATTTGTAACATATCTCATTAGTGTGAGAGTCTTCCTTGGACCGACTTTTCATACCTGAGATTGGCCCATTTCCCAAGTTTGTCACCTTGTCTTTCAAAAGGTATCTTTCCACTATCAAATTATTTAGTTGTGTAAATTTCATTGTATCGAAAATAATTGGAAAAAAAGAAATTTGATCTCTTTCCATACTTAATAAATCTAAACTTCAAATAAATCTAAATTAATTGTAAAATATAATTATTTAACTTATACATAAAAATTGGAAATAATGAACTACATTATAAAAAATCAACCATTCAATTGTATGGAATTACTATTGTCTTCCAACAGTTGCAGTACCCGACGACAATCTGCAAAATTGCCGCTCCATACGATTCGCTGGCTCCACAAATTTCCGTCGAGCGGGCTCCAATCAATGATAGTTCGCGAAAAGATAGCATTCACGTTTTCAGCCATTGCAGCCATTGGAATTGGCCACTGTAGTTTGGAGGACGCCATTCACAGTTGGGTTTATGTCCAATATCATCTAATTAATCTACAGACACATTATTCCAAACGTTCTCCAATTTCCACTCAAATCCGATCTTTTTTTCAAACCTTTTAAACACTATACAAGACACCAAGTGTTTCTGAACAGCACATTCATTTTCCATGGACGCTGCTTGTTCATGTGAAATGTCATCGGTTCCAGTTGTTTCCGTGGAAACCTCGTATGTTTCCCATGCCGGCCCTCTATTTTTGACATTCTCTATATGACCATTAACGCTGTCAAATATTTCTCTCGCAAAACTTGTAATATCATTACCTCTTCCCTTCCTTGATTTCTCCATCCCGTCCACTTCCTAAAGACGTGTCGCTGGACTTTTTGTATATTTCGCGAAGAAACTGTGAATATGATAGCGGGATCACAGGGCTTTCCTCCGATCACCTATGATATTGATCCATAAGGATTTATATATTTACGGCATCATTTTAAACTTAATATACTTGTCCAGCCGACACAAAGACAGCGAAAATTTTCGGAGTAGTTACCCAAGGGCTGAAATACTTTCAACGATATCTATAAAGTGTGTTAATTTTTAAATCATATCATTGCTTTCCTCCAGTTTTCAAAGACTTGAACTCGAAGGACAAATTTGATATCTTTACCAAATAAATAGACTAGTGAAAGGACTCTATTAATGAAAGGGTTTAGGCTGATTGAAACATAGTAGTTTGATCAATTAAATTTGAACAAAATGAATGAATTTATATTTTATATTTACTTAAATAATGAAAAAAAAAGTTACTTATTAGAATAAATTATTTATATAAATATTTTTAAATTAATTTTATTTTGGAAGCTGAAAATATCATTTCTAATTTTTTAAAATTATTTATTTATTTTTAATATTTTGTTAATTTTTTAAATAGTGATAATGAGATGTCTTTGAATATTTAAGAAGGCTTTCATTTTTTATTTTAACTAGTTATAATTTTTTAATGCAGCTTATAATTTGTATATTAATTTTGAGAGAGTGAAAGAAAATTAAAGCTTTGAACTTGTGGTTGCATGATCCCTATCAGTGGTAGGTGGATAGTGTTAATTCCCTGTAAACTTAAAATTGTTTCCTTGGTAGGAATTCACAAACCTACGGTTTTAAATATCTATTGGGTTTAGAGTGTGATAATGAAAATTACTAGGTGGATAGTGTTAATTCCCTGTAAACTTAAAATTGTTTCATTGGTAGGAATTCACAAACCTACAGTTTTCTATTGGGTTTAGAGTATGATAATGAAAATTACTTTTAGTTTCTAGTTTTTAGAAAGCTATCAACAAGATCCAAAATAAAATTTTAATCAAGGTTTTAAATGTGGAAAAAATATTTTACATTTTTCATGCTATGTTTTTCAAAAATAAGTTAAATATCTATTGATCTCAATATATGATATATATGTGTTTAATGTGTTGAAGCACACAAGTAGAATTTGTCAAAAAGTGAGAAATTTTAATTTAGGAAACAAGAGTTCCATGTGTTCCTACAATTCGAACATTATATTTAACATTATATCTTAAAAATTATATATGTTGATTATATACAAAATGTGATTTTGAATCACTTTATGTTATGAAATAATTTTTAAAATTCAAAGTAAAATTGTAAAACATTTTACAATGCAGTAGGATCCAATTAAATTGAGGTGAGAAAACTCACTAATTAACTTGTCACTTAATTTATCTCATATTACAATACGATAAACTAGCAATTACACCAGATGTTGCAAAGGAAACGACTTAAGGTAGTAGTGTAGGAAAGAGTAGCATTAAATTGTTACTCTTCCATGATGACACTGTCTCCAGAGGTTGCTAAAGGGTTTAAGTGGAATTTTGGATCCATAAGAAAGTTGGCAAGTGAAAATATGTTTCTTAAGTTACAATGGTGATTTTCATAGTAGTTCCCTATAGGGTTGTGGCTTGTGGATTAGAGATTTCAACATCCAATACAATTTGAAGTGTAATAGGATTGAGCGAAGATGAAGAATGCATACCACTTGGAGAAATAACATGTGTGTAATAGTTTGACATGTATATTGACATGTATATTATGTCTCTGCATACCACTTGGAGAAATAACATGTGTGTAATAGTTTGACATGTATATTGACATGTATATTATGTCTCTTGCTTCTCTCATAGAAAAATTCAATTTCAATGTTTAGAGCAGATTCTTCAATCATACTTATTGCTATGATCTAAGTATAGTGGGGAGAGAAGCATCTTTTTGGATCCTTGGGATGTGTGCACCAAGCATAAAGATGACAATGGACTTAGCTCGATTGATGTTTCTAAATACTTTCATTACCACATCTGGCTCATGTGTTATTACTTTTATGCCTCACTTATTTCAAGTTTCAAGCTCATTCATATTCCAAAGTATATGGGAATATTGGAAATCAATGGATGGTTTGGTTCATTGGTCTTGGGAGGGAAGCAAGGTAAGTTGGAACTTAGCCCGTCACCCCATCAAGAGTTGGAGGGTGCATGGTCAATGTGATGTTGATATACCCTATTTTCAAGCTTGAAAAATGAGTCATTTGCACCAGAAAAAGTAACTTGTATAATGTAGAGTGAGCTTTTGGATAATCAATAGGCTAATTTTCAAGGAGTGTCATTTAGTATTAGAGAAAGTATGCTCTTTGGAAACAGATACATAGCAAATTAATTATCTATAGGAAGAAAAACCTAGAGTTCAAGATACTCACGAGTTAAGCAAAGGAAAATAAACATAAGCCTAGAGATTTGAGAAGGTATGCAATAGAGGATATGTAGACCAAGTCAGTTATAGAAATTGAAGTTGTGTAGAATTGTAGAAGATAGTGTTAGCAAGAGAAGATAAATAGAGTTGATGATAATTTTTTAATGCAGAGGTAATGCAGTCGAAGAGGTAAGGTTAGGAGATATTTAAGTTTTTCTTCTAGAACAGATCATATATATATATATATATATATATATGGATGTATATATATATATATATATATATATATATATATGTATATATATATATATATATATATATATATATATATATATATATATATATATATATATATGTATATATATATATGTATATATATATGTGTGTGTGAGTGTGTATTGCAAGTAGCAATCGAGAATACACTGTGATAGTTCCCTCCCATTCTGAATCATAATAACAATCAGTGCAATGGCCACTCCCCTCTCACTATGAAATCATAATAATAATCATTATAGTTGATTTATCGGAATGAAGTAATAACCATTAGAACACACAATAAACAAATACTAAAAAAGTTGTCATATTGTAAAACGTATCTTCATTTCAATCCGCATGGTGTATAAAGCGTTATGTAGAATATGAAATGACTTATTTAAGCTAGCTGATAAGCCAACATAACTAACTATGAAGAAAAATACATATAAAAAAAATTAAAACAAATAAAAAACAGTTACTATGTGAGCTAAAAACCGCTGCAAATCTCATATATTAATTGAACCATTAACTATATTCTTATATAGTAAAATTATTACTAAAATGATTATCAATCAACTCCAAAACAAATCTACTGATAGTACAACTAATTTCCAGCAGTGACCATCCTAACAATTTGCTGCCCTAATTTTGCAGAGAACACAAAATCTGCTGACTAATTTGTAAGCAATTTACATAACTTATTAAGCACTATTCCGAGCACTCCCCCTTAATGATTAATAAGTATTTACTATCTTATCTCGTAGTGCCAAAAATTGAGTTTTTGCAACTGCTTTGGTGAACATATCTTCTCGCTGATGCTGAGTATTTATATGCTTCAATTTAATATCCTTCTGCTGCACCAAATCTCTAATGAAGTGATATTTCATGTCAAAATGCTTTGTCCTACTGTGATGAACTCGATTCTTTGCTAACTTGATTGCACTTACATTATCACAATAAATCACTATAGGTTTAATTTGTTTTTCTACAATTTCTTACAAAAAAATTTTGAGCCAAAGAGATTGCGTACCTGTTGGGGTAACTACAACATACTCCACTTTTGTTTGAATCCTTTAGCAACTAATATTGCTTTGTGTTTTTCAACACTCCCATCACTATTAAATTTAGTCTTATAGACCCATTTGGTTCCAATCCTTTTCTTGTCATGTGGAAGCTCTATCAACTTCCATGTGTCATTCCTTTGAATGGAATCCATCTCTTCTTACATGGCTTGCATCCAAACCTAATTAGTACATGCATCTTCAAAACATGATGGTTCAAAATCAACCTTCGCTAATAAAGCAAAATTGATTATCTCACTTAATGGGTTTTCTTCATGTGGTTGATTTGCACTCCTCTGATAAATATCACTCAATATTCTTACCTTCCTTATAGAACTTGGAGATGAATTTGGACTTTAACTTGATGTTGAAGAAATTGATGAAGGGTTTCTTGGTGGAGTCAACCCACTAGTTACAGAAACATTAGTTGACCACTTATGATCAATATCAACAATTATATCATCATTCAAAACATATTTTTCCTTCTCAACATGCCATTTTTGATGACCATAAACTCCTCCTTCATTAAAATTTACATCTCTTGAGACAATAATCTTGTTATATAGAGGATTATATAATTTATAAGCCTTGCTTGTCTTTGTATTCCCAATAAAAATACATAACTCACTCTTTGCATTAACGTTTTTATATTCTGAGAAGGTATGTTATCACTCAGAATTTTTCCCTAGAAGTTATGAGAAGAAGGAAAAGGCCGAGGTAACTACAAACCTATCTTTTAAGTATAGGATCTAGCCAACCTATGACTCAGAGAGGGCTCTCTATATAATTTAGCTTTGTTTTCCTGGATTTTAGGTTAGTTCTTAATGTTCATTGGGGTTTTGCTTTTGTATTGGAAGTTGGATGGTGGAGTCCTTACACAGATGGATATATTGATGCCTCTGCCTATTGGGCTATGGAGTCGAAGAAGGGCAACAGAACTGGGATTAAATCATTAAAGTGTGTTTAATGGGCAAGCTGGTAGAGTGAAACACAGGGTTTTAATAGGTCGAATGGGTGAAATGATCTTAACCAGGGTGAGAGATCACTTAAGAATCCTCATACCAAGATTAAAAGGAGGAACAGAGGATGATCATGAGGAAAGGGCAGTTAAGAATCCTTTACTATAGACCAGAGGGAAACTACTTGAACTAAGGAGAAATCAAGAATTCCTTCACTTAGATAATTTAGCAGAAAAAACATAAAAAATGCATAATAATCAAAATAGAGTACAGTGAAGAAAGTTCTGAGATATCATTCCATATTATAGAATTTATATTTCAGATACATTTAAGATTGTGGAAAAAACTTGTAAAGAAAACTGACAACACAGAAAAAGATACTTGTCTGTATTTCGCACTACATATGAATACAACAAAATGTCTTCGGTTTATTCAATAATCCAGCTTGCTGGTCCAAACAGTGATACAATAGCTTATAGTCTTTAATCAAGAAAACTATAGAAATATCTAAGAATCCACCCTACATACTTCAAATTGTGAAGTATCTAAACAACAAATTATTACAAAATATCTCAAACAACTTGAGATTTAATCTAGGAAATACAAATATCTTCTTGCAAGAAGATAGAAACAGCTAATGTATTGTTTCATGCTATCCCTTTTATTTTGGTTGTGCTCGCCTTTATTGTTGAAGTGTAGCCCTTTATGCTGGCTTGTAGTTGTGGAGTTTCATGTTGGAGACTTCTTTACTTTCATCATTCACATGATACTCTTTAACTCTGATACTTGTTGACCATGTTGTCTTGTTTTCACCTGTTTTACCTAGCTGCCTTCATTTTTACTGTGTAGTAACTTTCTGCTGTAAATTTATCAGAGTAAATATGTCTTTTTCTCCCACCATTCTGCATCTGGAAATTTCACATTCACCATTATCATGTACATTTCATCAGCTTCAGTATATTTGGAAAAATTTGGCTTGGTGAGGAACAAATTTTTTACCTCATGCTCAAGGAAAAACAGGTTTTCAAATATGTCATAGAACACTTTGCCTGTTGGCGGGGCTTTTATGGATGAAGAACTGGCTTGTTCCTTACCCAATTTTCTGAGTCTATCACCATAATCTAACTATGTCATGAGCTTGTCATTGATAAGCATAGGACTGAGCAGGCCTTTCTCCCTCAAAATCTTGAATTTAGCCATGAACCTATCAATGTCTACCTGCATATTGTGGCACTTTTCTTCCAAATTAAGCATAAAGTTCCTTTTAGAAAGGACCTTCCTTATTTCTAAAATGGTAGCAGTCATATCTTCAATATTTAGGTCATGGATCTCATATGTCTTCTTACTGTTGAGGAAGTGGATGAGTCTATTTGCATCCTCTGGCTTATCTCCCAATTCCTCCTTCACTTTCCGGATAGCTTCTGTAGCTATCTTTACCAACTCTGTTTGTTAAAAAATTACTTGGATTAATGACCAAATATCATTGACAGATTCAATGATATTGGCCCACAACATTTCTTTGGTTTGTCCAAGTGGTTTCTCCAGTGTCAAATCATTCTCTAGGATTTGGATTCTCTCACCCATTCTCAAGGTCTTTTGTGCTTCCTCTTTCTACTCTAGTTAGGCAAGTTTGTAGCCTATTTCCAAACTTGCAACCTTTTCTCTTAACTTGTTCATTTCTATAGCCTGGATAAACATCTCTTCCATGGCTTTGACTAGTTTTTTTACTTTCTCTCTTGATGCATCTGTTGTTGATGTATACTCTGTTGCTGCTGGCAAGGCTGTTGCAAGTGGAGCTGTAGCTGCCAAATATGCTGCTAGTGTGGATGGCACTACTGTAGAGACTGGGGGGATAACATTTTTTGAAGAGGTAGCCACATCTTCCTATTTTAATTAGATCAAGGCATCCAATTCAATCTATTTCAGTTGATCATTCAATTTCAAGACCAATTCCATTAGTTCTTCATGCCCCTGCGGGCTTCTAGGACCTCCAATGTTTGTGGACGTTGTAGCTGAGGTTTTTTTAATTGTTTCTTCAATGCAGTTATGTCATAATTTTTCTTCTTAATAAGTTGTTATGTGGATTTTATATCCTTGGGATCGTGTCCCAATTCAATTACTAAGTCCTTTAAGGACTTGATCCTGGTATCCTTGGCCTGTGAGAAGGAATTTTCTAACTAAAATTAAGCTGAGATGTTGTTTAGAGAGTTCTGTAGCTGACAAGAAGCTATGGATTTACCTGTCAGGGTGGAGTATATCATCTCTCTAGCCTATTTGTGTAGTTCAATCTGGTCTGTGGGATGAATATCCCTTGCAAATACTTCGAAATCTACCCTTTTGAAATCTGATGCTATCTTTGGCTACTGGGCTGGAGGCTTCACAAAGGTCATCTGAAACTCCCCCTCTTCAATGTCGAAGGCTGACATTAGCCTTGTTTGATTGGTAGGAGTTAGCTTCAGGTAGTGAGCAAATGTATGGGCCTTAAGCCTCTCATTTCTAGCTTTGATTTCTTTATATCTTTCCTTGATATCTTGGTCTTTGTCACCAGGCATTTTAATGGAAGATACTTCAACAACGAGCTGCCTTTCCAACATCTTAGTTTGTGATTTGGAAGGCTCTTGCATGCCTCCAAACGGACTGGTAGGCCTACTTCTTTCTGCTCCTGTGTTTGTGACATCAGTTGAGTCTCCAGTATATTCTTGCTCAAAGGCTGGATTTAGCCTTTGCCTCTTGTTTGATTCCTGCTGCAAATCAGAGGTGGCCAATCCTGAAGTGGAATCCCCTTCCCTGTTTATTTTTGGGATCTTCCCCTCATTCTGAGGAGTCTGCATAACTAGAGGGGTGCTCATCATAGTCTCTGGTTCTTCTCGTACTGATAGAAAAGTGTTGTCATCAAGCTACTTTTCTAAATCAATCAGCACATTCTCTATGTCTACTCTAGTGTTGTCTTGGTCTACTAGGGTACCCTCCACCCATTCTGTCTGATTTGCATAAGCTTCTATCTCAGGTATAGGATGGTGCATGAAAGGTCCTAGCTTGACCTTTTTTCTCTTCTTTGTGATGAATCCCAAAGGATCATATCTCCAGACAAAACTTCTTTGGAACTTCATATTTTGTAATATTAAATTTGCCTCCTTGCTAGCCTTTCTATAGTTGCATATGAAGGAGCCTAGTTGGTATTTTATTTTGAAATTGGCCTTCTTCTTGGCATTGAAAAAGTTTACTTCATCTTCGTTGATAATTTTCTTATAGTATTCTAATGCAAACAACCTCATTGGGAGGTATCTTGGTAGCTTGTATGGTGCCAACATGAAACCTTAAATCCTGATTTTTGTATTGTTCTAGTAAAGGTACTAGTCACCAACTTTGGTCTGTTTAAACAATTGAAGTACTCTCTTTATTTCTGGACTAATTCTAGGAGGAGGGCTTCCAGTCTACAATTCCGTTACTGATGTACTAATGAATCAATGAAATCAGAGTAAGAGTATGGAGACTGGTATTGGTGGATCAATAGGGTCCAAAAAATGACTGACCTAGGCTAACCCTTGGTATCAAGCTTTTGAAGGGTGAATGGGAAATTCTCTAATTGATGATATAATAACATATGGTATAAAACTAAGGAGTACTTAAAAAACCTTTCATTGTTTATTCTAAGGAATTGCTCATGCATCCCATCAGCTATAAATTGGGCATAGTCATAAATGACAGCAGGAGGCTGCCATGGAGTGTAGATGGACATGAAGGCAAGGATAATTTCATTAATGTACTCACCACTGGAGTAACCCAAAACAAAAGATAACATGGCCACAACATTCTAGCCCCATGGGGAGAAAATGACTGATACATATGGGGGGGAGTCCTTAGGGATGTGTTTCTCTTCTCTAATGAAGGTTTGGAATAGTTTGGCCAACTTTGCAGAGCTAAGCTCGGGATACAAGTCCAACCAGTCTCCAATTGAGAGTGGGGTTAGGCTTGGTCCTCGTTGGAGCTACAACATTTCATTTATAGACTCAACAGTGATGGTGAAAAGGACCTTCTAGTCATGAGACATGATATTTTTGTGACTGGGCACGTAACAAACATAGCACATATGCATAATTTCAGCAAAAATGTGGACTTGGTGGAGTTGGTACTTGGGAAAATTTGACTACCAAAGGCCAATTTCATCAGCATGGTTCAGGAATTTGTCCCTACTTTGGCAATGTACTTTAAGCAGGGGTTGTAGGACCGTGGTATATTTTATTTGGAAATCTTTATTCACCAAAGGAGGGTGGTCCAGGTACAAATGAGGTGTAGTGATGGGCCTAACATTCATAGCAATTGGGGCAACCATACTCAGTTCTTTTGGATTTGAGTGTGGGGGGGTGATTCAGAGTTTTTAGGGAAACAGAGGTTTTTACAGTTGTTTATGCCTCACAGTGCTAAAATTTAAGTAAATTAGATCTTCTTTACTTAACTAACAGTCTCACAAGGGTGAATTGATTTGGAATTTGACAATTGAGTTGGAACTCCATGATTAAATACATAGAATTTGGTGAAATTGACTGTAAATGGTGGTTGAAGGTGGCTACAAAGGTTTGTACAGTACTCGTACGGACTGATAAATAAGTTGGGCTATCTATGGCGTCTGTGGGGCAATAGTGGAGGTTCGCAAATAATTTCGTTGTTTTGATCCTGGCCCTCTCTTCCTAGTCGTTGCTTCCCCTTCCTCCCCTTCCTCTGTTCATATATTTTTCTTGATTTTTCCCCCTTGTTAGCCCTTAACCTACTTTCATTAGCCATATTTCCTTACTCCTCTTTGGAATTCTTCCTTGGTTTATTTTATTTAAGAGACATTCCTTTTCATGACTATCTAAATAGGTTAACTTATCTAATATCGAAATCACAAGTTGATGTTCCCATGAGACAGCTTTACTAATAAATTCATATTAATTAGTTACAGAAACCTTTAATAATAATACTATTATTATAACACTATTATATTAATCCTTACTAGTAATAACATCCCTACGTCTATTAATATATGTTCCCATTAGATAAATTAACCATTAATTATAAAAATAATACTTTATTATAACAACAATAATATAATAATAATTATTATTATTATTATTATTATTATTATTATTAAATCCATACTGTTACTAATTATACACGTTAAATATTAGTATAAATATTCCCCCTTTTCATGTATAATCTAAATAATCTAGTTTAAACAATATAACAATAATTAATATTATTTTGATTATTAAATTCCTTACTAATATCCCTGGATCTATTAACACTTATTCCGATTAGATAGACTTTACTGTTAAATTTATATTAATTAGTTATACAAGCCATTAATAAGAGTATTAATACTATTAATATATCATTAATCATTATTAGTTTAGATTAATATTAAGACCTTTCAATTACTAATAGTTATTATATGTTAACATTTCAATCAAAATTATGGTAAATAATCCCTAAATGAAATATTGTTAACCCAAAATCTGTTTTACTTAAATTCATTTTAAAATAATAATAATATTATAGTTAAACAATTTAAATAGTCAAATCTAGCCGTTTCTTGGTCAATTATAGTTGTTTGTCTAGCCATTGGATAATCTGCTCTCCCTATTTAATTTGTAGCCATGATCTGATTCTTCAACTTGTCGTGACAATGAAGCACACTCGTTGGTTTGAAACGCATCGACAAATGTATTATCATGTGATTTACGCCGAATTTTTTTTCTCATAAACTTGATATGGATCACAGAAGCCTCAATTCAACAACCTCTTTCTTTCTTAAGGTCTGATAGATCGCGTTAGTCTTAGTGGATGTTAATCATCGTCATCAATTAGTATTAATACTATTATTTAACAATAAAATTGTTGTGTTCTTGACATTATTTACATTAATTCTATTATGTATGATATTCACATTAATAATTATGGTAGTATTATTATTGTTAATAATATTAATAATTTTTATTACTAATGATATTAAGATTAATAATAATATTATGTTAATATTAATATTAATATTTTATTTTTAATATTAAGGTGAAAAGGACAAATGGGAAACATTTTCACTCATTATTTATATTAATATTATTTTTAAAGATGTTAACCTTATTACTATTAATATTCTCAATAATACTAGTATTTTAGTGCCATTTTTTGGAGTTTTTGATTAATTTGTCGCTAGAATCTCACGAAAACATTTGTGGAAAATTCTTGATTTGTGTTATTTAAACTGATTTTTTTTACTACATATATGGATTCAACACCCTCAAAAACACCTTGGGCACTTAGACTGTGAAGAGTTCAACTCAAGCATGTGATTTCAATGAATCCTTGATGGATTCTAGACAAATTAGATGGGAGAATAAACCAGAAAATTTTCCAAAAAATTGCACTTAAAGACTACTAATTTCATATTAAGTAAAATTATTAATACTATAATTTAATATTAATTAATATTGTAATTCATAACTAATGCTAAAACAACAATTTAATATTAATATTCAATATTAATAAAAATACAATATAAAATAAAATAACAAAATAATATACTAGCACAACCACATTTACCATAGTAATTGGTATACGTCGGTAGGTGTATATGAAACACATCTACAACCACATTTACTAATGTGGTTGATATACACCGATAATCATATATCCACCACCCACAACCCACCACATTAATAACTGTTAAGTGTATTTTGTTAAAGACTAACTATTTCTCATTATTAATAATTATATAAATAATAATAGGCATATTATTTTTAATTTATATAATTATGCTTATTATATTAACATTATACTGTATATTAATATAATATTAGTTATTACATAAAATTTTGCTAATCTATTAATAGTTATATTTAAAACTATAAAATAAATCACTTATAACATAATAATAATATTTAGTTATTATTAATAATATGTATGTTGAGGAAATTTAATTACCTATGATTTAATTGTCAACCCGGGGGTTTCGTAAAACTTGTGAAGCACGTGTGCATTGTATATGCTAGAAATTAACTTTCACATGAGATCAATCTAACTATGAAACCAAATAACAACAAACCAAATTCACCTATTCTAATTCAACAATCAATTCGAAAGAAGAAATTACAGTATAATTATAGTACATCGCGTGGAATTGAAATCTTAATCCACCACACTTGCAGGAATTGAAAAGCACAACACTATTTCAGAATTGAAATTGCATGAAATGAGA